>VXAZ01002838.1:3229999-3376940 GCA_013399875.1 Gymnorhina tibicen | reverse complement strand
CGGAGGGAGCAGGGGCGGCCGCGCCGCCATGTTGGGAAGGTCACGCGAGGAGAGGCAGGACCGGCGCGGTGGCGGGGGGAGCGCGGCGGGAGCGCTCCGGGATGGGGATGGGGTGGGGAGACGGAAAAACCCCGAGCCTCTGGTGGCCGGGGAGCGATGCGAGGGGGGCTGCCGCGGCCAGTGAGAGGGAAGGTCAGCTCCTAGCGCTCATGTAGCCCCAATAACAGAAAATAATCGTTGGGGGAGGAAAAAATCACAGCGTTCAGGTTGAAAGACAAATGACACCAGCTCAGTGGCACGGTGAGGCCCGTGTCTGTCACTTCTCCGCCCATTCCCCCCCCCCCTTCCCGCCTCCGCCGGGCTGACACCGTCACAGCCGCAGGTCGCCCCAGCAGAGAAACCCAAAATAACACGCGACCGCCCAAAATAGGGGGCTGTTGGGGTAGAAGCGGAAAGGCACCGGGCTCCACCGAGGACAAGGACAGCAGGACACCTGGGGACAGAACGGGAATCACTAGGGGCAAGGTTGTCGCTCGCCGAGCACGGGGAGGACCGGCGGGTCTCATTGACCGAGGACGCGGCTCATGTCTCATTAGGTGATGAATCTCTGAGTTATTACACTGACATTTTCGGCTAAACACTTGTTTCAAAAGAGAGGAGCTGCACTGGAAAGTTACTGCCAAATTGCTGACTAGTAAACCCGTCCGAGGAGAGTCCCGGTGCCGCTCTCACCCGCCGTCTCTTCCCCCGCCCGTTCTCTCCCTCCGGTGCCTTCCGCCGCCACTGCCGCAAGCACCAGAGCTCTTCCCTCCCCTGAATTACCGCAATAAATTTTGTCTCAGAGAGACTTGAGAGCCCGGGAATCGCCCTGTGTAAACACAGGTTGTTCGCGGTCACGGCTGAGACGAGAGTCTGGAAGAGCACCCTTTTCTCCCTTTCCGACGCACCCGCGCCCCATGGGGACGGTCCTGCCCCGCTGCCGGAGCGCGACCGCAGCTGCGGGCTCGGCCCCGGCCCCGCGGTGCGGTCCCCCCGCAGCCACCCTCGCCCAGCGGGCGAGAGGCGGAGGCAGTGTCCGTGGTGCTGCTCTGGCTTCCCGTCCGCAGGGGCTGGCCGGGCTGTCAGCATCGCACCAGTGGCGGAAGGCTCGCCCCTTGCTTCGCTGCTTGCTGGAGCCCCGGTTACACGGGCGTTTCGGCTCCGCTCCGCCGACGGAAGAGATAGCGGTGGCCCCGGTGTTACCGTACGGCAAAAACCTGGGGCTGAGCGCGGCGCCCGCCCCGCGGCACAGCGGCTTCCCCGGGACGGCGGCCGCGGGGTCCCTTCGGGCCGGGCCGAGCCGTGCCCCGCCGGGTCCCTCCGCGGGCGCTGGCGGCGGGCATTAGGCAGCATGGAGCGCACTTGGTTATCAGCTTAATTGCTCGGGTTTAGTTCCCTGCCATCCTACGCCAGGGGCAAAGTACTCTGAAGCCACAACAGGCAGATAAAATTAATTTGACTAAACCTTAACGATGCTAGTGGGCTTTTCAGATGCCAGGGATTTGTCAAATGATGTTTTGCAAAAATAAGTCTTCAGAATACAACATTTTTGTAAAAATATAGTAAGAGGACCTTATGCCTTATGAGGTCAATGCCTTGCAGTCACAGTCCTGCCAACTTCCTGACCAAACATTTTTGCAGAGGGCGCCAACTTTTTGGTAGCTTCTTTCCTCTGTCCCTTTCCTCTTCACTCTCATCTCTCTTCACAAGATCATACCAGCATCCTAGAAAAAAACAAGGGGGTAATACTGTACATGTCTTACTTCCTTCTCTTTTCCAGCCCCTTTCTTCTTTTGATTTTAGGGCCGAAGCTGTAAATTCATGCACTTTCTTCAGTCCAACCACATCCATCTATGGAAGCACTCCGTTTCTTTCAGCCTAAACTTCCCAGTCCCTCTCAGTGGTCTTTTCAGCCCGAGCCTCTTCCTATTCACTGGTTTCTTTCTCTGTCAATACAAGTGGGCTGTGATCACTCCATACAACATAATTTGCTGCTCTGCTTTTGTTCTTCTCTTCCCTTACATTATCTTTGTGTTGAAAGCTTACAGTCATTGTTCATGGCTCCTCTTCTTCTAATTTTTAATTTAATTGCTTCCAGTATTTTATTTATTCACTTTGAGATTGAACAAAGACTTCTTATTCTCCCCTGGCCTCAAGATCACATCTCTTTCTTGATCTCTTGTGCTACCTAGGTAGCAGAGAGACAACTGTACTTATGCTGTCTTGTTTGCTAGCTCCGAATCTCCTGGGGGTTACGTGAACAAGGAATTAGCCTCCCATGATGGACTTCATCTCCCAGTTCCCTTCTGGGGCCATGGGAATTGCACGGCACCAGCGAGGTACTGTGGTTACTGTTAGCTCCCTAATCCGGAAATAGCGAGTAAGGTAAATTCATGCTGCTAGGCAGAAGCTGCATCTTCTGTACATTTGCAGTCCAATCCACTGCCTGTTGTTAGAAATCCACTCCAATGGGGCAGCCACCTATTTAACAGCAAATATGAGATTTCAGATGTTCAGCACTCCGAGCATTGCAGAATGCATGGAGAATGTCCTTATGCGTCACTGGGGCCTTTTAGGCAGTTAACTAAAAATTTTTTAAAATTACCCACAACTTTTGCAAATCTGTTCTCATCTGATATTCTTACTGTCTCTTTGCCTAATGCACTGTCTCAGTATTTTCTTTTCTATTTGATAATTTCGGTACAGTAGGGATCTTGCCTCATATTGAGTGTAAAACAAGAAAAGCTACACAACCATGATTCAGCAATCTGAGAACCTCCTTTACAGTGTATGGTTTTTGTTGGACTTTTTATTATTTTTCTTTTTTGAACTAATATTTTGTCATGTTTAACAACATGTTTGGTCTTGCAAAGGATGACTGTGGTTAATGTCATGTGTACAATTAAAAAAGGTTTGATTTCTATGGGGATCACTTTCATGCATATAGTACTCTCATCTCTTCTCGTATTATCTTTAGGCTACTCCCTGAGTGTTTTACTAGGTCTAAACCAAAGAACACCTCTTCCTGTAATAAATTCTCTCAAACCACTAGCAATCACTTTTCTCCTCATACTCAAATCCAGAATTTTTGCCCTTATAGATACGAATTGTGATGCCAATCAATGATGAGATTTTTAAGAGAAACATGTTTGTGCATCTATTGCACTGCCTTTCTCCATCCCCAGCATGTGTGAGGTCCAGTATCCAGTATGACTTGCAGTTATTATCCTCCGAAACTTCGAGAGCTCTCACTTGTCAGCAGTCACACCTGCTGCCCTAGCTCCAAAATGAGCTATATAGTTTTGTTCCACAGAATTCCACATTCTGCCCCATTTCTGCATCTCCTGCCCTGAACAGTTCCCTCCTAATCTCTGTCTCCTGGCCCTTCACTCACTTCCTAAGGTAGGCGCTATTTGGAAGAGGGGACTTTTACTAAACAGACAGAAATTCCTGAGTGGGCTGGAGTTTCACAGGGTCACTATGAGACCAACAAAAAATCATGTCATTTAGGAGGAATTTATAAGACTTATAAACACTGCTTGCTATCTTAGGGTCATCTCTGACTCATTTCTAGCTTTTATCCTACTCTTTCTGTCCGTGGCCAAAATTTTACTTCCCTCAGCTTAATTCTATGTGCTGACTTGTTCTAGCTGTTTGCAGTGCAAATAACACAGAAGAAATCTCGTCTGGTTATCTGCGATTTCTCTTCTCCTTCCCTGGAGACATGGATAGGAGATTGTGATTTAAAATCATGATTTATGCATCTCAGGTTTTATGGATATACAGAACTATTAATGATTTAGCTGTTATTTTCTGTGTTCTGCTGAGAAAGAATATATCAACTTAGATAATTCTCTTCATACTCATTTCAGGGCAGTAATCATCTGTGGAAGTTGAATGAGAGTCAGTGAATCACCCGTATACGGATTCTTTGGTGACTGGGAAGGTCATACAAACATATCACAGTGAGAAACAAGGATTGTTGAGGGAGATTCTACCCCACTTTTTAAAACTTACATAGAAGTAATTATATAGAGAACAAAGTCACTAATGGGGCTAATATTACAGAAGCCTCATTTGCAGGTGCTAATTGAACTGTCTACAGTTTTAATGGGAAAATGGGATTGACAAGAAACTTCCCCCTCCCCCACCCCGCTATTTATATTTTTGTCAACATAGGACAGAACCACCACATTCTTTTTCTCTTCTCCCATCCAGACACCTGCCTCTCCACTCCCATATATAGAGAACGTGCTGATGATGTGTTAGTGTTTAAAATCACACCCAGTTTCTATTGAATATTTAACTTGGGGCACATTTCCAGAAGTTGAAGAGCCATATAAAGGATGAAGAATATGAAAGATAATTAGTATTTGGGCAAGTAGAATATAATCCTCACATAGTGGTTCCTGCTGATAGGTCTTGGTTAATAATGGTGCTTTAATTATTTTAAATTCATTGACTTGCACTAATCCAATGTAATCTATAGACTTAATTGTTCCAACAGAGCCCAAAAAAATTCTCAAGTAGACGAAAAACACATTTAAAGACTGTGTTCAAGATTTTTCAACTTGGAAAAAGTTTGGGAAATTAGTAAGAGTCGTCTGTAAGGCAGGATCATGATTCTGCTCAGATCCTATGATAAATAAAACAAAAAGCAGATTGCACCTCTAAGTACAGGAACGAAGGAACAATATTATTATAAAGTAGGTATAAAAGTCAGTACATTGCTTACTATTCTTAGGTTTTTTCTCATATGCAGAAACAAGTAGAAGAGAACAAATTTATACAGAAACAGCCTCTTTGTTCAAGAGAACTCTTTTTTAATCTGAAACCAAGAAGTTCTGAAGAGGTATACAGATATAGCAAGCAACTTGAATGAGAGTTTCCTGCCTAAAGCATTCATCAATCCTCTTTTTCCCAGAAGCATTTAAAGTAAATTTTATTACATAGTTAGAACAGTCTTCCATTATTATGCCCTAGGACCTTTGTTTTTGTCCTGAAAAGTAAAGAGTCATTCATTATTTTAATCCAACATAATCCTCTTCCCATCAAGTACTGGAAGGCATAAATCAATCAGTGATAACAAGTCATCTCTTCCCAAGGGCAAGTGAGGATGACCCAAGAGAACCTCTTAACCAAGACACCAGCAGTTAGACACCTGTGTGACTGACAGCCACTCCTTCCTCCTCCCCTTCTTCCTTGTTGATGGAGTAAGCTTATGTTTGTTACATGAATATACAGAGTTACGTCTGCAACTAAAAACCTATTAAAAGAAAATTACTGGTTTTGCATCTATCGTATGATGTTTCTTAGACTCAAACCGCCAGGATCAACAAATACATTAAGTTCCCAGGATCCTTCCCTGCCACTGAGGCTCACTGGCACACGAGGAATCAGATCCAGACTATTATGTTTTCTTAGTTTCCAAACTAAGGTGATTGCATGCAAACTGCAAACAGCCGCTGCCCTATGCCAGCCCCTGGGAATCATGTGGGAACATGCTGAAGCTGTCTAAAGATGATTCTAACAATTTAAATCTACCAATGGTTGTTTTAACATCCTGGAAGTTCCACAACACTTGTTACATTTACTAATACAGATATAACCTCAGAAAACATTTGGGATGCTTTTGGCCACAAATGTGCCAAATCGCCTACAATCATAGTATGCAGGAGCAGGGAAGTTTTGGTCACAACAATAAATCACCATGACAATCAGCAAATGTGGGCAGCATATGATCCAGCTGCACCACAAATACAATCCTTTTGCACTGAGACCTTCTGTTCTCTTACACACATAACAAATACATAAAGATCTGATCATTTTAGTTCTGCTTTAAAAACACTACTGCACTCTGTTTATTAACAGGGCTTTGCTGCTAAATTGGCTTATAATTTTAACAAAACCTGTGGTTTGAGGGGTCCTGAAACAAGCTTACAATTATGATGGCTGGCTCAGTAGGCTGCAAATTCTCTTTCTGCTCTCATTAAGAGGAAAGGGTATACACAAAGTAAGATTAATGAGTAAAAAAAAGTATCTAAATTAGACATGACAATGCTGTTTCCATGCCAGAGTTTAATTTCTGTGAAAAGAAACCTGAGCTAATTTTAATAAATAAATTTAGGTGTCGTGCATTTTAATTTAACCTTATAAAACCTTACCATGACTAAGACAAGCTACAGGTATTGTATCATTGGCAGTTGTATTATTTCTCATTTTAATGGGACTTCCTATCAAATCTGGTGGCTATACAAAGAGAAGAATGTAACAAAAATAGCAAATAGATACACAGATATCTAAAGGCCAAAGACCAAAGCTAAAACCAATATGAGATCTGTATAATTACACAGAGAGATTGCCACAAACACAGTGTATCATTAATAACAGACAAGAGCAAACAAACAAGAAAGCCCAAACATAGTGGTTTTAGTACCTGCTTGGGAAACAGCCTGCTTGAGAATAAAATTGTGGCCTGTGTTAGTTTCATTCAAATTATTTTCATTGACATGATACAAAATGCAGTCATTCATTGAGTCCATAGTTCTCTAAAGCATTCTGAGGTGAATCTGTGTCATCCCTGACAGCTAATTGCCGTACCTATCATTTACAGCCTACTGTCACAAGGAGACCGCAGCTTCCCCAGGTAACCTGCTCAGGGCTTACTCCTAGAGACTGTTTCTCATTGAGCAATTGTATTTTTATAGGCTTTATAATTTAGACCTCTAACATATTTTCCCATCCAGGGGGACTACAATTTTCTGTCATTCCAGCAATAATTTTTTTTAAATTTCGTCTCTGACTGAGACACCTGAGGAAGTGAAGAGAGAAGACAGTGCATCTGTCAGGGCAGGAAAGTAGGGAAACAACTGCCTTTGAAGAATTAAAGCCACCATGGATCCAGAGAGCTACCACATTACATAGAACAAACAATAACACTGGAGAAGGGGTAACAGGAGCAGGTATCTTTCCAGTGAGAAAAACTTGAATGCTTTTATTCTGCAAATAGTAATCATGGCTTGTTATTTTTTCCTAGCATTAACAGAGAACATGCATGTACTGAAAACTCCCCACAAACCATTTGATGTATTGTTTGCTTTATCCTTTCTTTTTCCACGTTTATCCTGTTAAGTGTCCTAACCAGACTGTGTTTACATGTATCCCTAAGCAAGCCACAACTGTTGCTAGCTGCATATCATCTTTATAGTCTCATTATCTCTGGTTCTCCAAATTCTGTCTGGCTCACAGACTAACTTTTAGTATTTCAGACTTGCTTGTAATGAGCCTTCTGAAAGCCTTCTAATCAGTGTGCCCTGCATGCAAGATAAATGTTTAGCTCCTCAGTTATAGTGACCTGCATGTTAATTTTTGCAACTATCTATCTAGCATCAGCTTCAGTGTAGAGCCTCGGGTGTTGTCTGAAAAGTAAGATTTTAACAACCTCAGCTATGCAAAAGCTGTCTCTTAAATTTTTTTCATGTTATACACATGTAAAAGAACCACAGACCAATGTCTAGTGTGTTCTTTTGCAGTTGAGAATGTCCTTTAAATATTTTTCTGTTTATGATAATAAAGATACTGAATAATGAAGATACTGAATTAGAAAACTATCTGTCCAGTGGAAAAAAGAAAGCTGTTCTGTTTCTTCTAAGGAATGCTGCCTCATTTGTAATTTTTATTTTGGGTTATATATATATAATGTTGTAAATAAATGACAAATAAAATACTGAAGTGGATAAGAGATATCATGGGCATTCTTTTCAATAAAAGGTCTTTTAAAAAGAAGTGCTTATTTTTAGTGTATGTCTTTAATCTTCTAAAAATATTAGATTAAACCAGCTTTGAAACCTGCACATTGCCACTTTTTCAAGTCAGTGTTCTTTGCAATTCTGGTAATCTCAGCACAATAGTGTCAGAACTGTTTCTTCAGCATTTTGCACAAACATTCTTATCATCCTGGCACTACAATAGATTGCATCATCAAGGTACCACGAAGCTTTAGAAGTTCACCATTTTCCCTAAATAGTCAATGCATCTGTTATCTAAACTGTCTGCCAGAGATTAAAAGTTGCTCATTTCAGAGGTATAAAATACTGCTTGTTATTTCCGAGGGTGTATATCGGAGCCAGTTCACAGCTTCTTTCATACGGAAGACTTACCAAAAGGGACATCCTAGAGCCAGCAAAACTCCAGCAAACGTTAATTTTTCATCCAGGATTCCTTTTATAAGAATTCCCTAAGTCCACCCTTGGTAAGTTTGAATCTGGACTCTTTCAGCTTACAAAGTTAAGGGTGAGGTTTCCCTAGTAATGTGCAGCATGATAGATGATCCTTCAAAAGTAGTTGATTTTCCTTTCAAGATGCCAATATGCCAATACTTTGAAGTAGAGTAGGATTTGAAAAGAAACCAAACAATAAGCACAGAAATTGGGTGAGATGATCTCATCTATGTTAAGAAAGACAAGCAGCTGCATGTTGGTCTATCTGAACCTTTCAGGTGGCCTTCAGGCTTGCCTTAAGGTGGCCTGTGGTGTGCATAATGTCCCAAGGCCAGTGTGATATGTTTTAAGTGAGTTTCCAAAGATGAAAGAAGTAATTCCCATATTTGTTTCTACCTCAAGCCTAAAATAATCAGGAGTTGCAGCTGAAGGTTACTTCAGTTATTGAATTTATCTTATTGAATGAAATACAACAACTCTGTCAAATTTTCTATTTTCTTCTTTTTTTCTCTTTTCCTGGTAAACATTCCTACTATACCTACTAAAAATACAAATAGTTATAATAATGTGAAGTGACTTGAGTCTGTGTTGCATTCGGTTCCCTAATTCCATCAGATCAGGATATCCGGCATAGTGTTTTGCGTGCTAAATAATAAGACAACACTGTGTTGTTCTTGGTGCATTTATTCACTCCTTATCTGATACAAGTAATTAAGCATCTCGATACAATCTTGAGATGTTTAATAACAAAAAGTCTTGTGACAATTTATCAGAGTTGCAGAAATGTCTAAGTCTTACTTTCTAAAAGTGGGATTCCTGCAGTACTGTCCTAGAAATGCAATCAGAATAAACAGGAAGAAAAAAATGATGAAAAGCAAAGAGAATAAGCCCAGCAACGAAGGAAATCTAGAAATAACAATAAGCCAATTGTTGAAAAAGGTGGTTACTGAAGGGAAAACTAGCAATGGATATGGAGAAACTTGGGACCAAAAAGAAGACATTAAAAAAAAATCTGAAAAAACAGACAAAAGAGAAAATTATTGAGTTCCGCTAGTACCTCATAGAAGTGTGGAAGCTATTATCTTGTAATAGTTCATTTAGAAAAGTCACTGCAAGATCTAGTGATCAATATGTTGTTACATGAAAAAGAAATTTCTTAAAGCTTTTCATGCCAGTAGTTACAGTGGCAGAGAGCCATACAAGGAATTCTAGAAATTTAACAGTGTATGTATGTCTGAGCTGCAGCATCTGGGTCATTGCCAATATCTAAACTCTACTCAATTTCCTAGGTAGATGTTACCTTTCACATTCATGTTCTAGAATTAGCCAGTCCAAAAAATGGACAAAGAGAAGGAATGATATGGGAATAATCTTCTTGTGTCTTTTGGCTCTGTAGACCATATTGTGAATTTACAATAATTCTTCCTCAGTGAAGCCCTCAGGGAAAGGCACACACAGGCAAACATCCACCTCCCCCATCACACGATCCTTCTGCAATAAACCGAAAAAAGAAAGCTTTTATAAAAGGAGACCTGAAAATGAATTTACTTTGGGATATTAGTCTTCCTGTCAGAACCTCTCCCCAGTAACAATTGTTTCAGCAATCCATGTGCCAGAATGTTACGGCTAGATAATATTTGTTAAAGACGTATTGCTACTCTTGTATAAAATATTTGTGTTATTCCCGTAACATTCTCAAGAGGTAGAAAATACATATTTTGTTGTCTCCATTGTTTCAGGCCAAAATTTGAACCAAAGTCATGACATTTATAATGGAGACAATGAGGCAATTATCTTGATCAGGGCAGAACCTGGTAGATACCTATGTGT
This sequence comes from Gymnorhina tibicen, assembly GCA_013399875.1. Lineage (NCBI taxonomy): Eukaryota > Metazoa > Chordata > Aves > Passeriformes > Artamidae > Gymnorhina > Gymnorhina tibicen. Next base: position 3,366,852 of record VXAZ01002838.1, on the reverse strand, counting down.
GTTCTCCCCTTGCTTTCCTTCCCTTTGTGACTATACAGATGGAAGAAACACAGCTCAGTGGGTTTTTTTGCCCTTCATCTCAAATTTTTCTATTGTAGGCAGAGCAGAATAAAGAAAACTGCCAGTTTAGGATTTTAAGCCTAAAATAGTACAGTTCTTGATGGTTGGAAGTATGGTTACCTTAAAATCATGGCTGCAGGTCACCTGAACTGCTTTTGTAAACTGAAAATAACAAGAATTTCAGATATGTTTGTGCCATTTTACTCCTGTTATGGTTATTGATGCTCTGACTTTGCTGAGTTTGCTCCTTTAACATCTATGTGCATTCTATCCTCAAGCAGCTGTATAGTCACTACCCTGCCATGATTCACACAGGATGATGAATGGCATTAAATGTGAAGATGATGCTCTAGATCCTTTAGACTTGTGGTGGCTAGAACAACCTCCTGTGATCCTCTCCAAGCTTACTACAGCTGCATTTTATACACACATACACACACATATATATGCATCAAACTATCATACAATGATTTATATGTTCCCAACATACAGTCAGATAAAACAGTAATTTCTTACACCAAGCTGCATGCAAACCCAGAGCAGGACTTTCCATAAAGGAATAAACGCTTCTGGTTTAAGCCACAGTGGTCATGGGGGAGGGAAAAGGAAATAATATGATATCCTTTCCGCTGTTGAGTTACTATTATTAAAACTAGGCTTTTCATGGAGTTTCTTGGTATTCACATGATGTGAGAACACCTAGTATTGGTGATATTTGATACATTATATTCATTTATTTGAGGTGCTTTCACACTGATACTGTATTTGCATGTACCCAAACAGCAGACATAATATGTGTTTTCTAAAATACTTGATAAGGATGACATAGCTTACAGAATAAGTTTTGAACAGTATTCCCTATTCTAAGTCACTGTGTTTTCTTTATGAAATAAAACATTATTTTTGAGTAGCTAGGTCATTTCTACATTTAAAAAGCACCGAAATCAGGGTTTTATCTGATAGTATTTCTCAATCCCGTTGATCTATTTAGCTTAACAGATGTACAGAGACACACAGATGGAAACAACTCAATCTTTTTCAAGCTTGATGCTCAAGAAAATAATCAGGACAGCGAGCTGGTGACACTGTGCCTTTTCTTTTTTGTAACTGAAACTATTGCAATGGTGATATGGGGAAAAAAAGAGTATTTTTTTTTTAGAAAACCGTGGATTTCATGTTGGCTGTCTCATATCCAACCTATGTCATTCCCAGAAATCACTCTAGTTCAAGAGAAGAAGTGGCTGTCCTACTCAACTCTGAGCATCACGCTGCTTCTGTTGAAATTAATGGTTCATCGGAACTGCAGGTGCTGTTGGACCCTGAGCCTGGGTGCACGTGGTGGCTTGCATTCTGTGGTGGAATACGGTAAACTGCAACTCAATATAATTTTCTCTCATCTTCCCTATACTCGTATACTCCAGTTTACACTGGAAGAAGAAACATCAGTAGGAAGGCAAGTCAGTGTGTGCTGTGCATCAGGGTAGCTGACCTGCAGGATCAGTCACAAAGACTCGAGACTGGTAGTCTAAATGCAGTCCTGGAAGAGATATTAATGAATATAAAGTCAATAGAAGATAATTAATGAAGGTTACTTCTGCAATTTCATCATACTTTTTAAAGGAGTGATAGGATTCAAAATAAATCTCTGATGTTGCTCCTTGGTTTGACGAGCAGCCACCTGTACTGCCAGATGTACAGATCCTCAGGCTTTTCTACCTTTCAAGTCGGTATTCTGCAATCCAGTCTCTCCGACCACCAGTCAGGTAGCAAACATTCAGCATGGCTCACTCAGGAATTTCAGCTAGGATTTGGACCCTACAGGACTTTCCTTAGGGGAACTTGTCACAGCATGTTTGTGCTGACACAGGGCTTCAGAAACAAAGTAATTTATATTAGTTTTTGCAAGGTAAAAAGCCTTCAGGAAAAGTAATAAATAAATAAATCCTCTTTGTGAGCAAATCCCACCATTGAAAAGAAAGCAAACAAAAAATCATCCTGTTGTTTTGAACTGATATCAATGGCACATTTTTGATAACCTCTTTCTTTTCAAGCTTCCAGCTATTTGCAGGATTTTTGATATTTGTAGCTTCCCCTGATCTGAGGATTACTGACTTATCTACGTTGTATTTCTGCCAAGCACCCTTATCCCAATCTACCCAGTATTCAAACACTTTTCTCTATAGCTTTAAAGAGGTAGGGGGAATTTGTACCAGTATCATTATTGTACCTTTCTATCTCACTTTTTAAAGTCTTCTTTTATTGCTTTCTTTTCTCTAATGCCTTGCTGTTGAGCAGACAGGCAACAATAGAAAGCCAAACACATTAGTCATTGAAAGTACCTCCCTCACCCTTCATCAGAATCTGTTTTGTTTCTCCTGCAGCTGTATATTACACAAAGACACATTCATGAACTCACACACAACTTTGGTTATTTTGAAGCCACAGGGAAAACAAGCAACAGGAGAAAAACAAGCAGAAAATCCAGAAGTAGAAATATCGTCTTTAATTGCTTTCATACTGAAATTAAATTATATTCTTCAAGAAAATGCTAAGGATGTCTAAATTCAATACTTGGGAAGTGATATGAGATGAAATGGAAACAAGTACTTTTTTAAAAATAGTTCTTATGAGAATGCTTGCGTGCACTTTTATCTACTGTGACACTTACTGTAGTAGTAGAGAAACACAGAGGTTGAAATTATTAGATATAAATCATTCTGACTTGTAAACACTATGGAAAATTGCAGGTTTAGTGTCTAAGTTGAAACCTGTTCTTAAATATAGACTCTTTTCTTTTTCTAGAGGTGAAAAAGAAAGGTGGGAGAGAATAAGAAAAATTATTTATTTGGGTTGAACTGAAACAGCAATAATTCAGACTTGCTAGAAAAAATGAAAATTTCCACATCTTTAAGTTTATTCTACAAAAGAAAATTCCTTCATCTGAGCATGAGTTAAGGTTTCTAGCCTTTGGAGTAACCACTTTAAAAAGCACTGCAATCTTTTCTTTCTTTTTTCAATGTCAACTGGAACAAAGTCAGGATTAGTGCTCAGTAGATTTTCTAAAATAAGTGAATCTCATACGTAAATAAACTGTTTGGATCCAGCTCTACTCAAAATGGATATAAATTTGCTTTTTGCCCTGGGTTTATGCAGTACTGTGCACAATGACTACAACAGAATTCAGGCTCAGATTTTGAATGGAATCTCAGGCACATTTCCCATGTGTTAATTATTCCACTTGAAGCTTAAATAAATAGACATCAATTTATAATAATTAATAACAGATTTGGATTATCCTAAGAATCTGGGCCTTGAAAAGTCAGAACTAAATTGAACATCCTGCCTAAAATCTAACAGTTGTGGAATACCTTACATTCCTTAGTATACCATATTACAAACAAACACAATTAACAACAATACAGATAATAAAAAGATCAAAGCCCAGTAGCAATATATTGATACCTAACTACTAAATTTCTTCTGAAGAGCTATTGTTACTGTCTGAAAAACAATACAAAAGAGAAGAGTTTCCAGGGAAGCGTTGTTAAGGAATCATTGCTCTTACATGGTTATGTCGCAAGCAAGCATATGGATAACAACAGCACTAATTAAAAAAACTATTGAGCAGGTCCCGAAGCATAGGCATGCTGCATAAACCCTGGTTAGGCAAAACCCCAAGTCATGCCCATTTTCCTTCATTCCATATTTTCATCCTGGATGGAAACAAAGTCAATATTCTCTCTCAGTTCTCCTGATAGGACCTCCAGGAATCAGGTGTTTCAAGCTCAAGAGAAGCAATGAGAAAGCATGCGGGTTTAGGGTTGTTGTAAGCAACTTCAGAGGGCAACCACAACAGGAAGTTCACATCTATCTTTTCAAGCACCATACAAATAATTTAAAAACTTCTCTAACAGTAAGCTAAGATTCACAAATCCATATCGCTTCAGTCTTAAGGGAAATTCTGATGGCTCTGGTTCTGCAAGCAGCACTGTTATTAACAGCTGCTTGTTCACCTCAGTTTGTGAAGAAGGAAAGAGATCATTATTAATGCCAGTGTGAATTCATTTTATGTCTCGTACAAACAACTAGTTACAAAATAAAAAGTTACAGAAATGAAGAGAGAGAAAAGTCCTAAAATAGAGTGTCTAGGTAATGTTATCCTCATGGAATCAGGCTATATGGTGGGAATGGGCTTATAAATATTAATATAAATAAATAAAACAATAGATAAATACATATAGTATAATGTGTAAATAAGTACAGTAAATGTCAATAAATTGGAAAGAGTAGCCTGGAAACAGCACACAAACTGTTTCCAAAATCAAGGAGAACTGATCTAAAGCTTGGAGGCAATGAAGTCGAAGCGAGGTTAATCTGATCATGCAGCAATCCTTACGACCTCTTTATGTTGATAGGATCATTCCTCTTAAGCGGAATTAAGACTTATGAAGGAATAAATATGCTAAATTGTGCTGAGATGAAAATGCTTATCAAATTATATATTGCTGAAAATAGCTGTGCTGTGAAGTCTGCCCGTGAGACAGCACTTGCCATCACTGCATCACTACCTGCTTCTGAAGGCAAGGTGATGATTTTGAATAACCTGCTTCTGCAGGAATCTGTTGATTTGCCCAGAGTTGCTTCATTACTTCAGCAGTCTTCTCTCTTCTCCAGCATTTAGCAGACGACCATGAGGCACCTATGTTTTACGTTTGCTTCAACTAAAAATAATTCTAATGCAATATCAACCAGCTTCCATTTATGACTGGTCTAATTTGGCACACTGAAATGAGCGCGATTATATTTTTTGTATCACAAGTCATACACAGACCTGGATGTTTCAAGAAAAATTTAAACTAAGATGCCTATCATTTAACATTTTGAAAGAAATCCAACAAATCCAGAATTTCTGAGACAGATTGTGAACACAATATTGTGTGTAGTGTATATAAACACTGAAATAAGGTTAAAAAGCTCAATCATCTTTCATACTTTGAATCATCTGGAAGTCAAAAGACATTTTTGCAAGGACAGCAAATGGACTGAATAAAAGGGAAAACAGATTTAATAAAAATGCTTAAGAAAGTGTCTTTCTTAATTACAAAGTATTACTCTTAACAACATTCACTTCAAGCTTTTACCTCATTGCAATTGTATCTTCCTTTGGACACAAGTAATCAAATTGCCTCACCATAATTTAATTCTTTTGGGCGTAATAAGCTTAATGCTTTATATAGCTGTGCTAAACCTAACAACTGTGCAGAGTCCTGTAAAGGCGAAGAGCAATTCGTCATTGTATAAACCACCATGTGCAATTACCCCAGTTTAGACAAAGCCATAAACTACTTCAAGCAAGATTTCAGAGGTGTCAGCACCTGGCACAACACAAAACTATTTGTGCAAGAGAACTTTCCAGACATTAAAAATGTATTCACAAAGCATGGATGCATTTTTTTTTTCGTTTTGCAAGACTGCACGTTACAGCACAGCATGCACTGCACTCTACATAGACTAAATGCTCAGATGCAGTTTCAGAAATATTTTGATTAAAATGAGTTATCAATTACTTGAAAATAATTGCCCTCAAATATGTCCTTACTCTCTTCCCAGCTGTGAAAATTTCTGAGTAATAATGCTTTCTGGGAGTGAGATGGGGGAAGGAAGTCACCTCATAGACTCTTTTTATTGTAATGCTGAAGGCTATGTCTGTAGTTGGTATGTGGTATATAAAAAGACAAAATATCGGTAGGTCTGATTATTTTTTTTTTTAATCTGAGGTGACTTCTGAGTATATAGACAAACCTCCTGTGGAAAAGCAGCCAATCTTCTATTTAAAATATAGAGAAATATTTTATATAAGATATATTTTTAAAGTCTTGTTTAACCATAAGGATCAATATTTGCATTGATATCATATGATTAAAGTAGCTATTTATTTTGGAGTATAGCTACCATTATTAAGATACATTCACAGTATCTTTTATATCCAAATTTCTTTTCCTAAAAGGTTTTCCTAAACTTCCCTAAATGGAGAGTCCCCTCTCCTCTCCTACTATAAAAGATCAATTCTGGCAGAACTAGTCAAAATATCAATTAAAAAAAAACCTTGCTTCTTATGCTAGGCATAGACATAGTATTTGGATCATTAGATACAAAGATACAATATATGTTCCAGTTCACCTTCTATGGTATTTGCTGTTGGTTTTTTTTTAATTAAAAAATGCCTTCAAAACCAAGCCAAAACAAACAACCCCCCCAAACAAACAAAAAACGCTCTCTTTCTTTGTCTTATACAGGAGAAAATACCAGAGTTCTGAACAGACCTCAGCATTTCAGGACTTGGTGCCATGAGGTATTCATATAATTTTGTGTGTGTGTGAATTATTCTGCAGAAATGTGAAACTCATTTGTATGTTTTTCTTGGTTATGCAACTTGCTGAACTGACGTTTGACAAATACATGTGGCTCATATTGTCTCCAGTTTTGAGGAAAACTTCTGGATTCCCACAACTAACTAAAGAAGAAACCTTTGATTTGCCTAGGTGGTGTGACAAACTTCAACCATTTCCCATCTCCAAGCAAGACACCAGTTGTGTCTCCTCTGTTGCTTTTGCAAAAATTGGACACTAATATTAATATACAGGGGAAATATTGAGCTTTAAGGTGCTTCTAGGGAGAGAAGCAGAGAAATAGATCCCTCTTTACATTATACACTTGGGAAGATCCTGAATGAAAGCATGAACCAAAATATGGTCCTAAAACCACTGTAAGGGTGTAAGGATAATGTCACACATAAGGGTGTCAGCTCTCTTGAGGATTAAGGTGAAAGAAGCAAAGGTTTGCACCATAATGAAAAATTGCCTCTTCTTCAAAGAGGCACTGTCCCCCTTTAGTAGTCATGATAATACCTCTGTATTTCATCTGCATAGATTTTCATGTCAAGCAAGTGCTTCTGATTATTCTGAGACTTCAGTTTTCTTAACTGCTTTACTTAGCAAAGAAGAGTGGAAAAATATTTTTAAGAATGGGACTATAAATAGTCATTCCTCTATTCAACTTGACACATACATTCATTCTATCATTTTTACCAAAACAAGGGAAACCAAACAAAGATTTGGGGGAAAAAAATGAAAAGAGGAAGAATAGTGAGGTAAAGTGTTTCCTGGACTTTGTTGGACTTCTTTATTCTCAGCATTTCTACGTCTTTTTCACACAGAATCTATGGCACAGAAACACACTGACAGTGCTGACAAGTCAACTCTGTTCAGGTTTACTTCCCTTTTCCCTTTAACATAATAAAAATGGTAACAAGAATAGCAAAGATGTTGCAGTCTTCTATCTTCACAAGAAACGGAACCAATATTTGGTCTGTAAAAAATAAAAAATTGACAGTGCACTTTTAAATTATAGTTGTAGTTTTTTCTTAACTCTGAAAAGACCTGTACTATTTCTTCACAGGTGGTTCATGAAAGCCTTTTTTTGTTGTTGTTTTAATTTTTTTGGTGCAGCAAGATGAAAAAGCTATTTAGAAAGATGCGCAAAGATGGAAAATTAAGATCCAAACCTGAGATTCAAACACTCTCAGGATTTGCACAGATTCAAATCCAGACATGAAAACATCTGTATGTCTACTGCCTCTGACCTAAAAACTCACACCAAAATCCTGGTGGGCTTTTTGGTTAAGACCTGTCTGTCTTTAATAATCTTTCTTATATGTTTGAGAATCTAATTTATTAACCTTTTTTCTTTGCAGGACATATTTGTAAAATTGTGAATGTAAACAGTACCTCCATTCAGGAATACTGATCATATACATACTCTGAGAAAAAAAAGAAACATAAAAAACCCAACACCCACATGTGGGCTTACACTCCTAGATGGGGATGGATTTCAAAATACTCTCATGAGTTTCTCCAGCAGATGAAATATCTCAATGAACCTGTCATTTAGCTTGTCCATCATGCCTGGGAATATGTAAAAAAGAAAACATTTCTTCTTTAGCCGCCACCCAAGAACATCCTGTATTTTCATAAGAAGCAATACAAAGAGCAGGTAAATTCTCTTCTCCTCATCTGTGTATATAACAGTTGGATGTAGTTGACCTGCAGGGCTGGGAGGGAGAAGACTGGACAGCTGTAACCATCCCATTAGCACTGAGGAAGATGGACCCTAAAGCAGAAGAGTCAGCTTATAAATTAAAGGAACTTTATTTGATCATTTTATTTAGAAACAGAAAGGGCTGGTTATAGATTAGGTTATCCAACTCTATGTTAATGCACTACATTCGATAAAAGACAAGATATCTATGATAGCTCTAAATACATTTACAACAGGAAGAGTCTCCTGCAAAATGAATTGAAATGCAGAGAGGAAAATGAACAATAGTAATTTGGGCAACCTCTACCTTGACCCTTATTTTAGGGATTATTCAATGATTTACCCAATACAGGTTTGTACGTACATCACCTATGGGATTTCTGTATGGGCCTTTCACTAAATGAATACTGTCAAATATTATATTCTGGCCTTTATTCCATCCTTCTGTGTTGTTCCTGTGACTGGAACAATGGGAGGGATGTCCAGCTCCCCAACATCTTGCTGTAATCATCACTTCTCAAGAGAAAGCAGCTCCCTGCAAATAAGAAGTATTCACTCCTCAGGTGCTTTCTCACAAAATCCTTCAGACGGGAGGATTAAAGTAAGCCCTTAAAGGGATCAGATTGTGCTCCTGGGGAGTAGTTGCTTTTGTGTTCTCTTCTTTTTCTGAGAAAAGGATCAGCAAAACATCTGCTGTAGGATATGAAGTAGTTAGAAAAAAGAGGCTTTTGAAAGGCCTAAAGAAGAATGAGGGAGAAGATGAATCCTAGAAAATCGATAAGCAGTATTAATATCCTACCTGAATGTAGTTCTGTAAATTACCGAAGATACTTCTGTCATATCTACCATTTTTACGTACAAAAATATAATCAATTTGTAGCTTACAATTGCAAAGAAGATAGTAAGAATTCTAAGATTTGAGAAACCTTAAATCGTCTTTCTTCTGTAATTCTTGAGAGATCAGAATAAACGTAGAGTGCTATGAAATAAGATCGCCCATGATCATGTAATTGAGAGTAGTATTGTAATAGGTATATACAAATGCAGCAAAACACTACTGATATCTTTTCCTGCACTGTAGAGTTTGTCCTCTAGACTCAGTACTGCATAGCATTTTTCACAAAACAGTCCTGTCTTCATATTTTTCAGTTCTACAACTTATAATGTGTAGGACAGCCCTCAAGATGTCAGCTGTAAGACACCTTGGCTCTGGAGAAAATTTGAAACTGTGCTGTAGTTTTATGCATTTTTCATCTCCTGAGGAAAAATATCAAAGGGCCAAGAAAGTAATTTCCATGAACTATACCTACATCATCATATGTGTTTAAATAATATCTGGGAAAAAAACAATAAAGGAACCTTGTTTAGGATGTAAAAGCAGTTGTTGAAATGTAGGTCTCAGATTATGAAAGCAACACTGGCTCTGCAGCAAGTTCTCGGTTCCACAATTACCTACTGCTACTAAGGTTTGGTTGCTCAGCCTTAGAAACTGCAGGAAAAATACATGAGAAAGGGATTGAGAAAATGATTGAGAATTTTGTGAAAGTTTTGTGACAGTAGTCTAGACAGATGCCTAGATTGTTTCCAGTAACAACTGCCCTGAGGTAACAGCACAATCAGCAGCTATGAAGTCCAAAAATTAGAAATTAGTTTGGCATAGAAATCAATAATTTTGAGGAAGGGAACCAGCTGAAGAGTACTTCATGCATCTGGCGAATCGCTGCTCTGTGCAGCATGGATAGACATTGTAGGAAAATATTTGAAACAAACTGGAAACAAGTAGCTTAAAACAAGCCTTCTGGGGACTAAGATTCTGTGTTGATAACAATATGGAAAAGATAAAATATGAGGCTCCTGGGAAAAGGGTGAACCACAAAATAGGCGTGACTTGTAATATGACTGAAATATATATGACCCTAAGTATCATTTTCCAAAACCTTAGTTTACAGATAAGCCAAAAGCACATTTATCTTAGAAATTAAACAACTGAGATTATTCATATATAGCTTATTACATGATGAATAAAAAAATGTTCTTTTTAATTTTCTAGAAATACTAATATTAACCCATCAGGTCTTAAAATAGGCCATTTTCAATGTGAGTGAGAAACATGGAACTGGGATCTACAATATTAAAGCAGCTCTGAATAATGATTTAATACAGGGCTTTGTCTAGTGTTAGTTGAAAGAAGGCTGTGAACAAACTAATGTTCTTTAAACCCTAGTGGGATTAAGGCAGCAACATGATGCAATTTGATTATTCTTTCCAATAAGAAGCTGAAAGCATTTGGTTTTCACCGCCATAAAAGAATCACTCTTTTCTAAGCATTTTTTATTTTGATGGGATATCCAATATAACATTATGTGGCTCAGCTTAAAGGCAGTTACGTTTGATTATTTTTCCTCTCTTTGTTTATTATGATCCTACTGTTATTTTAAATAAAAGGATCTCTGCAATTCTAAGGCGAACAGATTCAAAAAACTGTAATTAACAAACTCTAGACATGGGCGACTCTGAATGTATACAAATACAAAAGAAGTCATGAGCCAAATCTGAGCATGATGAGTAAATTATTCTAAGAACCATTACTGAAGTATCATCAGCAATGCCAGGAGCAAATTATAAATTGGAAACATGACTTTATATCTTCCCAACTGCAGGCAATGAAAATTTTCCCAGCCTGACTTGCTTTTAATTGTGAGCTCTTAAATCTCTGTTAGAGAAACTTTGAGTTCAGGCACAAGAGTGAACTTCAGCCACAATTCCCTTCTGTAAGTCCTCTGGCCACATTTGGTTTGGGTTGCTTCTGCCACCACACTGAAAGAGGTAATGCACCTACCAAATGAGTCTGCAAGGCTCCTTTGGCGTCTGGCAGGAGCAAGTTCTCTACCCTCTTTCATGCCAGCTCTTTCTTCAGCTCAGCCTCTGAGCTTTTAATGTTAATTTTGATTTTAATGTTAGTCTTTTAACCAAATGATTGCCCATTTTCTTGAGCTCATCATGAAAATGTCTGCTTCACTTATCAGTGGACTCTGAGAATTAGCACATCAACATTGCCCTGCATGTTTGCACTGGATAGGTGCTAATGTTCATCTTGGAAGTCCCCCTGTCTGCCAAAAAAAAAAAAGGTGTCCTTTCTGTTTTGCCAGATTACAAGTCAGTGGCTTCACATATACAAGAAACAAAAAAATCAAAACAGAATGACGGTGTGGGAGACGGTCTTGTTCAGGCATTCCCCAAATCCATAGCTTCTGTAAAGGCTGAAGGAACTCCAAGATCTCTCTGAAGTGCAAACATTTTGTAGTGGCAAAGAAATAAGGAATTTTGCCTTGGGACATTGCAGTATAAAGGGCCAGGTCAAAAGATTCAGAGAGCAGAGCTTTTTGCTACTTTCAAGTTGTCAGGTTTAGTTTGTGCTAAAAGGCATTGTGGTCCCCGGTGAAACGTAAGAAGCTGTTTACACCTCAGAGAGAAAAGAAACTATCCTTCACTGAGGTTTATGAGACGTTTCCTGCAGTCAGAATCCTTCATAGTCCAGAAGCATCGTTTACCTGCCCTAGCCCCCAGGCAAGCTCCTTGTGCTGGGGACTCCACTGGCTTCCTGAGAGGGAAAGTCAGACCTCTCCCTTCATGTGCCAGAAGCCTACCTAAGTGTTGAGGGAATTCTTCCTTCACCTTTCCAATTACTCCCAGGTTTGCCAGACTTGGTAAGTAAGAGCAGCATTTGTCTTTAAAGTTTCCTTCTTTAAAACAATGTTTAAAAAAATAGTTTTGGGGGGAAGCGTGGTTATTATTGTTACTTTAAAATTTATACTTTTGGATAAATGGAGTGGATGTATAGTGAGCAGAAAATCAGTCTTTTAAGGCAGATTTGCATTCACTGACACCATGTTGACACTGAGGTCTCCTATATTGCAGTAAAGCACTTTTGTTTTGGTGTAGGCATTTCAATTTGACATTCTTAGTAGGCTCTAAAATGTCTCTAAAAGGATGATTGATACCACCACCCCCCACTTTCCCTTTTATACATCCCTGCCACTGCACAGTGTATTTTTGGCTGGATATATTTCAGACCAAAGCAGCCTAGTAATGCTTTAAGTGTTATGCTTGTGTTCTGCTCACCCCTCTAATTTACACAGGGGTCGTTCCCTTGCCATTTTTGGCAGAGTTAAATACTCAGGCACATCAGCCCACAAGTGAAAATTTCTGCCATTTCTTGACATTTATACCACAGAGATATTAAACCACTTGATAGACAAGACCTTTCTATATTTTTTAAGCAGATAAAATGACAGAAATCCAACCACAACTGAAGAGTCACATTTTTATTCTAATACCAGGTATTCACTGATATAACCAAATAGTGAAATATAGATCTGAAACTACATCAATTGCTTCTGAAGGTGACAAAACCTTCAGTGTAATTTCTCTTCCCACTATATTTTTCTTTAGTCCTTTGTTTTAAGAGGCTTTTTGTCTCCACACAGAGACACTAGAGACTCATTCTCTTTCACAACCAGCCCCATATCTATCAAAAAAAAAAAAAGGGAAAATACTTTAAAATTGAATAACTGGAGTGTTAGCCTTCATGTTGCCATGGTTTAACCCCAGCCAGCAACTGAGTACAGTGCAGCTGTTTGCTTACTATCCCCCACCTGTCATGGGATGGGAAGGAGAATCAGAAAAAAGGTACCTGTGGGTTGAGATAAGAACAGTTTAGTAATTGAAATAAAAGACAATATAATAAAATACAATAGTAGTAATAGTAAAAATAGTAATGAAAAGGGAGACAACAATTAGAGAGAGAGAAATAAAACCCAAGGAAGATAAGTGATGCACAGTACAATTGCTCACCAGTTGCTGACCAATGCCCAGCTCATCCCTGAGCAGCTACAAGCCCCTCTGAGCCAACTCCCCCCAGTTTATATACTGGGAGCGGTGTTCTATGGTATGGAACATCCCTTTGGCTGATTCAAGCCAGCTGTCCTGGCTATGGTCCCTCCCAGCTCCTTGTGCACCTGCTTAAGGCAGAGCATGACACTGAAAGGCCTTGACTAAGGGCAAGCACTACTTAGCAACAGCTAAATATGAGTGTGTTTTCAATTTTATCCTCATACTGAATGAAAAAAGCACAACAGAGTAGCACCAGTTACTTGGAAGAAAATTAACTCTATCCCAGCTGAAACCAGGACTAGTTTGTGCAAACAAGGAAACATGACTTCTCGAAAGGTCACCAGTGACATAAGTTCCATACAGGGCTTTGGATCAGGTCACAGTTGCATACAGACACAGTGTACATTGTGCTGATCGGACTGTCAGTTCCCTATCCAAGGGAGCCTCCCTATAAAGAGCATCTGATCGCTTCCATGCAAGAGCAATCCCATTGAGATAAGTGGAATATATGATTGTCAAGCTTAGCTCAGCTTATTAAAATGTCAGAGAACAGGGGAACACCCACTTTCACTCCATGACTGGTTTCTTCAAGCATCTCAAATCAAAAGCATTCTTTTGGTGCTGGCTAATATCAAGAAAATATATAGGATACGCCTATAAAAAGTGCAAAATTAAACTCCATTTCTAACTGTGAAAAAACAAAGAAATCCAAAGAATAATAGTTAGAGAAAATCATGGAACAGCACCTCTGAGGAAAGTTATAACCAATGATGAAACAGTATCCCTTAGAATCACAGCTGAATGCTTCAGTCTTTGAATACCGTGCTGCTTATCAAACATAATGCATATTTCTGCTTTTCATAGTAGGAAGCAGCCAAAGGAAAAAAATCAGTCTAGAAGGAGATAAAACATCTGTTACATGAACTACTTAGCTGTGGGAATACATTTTCACATGTTTTAAAGAACCAGCCAGGGTACAATGAGCACATATTTAATATACCGTATTCTCTACAATCTAGAATGCACTTTAATTTTAATAATTAAGAAATTAAGTTGAGCTCTTCTATGGACAAGTGAGCATACTATATGTAACATTGTTAAAAAACTTATTTAAATGAGTAAAGAACTATTTTCAGACACTCTATTTTTCTCTCTCTTCTTGTTAAAGAAGTGTAACTTTTTCCCATGTTGCAAAACATCATCACAATATTGGAGAAAATTTATTTTCAATTATGTTTATATGATATATTTAGCATGGAGAGCATGTACATCTTAAGCATTTAGGGTGGGAGGGATTGTGAAGATCTGTTAAATTTCTGTTAAGTGTGTGAGGCTGAAGAAACAGCAAAAAGACAAGGCTGAGTATGAAATTACCTATGTAAGTTGACTGGGTGAGTACTTATTTATCTGGTGTGATGTATGAGGCAAATATTGCAGCATTATCCCTCTGGTCTTGACAATTGCAGTGGAGTTGCTTGGGATACTTAACAAAGCAGATGAAATGCTGATCTTAGTGCCTGCTGAGCAATAATTACACGCAGAAAAATTTATAATGTGCTAGGAACTAGCACACTACTTATTTTTTCCTGAGAATTCACACAGTCTTGATCCCACAAAGAGCTTGAAGGGGGTCACTTAAATACGAGGATGGATTTCAGAGGTCTGCTTTTGTACTATTTAAACTTAGAAAAGGTACAGACACAGGAGAAGAGTGGATCTATACATGACTGACTGTTACTGGCTGGGACTATCACAGTCTCCTGTAGGCAGCTCATATTGCTGTTGTCTCTACTCAAGGCTGCAGAGAGGTATTTTACCCTTAGAGATGGCTAGGAAATGGTTAAGCATCTTCTGGTGCGGTTTTTTTGGCAGGAAATTAAAGGTCTTAAAAAAAAAAAATTAGTTTTTCCTGTCTTTCTTTTCACTTTCACTATGCAAGAAGATTTTAAAATGCTTTTTGATTAAATGAGATTTGATTAAACTAAATAGCTTAACAGCTCTTTAACACTTTAAATAGCTACAGTGAATAAAGGTATATAATTCCAGAAAATTCAGACAGACTTTCTTAGACTATAACCACTTCAGAGAAGCAAATCTCTTCCTCTCCTCATTACCAGCCTGTATATCTGGTGCTTTCCCTACTGCAGTTAAACGTATCATCAAAGCCACAACACTCAGGTTTCATTAGAACAAATTATATAATCTGAAAGCAATTTATTATGCTCTCTACCCTCCCACGTGATACCCATTTATATCTGTGCCATTAAAATAAAGTATCAATAATTTAGAGGAAGCCATGGGTGTCCCCAAGGACCGTACATGTACGTAGAATCATACAATATCAGGTTGGAAGGTGACCTCACAGGTCATCCAGTCCAACCTTTCTCAGCAATAAGAAACCTGTGGGTAAGAAACGGTGTAGTCACGCTGGCATTCTGTAATGGCTTTCTGGTTTTCCCTGTGCTACAGTAAGAACCCTCTGCAGCACCACCGCAGTCAGGATTTCCAGCAGGGTTAGTATACTCCAGCAGTGCCTCTTGACCGCAATGAGAGCTGGAGGCTCATCTTTATCTCTAAAACAGGTGTTACAGAAAAGAGTGGTACACACTCCTACACAGGGTTTGCACATCTTGTGGATCAATGCAGAGCTCATGCTTTCCTGTTCATCCACATTTGCCAGCTGACATGACAGCTAAAAAAAACATAGAAGGGGTTGTTTTACCTGTGTATCTGTCAGTGTTGTGCTGTAGTGTTTATGCGCTGAAAACAGAAGTGAAATATAAGCTGTTTCTTATTTTATAGCAATTGTTAGACAAATTTTTTCTGGCAACTCAAAATTAGTACTGAAGTAGAGAATAAAAACATTCTGGAGTTATTTCTGTTTCATCCAAAAGTCTGGCAAAGCCCTTAACTGAAAAAATGACAAAAGATTTTTGAGCAGCTGATGAAATCAAATATTGTAACAGAAGAAAGAAAGACGTAAGTTTTGTCTTTTTAAAATTCTTCCTCACCTAACTGCTAAAAATGCTAGACAACGGTGTATCAATGATTTCATTACATATGTTTCCCCTAAATGAAAATATTTGAAGTTGCTGAAGATGTGCAAGTATACAGTGATCCCATTAAGGCAGCCAGAACTTCAAAAACGTCACAGGTTGCCAGACGATCACAAAATATTTGCTTTTATTAGAGACACAGCTTAGTGGTGGACTTGGTGGTGCTGGGTTAACAGTTGGACACAATGATCTTAAAGATCTTTTTCAACCTAAATGATTCTTTTTTTATATGAAAATTCTCGCAGCAAAATTTTGCAGAATTCCAGTTTCCTTCCATATTACAATACACAATGACAACATTGTCTTGGCCACAGAGGGATTCCAGGAATGCACCACTCTGTAGTGTGAACATAATGCCGTTCTCCAGAAAGGTAATATTGAACCGTGATACCAACTGTAACTGTTTGCAAAGGAATGATTGACTTTTCTGTATGCACAGAGCAAGGAAGGGCTGTTTCTGTATCTCTCCAGGTGACTTGGGTGCACCTCTGGGTGATCTGCAAGTGGTGCAGACCTGGGCTGCTTTGAGACAGGAAATATGAGGTACATCTCCAATTTGGTGAGAAAGATATATATATTTTTTTTTTGTAAGAGCATTGCCTAAGCCATCAAGTATTGAGGATGGTAAGGTGGCGACATGACAGGCACCATGGACATGTAACAGAAAGGGTGGCGGTCTTCTGCTCCTTCTGGGAGTTGTCCCCAGTTGAGAAAGGGAGCAGAGAAGCACAGGGATACAGAAGTGTGGATTTCTGGTCTAGATAGATGAGCTCTATTTGGAGTCTTGAGAGATGCCACCAGCAGGAGGGAGCTCCTGTCAAAGAGCACTCACATTGTAATGTGATAGACAGTTCCCACTGCAGCCTGATAAGCTGCAACTGGATAAGAAAACCTCTCTGCTCTTGGGACTTAAAGCTGCATTTCCAGTTGAACAAGTGTTTCTTGGTATTGTAAGGAGGCTTTTCTCTATGTAATAGAAATTGTTATATTTTATGGAATATTAACTTTGATTATAAAATGTTAAATTATAGAAATTATCTTCCCTGAAATGAGAGTAATGTATGCATCTACAACCTGGAAATGATGCAAATGAAATACATGTAAATATCACATGAAACCTTTCTTTCTAAATAGAAAAAATATTTGATCATACTTTTAGGGGGTAGAATGCCAAGAGTGCAATTGTGAGAACAATGTTGTTCCTTGGTTTTTGACGAGCTTGTTCTTACTGTAGGAGGTTGTAAAGAATATATATTTCATCCACATACCACAAACTATCTACATTTTAGCAGATGTTTTCTACAGCAGAAATTTTGGAAACGAAAAGTCGGTCTTCCTAACCACAAGATATGAATCACACTATGGTAACATGGAAACCAAGATGATACACATCAGAAATAACAAATAAAATCAAAGATAGCAGTCTAATGTGATAGCTTCAATTCTTAAGAATTTCTACGGGAAATCTTGTTTGCTTTATGAACAAATTAAATTCTATAGTTTACTTATGAATGAGACAGATTAAATTCTTCCATCTCTGAGTAGTTTAAGTTTATATTTAGTCTCTTATTTTAAATTATCTCTCACTGAGATGAGAGGCTACTTGCACTTAAATTTTAGAAGAATTTAAAAGTAGAATTGATTTTCATGTCTTGAATCCTTCCATCATGTTTTTTTGCCATGCTCTAGATTCCCATCCTTTCCTTCTTGTAGAACTACAGTTTCATCATTCCAGGACCGAGGAGTCATGACCTGCTTCTATTCTGGCCATCAGGTGCCTGAGAATGAAAAAACAACAATTAAAAAATCTAAGTTTCTGGGCATCTTTACTTTTACACAAGGCTTGTTGCATCCCAGCTGCTATTTCTGCAAATGGATGTAACCTTGCAGGGAGATGTCTGACCCAGGTCTAGCCCAGCTGTGTCTACTCTGCACTAGGACACAAACAGCAAAGGCAGCACGAGTATCAGTGCAATGTGTTTTGCTGGAGAGATGCTGGATCAGCCTTTGCTGTGCTGTGACATGTGGCTTTTCCAGCAGGTGTAGAGCTGGCTCCAGTACAGGGCTCTGCTGGGGGCACTGCACCTCACTCGAAAAGTTCTCCATTTCCTTTCTTCTTGCACTGTGTTCAAGACTTCCCTTTCTTCCCCTTCACTGATATGCTTATCCTGCTGTCCCTGAACACACAACTTTTTCTCAGAACTCCTAGTAGTTACTCAATATTTGCATTGTTTTAATTTCATCATACAATCTGTGTTGTAACCGTGGTGTAGACGGGTGAGGAGAGAGGAGAGAGACAAGGCACTCAAGGGAGATGAGTCTCAAACTTAGACTAAGTGTGGTGTGCCTTCTCTTCATGGAGTTGTAAACCTGACCTACTTGGGGTTATCATCTTACCTCCCACAGGCAGCTAAACTCTAACATGTCTGAATGTCCTACAGATGTTTGAATAAGCCTGGAAAAGACAGATCAGCCTGTCACAGAAAGTAAATATATAGACGTAAAAAGCCCCCAAATATATGCATTTTGTTAGCAGTCAGACAAGATTCATGCGAATAAAATTCATTCGCCCTATCAGAATTATTAGAAAAAGCTTTGCTCTGGATCTACAGTTTGATCTTATCACAAATTTTGAGATTTTGGCCTGTGAATAGAGGGCAGTTTGGCAGAATGAAGAATATGCCTATCCCCCTTTTTCCCAACTCTTCTTAAGCAGCTCTGAATTATCTTGCTTTTAAAGACTCTGAATGAGATAAAAAATATGTATGTATTTAAAAAATCCTAATTGAAATTTTAAAAATTAAATTAATACTAATATCTTTTCTTGTTCTTCCATACTGCAGGGCAGAAACCAAGCAAATAAATAAAACTGAATGCAACAGAACTCTGCCTTCAGCTAAAGTTGAGATTATTAATGCATGCAGACAGGTCAAATACTGTTGTGGTTTCACATCAGTTTCTTCTGTTTTACTTCCAGATTTTTGAGAGCTTCCCTTAGGTAAGGAAGACATCTGTTTATGTCTGAAAACAATAGATATGCTCAAGCTGGAATGTGGAGGAGGTTTCTCTTCACAAAACAAGCACAGCACTCTCCTGGCAGGCTTGCCAGAGGGCACAACATAACTAAGAATATGAACTGCTCCACTTACCATCTCTATACAAACGCAAGGTTTTTCTCCAAACATGCCCTTGATGACACCAGAGAATGTATCTGAAGCTAACACTGGAATATTCCCATTTATTTCCTGACACTGGGATAAACCTATCCATCCAACTCACAAAAGTGGGTTACTTCCAGCATGGTCTCGTTCATATTATTACAGTGCAAAAACCCAATAGTAATAAAGAGGCAATGTGCCGTATCAGCAATAAACGTATGCATGAACAGAGCAAAATACTGGCCAACCTACAGTAGGAGAGCTTCTGTCCTCATTTTTCATTAAATTAGTGTTTAGCCTTAAATGTCTACGATTATTCGTGCAATTAAAGATGTAGTCTATAGAAATGAAATCAAGTCTACATTAACATGTTTAAAGAAATTTGGCTAAGTTTTAAAGAATCAATCATAAAAAAGTTACATGTACACTAGTAGTATGAGATCAGTTAGAGATAATGCCTTGGCAATGATATTTCCTTCAAGCTATGGTGAGAACAGAAAAACACTTTTCTAGTGCATTCATTAAGTTAGCATATTTTATAATTAATGAAGAATCATGAGTCACTTTCTGGGAACAGCATTAAAGGAACTTTGGAACATAGTATTTGAAGAAAGAGAATTTGGGAAGTCCTGTGATAATGTGGAATGGCATTTCTTAATCATCCAGGAAAGCAATTTCAAGGGGAGGGGAACTGGTGACTTCTTTTAGTAAAAATGAATCACAGAAGTAAGTGCTGGAATCTGACAATCAAAATGAAACCTCACCAAATTATACAAGTAACTAACAATATAGTTCTGAGACATAAGGAAACCACAGGTTTCTGGCAACAGTTTTCTCAAGAAAACTTGGAGCAGTTAGAGCAGATATAAAGCACAGAGCAATTAGACTGTTTCCTCTTTTTTACCATTGAAGACTTAACAGTTTAGCAGATTATTCTGGTAAGAAAATTACTACTTTTCTACTCATGCATGTTTCAATGCATATTTACATATGTTTACATGAGTTTACAAACTCATTTCTTAAAGATTTCAAACAAAACAGTCATTGAGAAATCAACAGTGAATAGAATTCATTTTAATTCATATGCTTATTTCAGAAGCAGCCTCAGCAAAAGGTTGGGGTAGTGGTCCCTGCTTACAGGAATGGGTTTGATTGTTTTCTGTGATGATCTAATATAAATGCATACATCAACATGATCTAATACAAATGTGTACATGGCATTTTGGCTGTGTCCCTTAGCAGGTGTATTGGTTCTGGCTGGGATGGAGTTAGTTTTCCCATAGCAGCCCTCACAGTGCTGTGCTCTGCACTAACAGCTGGAAAGGTGTTGATAACACACCAGTGTTTGCATTGCTGCTGAGCAGAACTCCCACAGCATCAGCTCAAGCTGATGACATTCCACCCTCGCCAGCAGGTTGGTGGTGGGCAGGATCTTGGGAGACAATATGGCCAGGACAGCTGACCCAAAGTGACCAAAGGGATACTCCATAATATTCCAAACCATGTATCTTCTCAGCAATAGAAGCTAAAAGAAAAGAGGAGGAGGATGGGAGAGTGGGGTCAGGGGTGATTTGTTATTTATGTAATTTTTCTTCTGGAGCAACTGCTACATGTACTGAAGCCCTGCTTCCTGGGAAGTGGCAAGACATCAACTTCTGATGGGAAGCAGAGAATAAAATATTTTTGTTTCCTGTGCTTCCGCATGCATGACCTTTGCTTTTGCTTTATTAAATTGCCCTTATCTTGACCCATGAGTTTTTTCCTGCTTATTTTCTCCCTGCCCTGTCCAAATGAGGAGGGGAGTGATAGAGCAGCTTGGTGGGCAACTGGCATCCAGCCAAGATCAACCCACCACAACAGGGTACTCCAACCCCCAGACTAGGTTCTTTTTTGCCTGTTTTCCTTTCCACCACATGACACCTCCGTTCTCAGCAGCACAGATGCATCAGCTTCAACTGCCAGAGCAGCATCGCATCCAGGCTTCTACTCAGACCTGTGGTTAGGGCAGATACTGGAGAACTCAGGTTCAATTCTCTCCAGCTTGAAGAGTCCAGTACTACCCACTTCCTCTGGCAGTACCAACCTCCATCAGACTTTACTTCATATCATACTTCTCAGATTTTCCTGCAAGACTGATAAAGCAGCTCTCTCCAGGACAACCACTGTGAGCAAATGTTCTCAAATGCTGAAAATGCTGGTCAGAGGGGGGATGATCTGACAGTTCTGAAACTTTTACTCTATGAATGTCATATTCAAAGTCTGGCAGTCCCTGAAATGGATGAAGTAAAATTAAAATTATCAGATCTTCTTTTCAGCATCATTCAGACAGATTCTGCTCTACTTTATTATGAAATGATAAGAAGGCTAGTCCTGCTTGTATTGAGGAAGAGGAACCAGATCCTATGCCATAATTTCACGCTTCTCTAATTTACTTCAAAAGAAAGGAAAAGCAGATTAATATGTTCCCTTCCTTCTTCTCCAGCTAAATTACAGCTCTTCCCTGAGACTTGTTCATCTACCAGAAAGTTAATAGTAACAACAGTACATTGAATAAATAGTATTTATTAATACTTTTTATTAATAAAAACTTAAGGATTGTATAAAGCAAAGTAGAAACTTTAAAGGTAAATGTAATAGAAGGCATAACTTCTCATCTTCCTTTTCCATTTTGCTTTTTAAAAGTCTTTCTTCCTGAAATTGTTATCTGTCTATGTTTCACATTCCAAGTCTATTACACTGAAGCTCTTACTAAGCCTTTTTTTTTCCTCTGGTAATCATTTTTCCACCCTCTAGCAGAAAGATGAAAGGCAGGTAATTTGTCTGCAGAGTCTCCAGATTGATGAGAAGCAAGAGCCTCTGTGCATAGAGGAAGTTCTAACACGACTAAAGAAAACATCCCAGAAATGTGTTTCTCAGTGACACAACTATTATTTGGAACAAGTCATTGATCAGGGCATATATTTTAGGTATTGCAATGAGAAAGTAACAGTCTGTATTTTACATTGAGGGAGAATTTTTCCACTGAAGGCAAAAAAATAAAATATTTTGTTTGGGCGTAAGAATCAAGAAATTATGATCACATCTTTACAATCTTCCAGAATAAGAGGAAGTTTATGAGTGTTTTATTTTCTTAGTTATTTTGTAATTATATTCTTCTTAATATTTGAAACATTTGTTCTTAAAGAGATAAACATTCACTTTCTGAAAGCTAAACACATCCACACAGTGCTTTGTTGAGCCTCTTACAAAGTTTGAGGTGCAAGTTGCAATAGACACATCTGTGCTCTTGTCTTTTGATAGAGTTCCAGCCCAAAGTGTGGAAATAACTGAAGTCAGATTGCTCCTGCAGGTAAAGTAAATAGGTCCTGACATGACCAACAGAAACAGACAACCCAAATTACTTTCAAGAATAATGCCTTTTATCTAAAATGAGTAGTCCACCTGCTTCTTTTTTTTCTGTTGTTTTAAGACTGACTCTTCATTTGAAGAGAAGTTTTCTTTCCTGAAGGGGAAATATAAAGAATAGGAACTGATATCAAAAGACAACAAGCTTTACAAATGTATCCAAGAGACACAAGTACACAGTGTCTTGGGGGGAAATTAAACAAAAGAAAAATAAGTTATTTACAGATGTTTTTAAATTTTCATGAATGACAATCTCTCTATAAAAGTTGACATTAACATCCCCCATGACAAATCCCCAAAATCCTCAAACTTAAAAATTCTTTCCAGGTCCTCTGTTTTCTTTCATATCTCAGAAGGGAACCTGAGGTATAACAAAACAGGTAGCTAAAGAGAAAACTAGTAGAAATTGTTTACCATTTCACTATGCAAACCAGTCTGAGACTTTCAGTGAAGCTCCTGGCAAAGCCCAGAATGTTTCCATTGGCAGCTGAGTGCAGGCATTGGTTGGGACCAGCTACTGCCACCATTTTTTTGCCTTTGTGCCCTTTTACTACAGTGACAAACAGTCAATGCAGGTAATTCTCTTCACACTAAACCCTTTTCACAGATTAATTCATGCCCTAAATAACTGTGCTTATTCTGCTTCATATGATTTCAGGAAATGTCATTCCTCCTCTTTTTTTTTTCCTCTGTAATTTTTTTTAATTTTTGCATTCCAGGCAACATAACATCTGCACAGTATAATCAACAGGTGACTTCTTGAGGATCCCATCCATGACTTACCACAGCTCTCCTTCTAGCCAAATCTCCTTCTCCAGTCTCTATTCTTTCCCTCTAACTCCCACTGCTGCCAGCATGCCCTACAGTTTTTCAAAGGCACAGTGGAGTGTTATGGTAAGTGTAGTTCAAGGGCTATATTTACCACATAATACTAATGTTTATTAGCTATAAATCCCATGGCATGTATGTGAAATACTGTAGTGTCAGACACCACAACTTTTCAAAACTTAACCATTCTTCAACAAGTATGGGCTAAACTTATTTTCTTCATTCTTCCTTCAGTTAATAGTAAAAAAATGAAGGTAAGGGAGATGACCTCTTCTCTGCTTTATTACATGAGTCATGTGAAACAGCCTTTGCCCCCCAAAATCTACTACCCTCAAGCATTTAGAAGATGAGAGTAAATGGTCACAAGTGCAATATAACACTGACAGAATTCCACCAGGTTGCCTTCCTTTTGCATGTCACAGTCTAAAGGCTCTCTTGAAAACATCTGTATGGCCACTGCTGCCTTGCAATATTTTATTAATGCTGGTGTAAATACCCTGTGTGTCTCTCTCTCATCTGCTCATTAACTGCACTAATTAAAACAGCATCACAATGAGTATTTAAGGATCATTCTGTGAAATATGTAACTCCATGGTTTCAGATGAAGACTCTTAGTTTAAAAGTTTGTACATTGATCTTGAAGGAAAGTAGAAAGAAAAGGAAGGAAGAAACTCTTCTGCAGGTGAGTTTCTCTATCGTCAAGTCATAGTACTTTTCAAGCCAGAAGGACTCTCTGAACGGACTATTTCAATAACACATAGATAATACACAGCAAATAAGCTAACACCCTGTATAAAATTTTGTGAAATTTCATGCCGTGAGATGATCACATGCATTATAACATGTTGCTGACTCATTGCTAATACAGGAGAAAATGGTTTGCTCTCAGGGACAATAATATCTTATCTGTTATCTCTCATTTGCAAAGAGAAAGAATAATAAACATGAAGTCATAGCAAATGATCTCCACCTGTGGCACTGATGAAATTCTGGGGTGGAGCTGGCCAGGTGAAACTGTAGAGTTTGAAACTGTGAAATAAAAACATCTGTCTGGAAAAGGTTGGGTATTGAGACACAGGACTTTCTTTGAAGAAGATAAACAAAAGGACAATGTTCAGTTATGATTCCTGTAGAGAAATATAGTAAGCCAAATAACCACAGTGTATTTTGTATCTGGGGGGAGGGGAGGGAAGACAAAAAGGAGACATCTTCTGTCTGAGTCTGGCATCTATGAGAAAAAAGAAGTTCTTTTCCTGAATAAGTTTCTCTTCTTAATAACTTCCTAAACTCCCAAGGTATACTTTTTATTTTGCTCCTTAACTAAGGAAGTAGAAGCCAAAAAATTGAGAAAAATAATTGCACAACATCACAAAGAGAGACTATGTCTGGTTTAAAGAGGGGTCAGATTAGTCTGTGAAAGCAGAAACTTCGAACTTGTGAAATTTAAATGTCAGTACAAGCACTTACTATATTTGAAAACATGTAGACCCTGGATACATGTGTTTGGGTTTGTTTATCAAAACTTACAGAATTTTTCTCACTGGAGAAAAATTGATCTGGAGTCAGTGCAACTTTACTTCGGTGTGGATTAGGGCAACCATGGGCTCCCCAGGTGTATGTAGGTGGACTACAAGCATGGTGGGATAGAGGGTGCCAATCACTCCCACTAACTGTGTGCAGTTTCAGCAGTTATCTTTGTGAGGAATCACTCTTCTAACTCACAATCTAAGTTTAATGCTGTCTTGTTATAGTTTCACTTACCTGTGATAAATTTTTCCGTGGTGGAGGGGACTCCACCAACCCAGGTTCTTCATTTCCTCTACCGTCACTAGACAGAGGGAGAAATACTTGGAGACCAGGAGAGGAGAATCCAGTCCATTTATCATCGATGGTTTCCATCTCTTTGGATATACAGGCAATTTATAAAATCTTCTGCAGTTAATTTGGATAGAAATCTAGCTCTTTTACTGAGGGTATAAGTGACTGAAAAAATGTTAGAAAAATCAATCTTTTCATGGGTCAACTGACCTAGCTTTCTTTTGACAAGCCTAAATCTACCTTCTAATATGACTCAGTAAATGTGAGATAGATCTCAAATACTTTGGATCATCTGGGGTACTGCTACTGATAGAAATAAAGACAGAGGCTACAGCATAAACAGGCATTAATTTTTTTACCATGGTTCTGCTCTGTGAAGATTTTGCAGGTAACTGTAGCACATGGAAGAATTACCCACATTTGGGAGAACTAAACTCAGCAGTCCAAGAAAAGCATCCAGTGAAGCTGCATTGATGTAATCTCTAGAGTGGCTGAAGCCTATGAGTAATGTAAAACTGTGCTGAATAGCTGCTGGTATATATTAGGAACCAGGAAAAATATAGTCAGTTGACCATAGCCTTTCTTACTCAAGCTTTCAGTCAACACAACTGCATTTACATCAGTAATTTCAAGCACAGAGATGTCGGGCCCTTTACCAATAATTATGGGCTTCAGTTTTCCAAATGGTTATGGAGGTTTTATTCTAAAGTCTGATACTGCAAAAATCAAAGTGGACAAGAACCTTGTATCAAGTCAAGCTTAGAGTCAATCTTGGTCTAATTCGGCCACTAGTTTCTCATATTCTTACGCTAAAATTTCCTAATTGTTTCTGACAACACCATGAACTGGCATGATGTGGATTACATGGTGCTTTTGGCTGCAATCTCAACATTCAAGTACATATTTACGGGTGGGAAAAAAATTTTGCAAGATTTGGTTTTCAATTTTCACCTCTGCAGAGAGATTTACTGGCCACTATTCAATATGATAGGTATGGAAGAAGAAGCTACTTAGTTCCATTAAAGACATAAAGAACTTTGATTTACTTAAAAACATTGATTTCCAAGTTGGCAGGATGTATGTATAATTTCATGAGACAAGAAGAAAGTAATAGTTAAGAACATTGTGTCCTTGCTTTGAAAGCTTTTGCTGGAAGCAAACTTTTATGATTTAATTCAACTTAGAAAGAAAAGGGTATGGAGTGACCCAACAACATCTTTCACAGTTGAATATGCTTCTATAATTTAAAACATGCATCAGAAAACGCAAAAATTCTTTAAAAAGTAGTGGTGGTGTTGTTCCCAAGATAATAGCCTACACATTAACTTAAACCTACTCTTTATTCTGCTCTAAGATGGCAGCCAGAACCAGTTTTGAATTCATTAATTTTCTTTTAACAAGAGACAAACATTTCACAAAGCATTTATTAGAGCATAGATGATAAAAAAAATATATAAATCAGTCCAACATGCAGCACAGTGCTTCTCTTCTGAGGATATTTCTCTCAGTAGAAATTCAAACAATACAGAGCATATAATGTTGTGAGTCTCTAAAGCCACACTTCATTTTCATCACAGCCACTACAGTCACTTCGCCATAGTCCTACACAATCCTAATGGCTTTTTCCTTCAGCATTTGCTTATTGTAACTCCACTGGATTATGAGCTCGGGAGTGTTGAAATGTATGCAACAATCATCACAGAGGCTTGGCTACATTATAACACTAGACTATGGCTAATTCAGTGCAATCATTTAATAGCAGAAATCAAAACTACAGCTAATACAATTGTCAATAAATATACAATCATTGCTGTACATATTCACATCTAGAAATGCCCAGATGGCAAACCTGCAGGATAAATTTCTTCACTTGCTCTACCAATACTTGACCAGGCTCTCCCTGGTCCTGCCTGCTCAATGAGTGCAGTTTGTCATATAGAACAGAATAAACAAAGCAAGTGGAGAGTAAATCTTCTGACACAGTGGATCTGGTCTCTGTCTTGTTTCATCTGGTGAGAAAAGGCACCAGAGGCTGGACCTAGTCTTATTCACTGAACTCCTACAGGAATTCAGAATGAATGCAGAATAAAGTTTATGTGTACCTTACAGTAAATATTGCAATTAATGTAATTCAGTCCAAAACTGACAATCTGAACTCTGACAATGCTTTTGAAACTTCTGTTTAAAATAATTTCAGTGCTAATACTGACGATAATGAATCCGTGTATGTACATGTAGATATACACATACTCCAACTAGACAATTTTCTTGTTCCCTTTAACAGCCTGATATTTCTTGCTTTCAATTGTGGCATCATGTCTTAAATTTGAGGTAGCTCCCAGGTGCTCAGATTAGCATAGCTTATCACTTTATTTTTATTGGCTATCAAAATGCATATATTTATTCACAGTAAAACTACTGTAATTAATTTTCCAGCACAATATGTAGTACAGTGTGTGCTTAAAGAGCGTGAGTTCTTGTAAACTTTGTGAGAGAAATCCAGAACTCCCTGAACTCTGCTGAACCTAGTGGTTTTGCTGCTGACCATGAAGAGGTTGTCCTTCTACCCTCATCCTGTCTTGTTCTACGAAGAACCTGGACACTCATTAACTCTGACATTAGCTGAAAGAAACAATAAATGCTGGTTGCTAAAATTTCCTGTTTTCATGGTGTTAGGAAGTTTAATGGCAATCTAACCCTTATGACACACTTGTGAATGCTGTGAAGTGTTCACCTTCATCCATCATTTTACAACTGTCATAATTTTAGAGTCTGGAAATAAAAGCCAAAAACCAGAAGCAGAACTCTATTAGTGATTCATTGATGATTCAGAGTGTCTCATTTATTCCCTATTTCTCACCAAGGGAACTTGACACCCACTTCCTATCACATCACTGTTACAACCATGGGTGTCAAGCCACAGCATTGTTTTGTTGCTGCTTATGATTGCTAAATACCAGCTTCTTCTAAAAAAAATAACTGCGTAAAATAGGTTTTCTTAACATCTTCATTAGGTTCTATGGCTTAGAGCTAGCAGTGGCCAGCTAGAAACCACGCAGAAAGAGAAAGATAAGATCTGCAGATCTGCAGCTTCCAATCTATCTTCTGAGACACTTTTAAATTGGTTCAGCCAAGTCGTTTGAACCTTAGTACACTCTGAATCTTGAATTGTGTAAGGAGGTTGATAGGTTTTTACTGAAATATTTTCTTGACTTCTGAAACCATCTCAACAAGAAATAAGCTAAAATTGGAGATACTTGGAAGTGTTTTTCTGGTTTGTATAAAAAGTTCTTGGTTTGGTTTGGTTGGTTTGCTCTTTGATTTTTTGTGGTTTTGGTTTAGGGGGTGTTTTTCTTTGTATTTTTAATGTGTTTTACATTCAAAATAGATCAAATCTATCTTTTTTCAATATTTTTAATGAACTGCAAACTTCCCTTATCTTATTTACTGCCAGTGAGACTGGCATTCTTGTCACCAGACATACCTGCTCTGAGGATAGGGAAATGAAGTGACATCCAATACATTTTAACTGAAAAACTTTTGTTTAAATATATTGTTTTGAGCAATAGAACTCCGAAGAAAACAACTTGCAGAAGATTTTATGTCCTGATATGCTAAAGATAATTGGTATTTGTCCTATATTTTCTGACTTTAAATCAGTTTATCTGAAATTATTTCCAAATGCTTTACAAAGTCCCACATATATTTTAGACCTACCTGTGGAATCACTCAGTGATCTCCTTTGCCTTCTTCAGACAGCTCTCTTTCTATCACTGAAAATGAAGAAAAAAGGTTGAAGAAAATCAGTTTCTTAAAAAATAATAAAATAATTATATGAAATAATAAAATGAACAAAAATTTAAAAATAAAATACCTATATTTTACGTATCATAGTATTTAACTTATCACTGTATTGCAAGGTTTCTTTGGAAGTTTGCCTGTCACAATTCCTGTTCTCACTGAGGCCCAAGCTTTACAAATTGTGGATAGATCCACACTGAGATTATTTCCTTGTCACACACAGAAAATTCATCTCTTTTGGTATCAACACAGAATGAATCCAAGAAATTCATGCAAGGGGGAGAAAGCTCCACACCCTACTAGGAAGGGTACTAATTTCAAACTAAGAGTTTAGAAATTCTACACTGAAAGTCCATACTTCTTTAAATTCAGAATGACCTGAGACAAAATCTTTGTTTCAAACCTATGAGAAAAGTAATCAAAACCTGCATTTTCTAGCAACAGAGGAAAACTTACTCTCCAGGTTAATCTATGCCTTGTGGCATACTTTTACTAGAAATCCATCTTCTTCTCAGTAATTTTTAAATTTCTCTTTGCCAAAACAAAATTTTTGATTTTTATCATGCTGTGTTTTGGCAGAAGGAAGTCTGGTTCAGGCAAACCTGGTTCAGTGTTAAGCGTGGTGGCCTTGGTCCAGAAAAGCACTTACATTCTTAACTCTAAACAAAGACTTATATCTTATTCTTTCAGTGACTTGAAATTTTGAGGTGTTCCTTTAACATCAGGGATGTAATAAGATAGGAACCTAAAGGAACCTAATAAGAATATATTCTAAGGCAAAACCCCTGCTATGATTCAAAATAACCATGTTCTAGGAACTCATTAAGGTTACAGTGTTTTCATTTAATTTGTCAAAAACAATTAGAAAATAACTGGAAATTTTCTTTTTTAACTTTCTGTTTATAGTTTGTCTAATTCTTTAAGAACTAGAAGTTAAAACTTCCTTAAATTACTATCAACTCCTAGGACCTTAAGAAAGAATAACTCTGTAGTACAAGAGTATGGAGATGGAATATAACTCCATTAAATATGTTTTCTTTTTAATACCATATTGAACAGTATTGTATCTTTTTGGGTTATGAAAACTAAATATATGTAACCATACCGGTATTTAGAAAACTTATTTGCATTTTAATAAGCAGCTGTATACATTTGTAACTGTTAGATATAGGAAAATACAAATATGAGGGCCATGTGAAGACCAGAGATGTTTATTTCTGTCTCACCAAAGTTGTGCAAATAAAAGCTACTTGTAATCGTATGCATATCTTTATACACATCTATACACAGAAATAGAAGAGATTTCAACAAAATATTTCAAGGCACTTTTAGCTTCCTGTGTTTCTCACCTGAGAAAACAAGTATCTCCTACCTTTTTTGGTGCTTAAGTTCACTTGAGATAAAAAGCCAAATAATCATGAGTAATAAAGTCATAGGTAAGCAGATAATAAGACAATAACAAAGAGCAGAGAGATAACAAACAAGAAAAATTCCTTGTGAACCTAGCATTTGTTGTTAGATGCCCTGCAATGTGAGAAAAAATTAGATGATCAGGTTATACTCCTCAGGGCACAATACTTCTGGGGACAGAAGATATTTTTTTTACTGACTTCTTCATGCAATACATAGCTGGCTAGGGCCTGTGGCTGAATCTGGAGTCCACCTCCAAGGTGTTAATGTAGAACACCTCAATCCCCACAGCTCATGTTTCCATGGCCTGCTGCACACACCAGGATATTCCTTTAACTTTTCAGGAAGCTGAGGCAAAGAGAGGTGATTTGCCCATCCCCAGAGTAGATTAAAGAAGCTGTGGCAAGAATGCAGAGCCAGTGGCTCTCAGCCAGCTTTTGGCTGCCACGTCCAGGGCCCTGGGGCCTCAGCTGGATGGATGCTGACAACCAGAGCGTGTGGCACACTGGCAATGGCTTGGTGTGAGAGACCAGGTTGGAGCAGAGTCATGAGTCTTTACTGACTTGGACAGAAACGCAGGAAGGAAATACAGACTTCAAAGGCCCATTATACCATTATATTGCCAAACAAGCAAAAAGGAACCTAATTATAACTGTGAATGTGGCCAGCAGGGTCAATGGTCCAGCTGGAAGTCAAGCTCTGTTTGCTTCATGTTAAAGGTCCCTTGAAGTTCCTGTTGTGTCAAATGTCAAGCAGATTTCTTAGAAAATTTTTAACTAGTTCACATGAAATCAACAATAAAATTCTTATTGACTTCAGTGAAACCAGAATCTGACTGTAATCCACGATGAGAACATTTCTTGCCTTAGATAAGGATTCCATTTGATAATCAGGTTACTTGCAAACTTTTCTCATTTATGTCTTCTGAAGGAAGGTATTTGTAACCACAAAAAATAAAGGATAATACTGGGTCTAGTACTTTTGAGAGAATAGACTGCACTCTTCTGAGTCTTCTCAATAATATTTTCATGCCCAGAAGGGAGGCTGAACAGCACATCCCTGTTGTGAAACTCTCCTTCAGTTACCACTAGAAAGAATGCCTTGGGGTTTTTTCCACTTTCAAAGCATCAGGTTTTGTAATGTTAATTTAAAACCATGAAAGAATGTATTTTTTTAGGCTGACTAAGGAAAAATTTTTCAGAGTTAGGGAGGATTTGTAGATACAACGTTACACTGTGACTTTTGTTTCAAAGCTGTAAGATGATCATATGTTTAAGATATTTTAACCATGTGATTATTATGTGTCATCATTATACTGTAATATCCTTCTCCATAAGTAAGTTTTTGGGGAGTCAGGGTGGGTAAAGAATATTAAAATTTTGGTAACATTTCTGTTCTATAGAAGTACCTGATGGCTGCAGTGAGACATAGCAATCCTTCATCTGACTTTTTTTCTTGAAGAAGAGGTCTATCTTTGGTTCCTTGGCATCTTCTCCAATCCTCATTTTCAGGAACATTTACTTTTAGATTCTTCTTATGCAGACCTATCAATTCAACAACAATCTGCACTACCGCTGAAAACAGGAGGGCTGATGTTCTTCTCCATGCCAGCTGCAGTCTTCAGGTGGCTGGAACCAGATAGGGGTTCAGTCTGCCTGAAAACTGATCTGGTGAAAGCAAAGACAAAACAAAGCCAGGAGCCTGCACTGTGGCTGGGTGAAAGCAGCTGTACAGCTGCAATTGTAGCAGAGCTGGTGTTCACTGAAATGTAGGGTGGCTTTGGAACTTTCGTAGTATATTCTGAGGTCCAGGCTGCCACCTGGCCAGAAAACACCTCTGACTTCAGCAGGGGCCTAAATGAAACAGTTTATCTGGATTGCTGGGTGGACAGCCATTATCTCAGCCTGGAACCAAATAACATAGTTGAAGGTATTCATGTTTCTACCTGCTACAGATCTCCACTTTCACACATATCAGAAATGTTTGCTACCTTTGAAATGTTTCAGACAATGGTGAATAACACCATTTTATTTCCCTGATCTATTTTCACCCCAAACGGGAAAGAAAAACAAAACAGTAGTCAGGTATTTTCAGCATTTCCCAGGTAAAATTATGTTGTGTTGTTCATTGTTACGTAATCACAGTCAAAATTATTTTTTTTCCTTGGGTTACTAAATCCGTGCTTTTAACTCCAAGTGTTGGTAAGCATTTAAGTCAGAAAAATATCAAAAGTTCAGTGCTCGAAGGCATAGCTCCCTTTTTAGGCAGTGCTCAGGTCTTGAACTTTGGAAGAAAAAGATCTCTGTTTTTCTAATACTGCTGTGACTACATCTGCAGCTGTCAGGAGATCTATATCCAATAGCCCAAAAGACATTTTGAGATGAGTAAGATTCAATTTTCAATGTGCAAGAAATAGCTTAGTGTGTTTTATTAATTCCATTTAACCTCCACACACTTTCGCCTTTTCTCTTACATTACCAAAAAGAATGTCAGCACTATCTACAACATCATTTCAGACATAGCATATGAGCTCTTGTCATAGAACTTTCTGTGGGACATATTTTCTTTTTACTTCTGTGCTGTCTTATGCCAGAGCTCACTAAAATGATTCAAAAACACACATTAAGGCAAGAGGTGCTGGAACAGAGATATTTATGGGCTGATTTACTCAATGTTAGGTCGTAGAAAAATGTAAAAAATCCTAATCAGTATCTATAAAGTGCTTAATGTTTTGATCCAAGTGTTATTTTCTTCTGGATGTGGCTGAAATCACTGCTTTTGTGAAATGTATCATGTGTTGTACACACAACAACATCTACTTTTTTCTATATACTACACCTACTCATTCTAGAAGACAGCTATAAGTAGCCACTGCTTAGCTTTCAAATCATGCTTTTCTCTATTTTTTCTGACTTTTTTATAAAAAGATGTGTTATCAAGGATTCTTCAGTTATCACAAGGGCTGAGTACATAAATGTTATATCTTATCTGGAAAAGGACTCCTCCAAGAATAAAAATTCTCAGCATTATAATAGTAAGGGAGTGGGTTAAATCATTCTAGGATTAAAGTGCTGTTCACAGAGGGTCACTGTCAAACATTTTGCAGTCATTTATTTTTTCCTGATGTCACCCTTCTTTATGTTAAACTAATAAAATGCTTATTTGGTGGTGATACATGATCTCAGTGTAATGTAGCTGCGTACAGACCAACTGCTTTGATTGCTAACAGAATTGTGCAAATGTGGCTTGGCCACATGCAGTCACTGTTGGATGATTGGATATTCTGATAGTGTTGGATCTGATTGATTCTCTTTTACTGAAACCTTTAGTTGAAAAAATGAGGGTTTGTCAGTAGTAAAATTTCTCACCAGTAAGATTACTATCTTTCCAGAAATATTTAGATTTTTTTACTTCATATATTACTTTGATATAATATTCTTAAGTCCAATGTAAACTTACATTCATCTTTTAAAAATATGTGAAACTATACCTTAAGTTGCTTTTTAAATTTCAATCGCCTTTGCAAAACCCAAAAATTGTTCTAACAGAAATAAAACACAGAAGTGAAATACACATATAATCTTTATTTCTTAAAGCTCTCAAAGAAATATTTTGTTTGGGTTGTGAGAAGTAGAAGTAGAGATACAGTCCACCTTGAGTTGCAGCAAAAAACAAAGGGGAATTTTATCACCAGCTAACACAAAAGAGTCACAGCACTGCTTTTCTTGAATTAATGGATCTGTATTGAATCACAAGACCAAGAAAATAGGAAAGGTTGTTAAGGCCTGGTGATGCTGAAGGGCTTCAAGAAAAAGTACCATCAAATACAGTTTTAATCTGTCCCTCGTAAAAGAACACTTAACTTATTCCAGCTAACTCTGTAGTCAAAATAAATTTTCAAACTAATAAGTCAGAGCTTTAAAGAAACCTCACTGAAGTGTACAGAAATATCCTTTTGACCATTGGTGCTGGTTATGACCATGGATACTGGAGTTAGCTTGAATAGCACTAGTCAGAGAATGACTTTGCCCTCTCCATCCTGAAGCTGCACCCACCAGCCAGCCCAGCAGTCCCAGAAATCACAACCCACCGAAGCTTTCTAATACTTTCTTTGTACAATGCTTTCAAGAACAAGTTGAAGGTGTGTAACTGCAATTGTAGTGAAATCTTTAGTGCACACTGGGGTAGTTCCTTCCCATGTGGCAGACCATTTTCACTCTTGTATCCGTATTATGAATGCATTCTTTTTGTTCTTAAAAAACTTGCTTTCCTAAGTTTCCTTTCCTAAAAAAAGGTAAATGAGCAAATTGTTCTGCAATGACTGACCTACATCAGGCAATATAAATAAGATTTTTAACTTCAAAGACCTAAAGTCTTTTTTAAACTGCTATGCTGAAGAAATTAGATTTATATGTATCTCATGTTCCTCAGTCTTCTAACTGAATTAGTAATTGAGAATAATCTTCCCATTTCACTCAAGTGAAACTATCTATGGTAACACTGCTCTAGTATATAGCTGTATTTAGGTTAGGTAGTGGCTGAATATTTTTTCATAGTAACTAAATCCTTTAGCCAGCAGACATTACTGTGGGATTTAAGAAAGATTAAACTTCTGGGATCCTGCCAAAAGCAATAATTAAAGTAACTAGGATCTGCTTATATAAACAACTGTCATTTTATTTTAACTGGGACTTTTGCCTTTTAGTAGTGTCAAACAGAATAATCTTCCAGGGGACTTGACTTTCAAGATGTTCCCTTTAGTAACTGTACCTTTTATAAAAGAAAAGATGTCTTGTCAGTACAATACATCATTTGCATACTCTGCCTAAGAGAAAAGTATGAACTCTTGAGAGTTAATTACCGAATTAATGAGAAATCAAGTTTTGAACAAAAAAATCCTGAATTTGCTGTGAAGTAAAAGATTTTTGATGTAATGAAAGCATCAGAAACATAAAAAGTAAAAGGAATAGTTATAATGACAAAGAAAATAGCAAGCTGGGGAAGAGCAAGAAAAAGCAGGGAGTCTAATCTGTGGTGCAACTGTCTGGGTCCTGAGCGCTCAGGGCACCAAAACCCTTGCCCTGTAAGAAGTTGTAAGTCAGCCAGTCGCAGTTGCTTATAACCTTCAGAGAAAATGCTCATTTCTCCAGGATGAGGCCTGGCAGGGCAGGCTCCTGGGCAGCAGAAAATTTAGTCTGTGCTAGGAGAGGAGATTAGGATAGTGGGCTCCTGGGAAGTGCTCGCTCCTCCCTCTCCTCCTCTCCCCTTGGTCTCCCAGCCATCCCACCTGCCCAAACACAGCCTGGGGCTGCCCCAAGGCAGCCCTGGGAGTGAGATGGGCAGCTGGGGACATGGTCCCCAGCTTCCCTCAGAATACAGGCAGGGCAACAAGGCTCCCAAAACTCAGAGCGTGTCCCCGCATCAGGGGCTCTTCAGCTACTACACAGTGACAGCAGACACAACTCAAATCTCTTTCTGGCTTCTGTAGAGACACATATCATGGGTTTGCTGATGGTGGGCCCCTTGTGCTTGTTTCTTCCCCAATTTGGAGCCCCAAATCCTGTCTGTGTCTTCCTGAAGGTTGCAATGAGCTCCTATCCAAATGTTCCATGACCAGGGCTCCCAGTTTTATGAACTTATTGGGTACTAACAGGAGTTCTAGGATGTGGCCCATGACCTGTTACTTTTAATATGTGTTTCATTCATGTCTCTACTTTTTATTGCATTATTTTGGCAGAAAAAGAAGGAAAATTTCCAGGCTGCTGAAAATCCATTCTTAGCCACTGGCAAACCCAGCACTTATTTTCATTCTCCTCCAAGTCCTGTTTGAAGGACAATGGTTTTAACTTTATTTTCCTATCCTTTAAGTAAATTAAAAACATTGTATTAAAAACAATGCCAGCAATGTTTTCCTTAATAGACAGATAGACCTACAGAGTTTATTGGTATAATTAAAGGCAGACTGGTCTTTAAAAGCTAACAGTTTCCACAGAGTCTGAGAGTCTCTCATTGAATTAAGGCAAAGAAGGAGATGTATTTCGTGCCCTCTCTGCTGAGGACCTGCCTTTAAAACTCAGTGCCAAGTTTCTAGGTAAGCCTAAAAGAGTCTTAAAAGTCCCTCCAGTTCTTGGGATACACATTATCTCAAGCCACTCTAAATCTGACTGATTTAGTTAAAATTCTGGCTGCTGAAATTCACATTCTGAGGAACTAGAAGAGAAAGGTGTACAGGAAGAACTACCAGCAGAAGGGTGTAAGAAATTTAAAATTAAAGTGACCACCAACTACTTTTACACAGATTATGTTCTGGCATCTTGCCAGTGAAATTAGCAACATTTTAGACACCACATCACAAATGCTTTTACAGACTTAGAGACATTTACAAATGCAAAACACGCAGAACAAGGAACTTAAGATACTTTCTGTATATCTTTTTATAGAGTTGATTGCCCTTATTTTTTTACAGTCAATTATCCATAGAATAATGGCTGATTATTGACCCCAGATACAGAGGTCATGAGTATTGTCTCTCCTCCTGTAAGCTGTGTCCAATCTGACACAAGCATATCCCCCTGTCAGAAACGGAGACTTGAAGGCTGATCTCTCAACAGAGAGGATATGAGGATTGGGCTATACTTGGAGTTTTGTTGATTCTGGCATGCAGTCACCACATCTGTCTGTCACCAGTTCTCACAACTGTACAAGTATACAGAATTGGGCAGAGCAGATAAGTTTATTTGAGAAGTGTAGGCACTTCTGTGGGTTGGGCTGACAGCTCTGCAGTGTTGATGTAGTGTAGCATTAATGGTGCTTTCGTCTCCTTTCAGTGCTTCTCTCTGCCTAGAGCTTCTGACTCTGCTATTCCCACTCGTATTTGTTTATGCTTCAAAAGCTTTGTATCTCTAAACTCAATGTTTAATCTTTATTTTCCATGTACACCATTCCAGACAGCTTGTGCACAGTTAGCTTGGGTTATATCTTACTCAAGCCAAATTTCTAAAAATAAGGCAGTTAGGGAAAAAGAGTCATCAAATACAGGGTGTAGCTAACCAGGACCACTACACTGAATGATTTGTGACAACCAGAACTCAGAGAAATTTTCTGAAGAAAAGTTGGGGTAGGGGATCCACTATAGGCTGTTAAGTTCTTTCTACCATATTTGTTACTGGCATAAGAGAAAGAAGATTATAAACAGGGAAGAATTTTCTGGGTTACAGACAGAGCTGTTACTGTAACAGAGAATTTTGTTGTTCCCCGGAGCATGTTTAGATTCTCTTAGGACAAAGGAGAAACAGTGCATTTCTATAGCTCATTGCCCCATCTGCTTTTGAAAATATTGAAAAAAATTTAAATATGTGGACACTGACTGCCTCTTATGACTGCCTTTAGAGACTTAAAGACAACTGAAGGCCCACCCTCCTTGCAAACACAAGCAGATACTTTCAGAAATATGCTTTTAGTAAAGGGATTGCAGCACACAATAGTGTTCATTTAGGCCTCAATAGATAGCAAATCTTGAGTAAAGCATGGATAATTTCTTCAGTGCCCAGATGTTCTGGGACAGTCAAACCACATGACGACAGTTGTATTGCTTCTGTAACACAGGCATACAGTAGTACTGCCACTGTGATCTCATTAAATAACTTCTTACAGAGCGGAGCTGTGCAGATAGAGGCCGAGTGTGAGGAGCAGTTCTTGCTGACAACTGGAAATGACCACAGTTCTATTCAAAATCTTACTTAGCAAAACTGGAAAAGACCCACAATAGCACCACAGCATGAAGCGTTGGGTACTGGGAATCACGTCACTACAGGAATGTTAAAGGAATTTACACAGACCAGCAAAATATCACAACTTCAGGACATAACAAATACTCTGGGATAAAGAAGAATCATCAAGCCAGTGGTCTGCCGATCTGAGAATTTTGTTGCCATTTTGTTGCAAGACTGGCTGCAGGAGAAGACAGAAAATTCTACCATTTCTGCCTCAGCAGGTGAACATTTATTGATGTATTCCCTGAAGCTGGAGGAGTTACATTCCCAAGGGCCATTCATAGTTTGATTTATGAAAATACCACATTATTGTATAAAGACAAGAGTGTAGCCATACAGATAGAAGTGCTGCTAGTTTGCACAGTTCTCACCCGCCCTTGCAGTGATCACAGAGATTAACAGCTGCAGTAATATCTCAGAAAATGACCAAGCTGAGCAGGACTGTGAACTAAAGTCATCAGAGGGTTCAAAACACAAGCGAAGCCCAGTGAGTGAGCCAAAGGAGGGGCAGGTTAAAATTACAGAAAGCACCAGAGGGACATATTTCCATTTCACTTTGAACAGTCTTTGTATCAGGAACTTGTGGTGTTTCTTTATCCAGAAGATTTGTAACTGTGGAAACTGTCAGTCTAGTTTAGTGTAGGCTTCTCTTTGCTTGATGTTATTCGTATTAACTTCTTGCAGAATATGTGGAGCACCTTGTGGCATGATGGATCTCTCTCTACAGCATGTTTTAGCTGAAGAATTCTTGAAGTTTATGCAGACTATTACCAGTAAAAGGTAATGTGGAAGTCATCTAACTTGCCTACCTCGAGTCACATTTTAATAAAGCTGGCTGGAATTCAGCTTGCCCATCTCATCCACAACCTCTTCTGTTTTGTCGATTTCTGAAAGAAAACATAAACTGAAAGTGCTGGAATGGCCCACGGAAAAAAACCCAAACCACCAAAAACCATCATAACATTAGGATATTCAATTTTTAAAAGAAATAAATAAAGCCCCATGCTCCAGTTCTGAACCTTTCAAGTTATTCCAGTTTTAGTATTAAAAAATGGGGTTTTGAGTTTTGTTAGTTATAATACTAATGGAAAATAGGGATCATTCCATTAAGGTGTCAAATAAGCTTTTTTTTATATATCACTTAAAAAAGCTATTTTTTCACTTTCAGATTACCCAA
Source organism: Gymnorhina tibicen (assembly GCA_013399875.1). Taxonomy (NCBI): domain Eukaryota; kingdom Metazoa; phylum Chordata; class Aves; order Passeriformes; family Artamidae; genus Gymnorhina; species Gymnorhina tibicen. The sequence continues at coordinate 3,327,377 of VXAZ01002838.1, read as the reverse complement.
TTTATGGGGTTTTTTAAGCAAACTTCATTTTCATTCCAATCAGTACACTTTTCCAGCCTTTTAATTTTCCTTAATTTAAGCAGCAGTTCTCCTTAAACCATACTATACTCGCAGAAGGCAAATGGGAAAGTGTGTATATATAAATCCTACATAAAGATGGGAAAGTTTACATCTAAGTGCCCTTCAGTCTTTCATGTAATCACCACATTCTGGGTTAACATGTGTAGAGGAACTGATATCATCTAAACTTGAAATGAATTTAAAATAATTACAGTAATATAATCACTTAAGAAGTATGCCTTATTTATCAGCACCATTTAGAACTTGACAAAATTATGGGAAGTGAATGAATGTTGACCCCACTCACTTTCTTGTGATCAATGTAATAAAAAGAAATTCTGGTAAGAGAAAACACAGAGGATTTTTGAGTGACAGAGAGCCTTTGTTGGCCACTACAGGCTATAGCTGTCTATATGATGGCACCACAAGGGGAAAAAAAAGCTTTCTAAAGTAAAATTGCAAGTTATTTTGCAACCTGGAGCCATTTCATACTTGCATTTGATGGAAGATAATCAGTCCTGGGTATGTAAATATGCCCCAGTTTATTTTAATGTTAAAGTATAGTAATACATTTATATGCTCAATGTAAGAAGTATATTTTAGGATTAGGAACTTTGTTTTTGCAGCAGTTTCAGAGCACTTTTTAATAAATTGGAAGAATATTTCTAATGCTAGCTATGTCTGGCACCGTGGTACTGCCAGGTCTCATATTTCACGTGTTTCATGGTTGCCAAACACATGTGCAAGCTAAGGATGCCAGCAATGGATCTAAGGTTAATTTCTTCTTTTTTCACATTCATGGGTTTTTTTTCCCCTCCACCTAATCCCCAGGGTCCAAACATTATCATCTTTAATTTCTTTTTTATATGTTTACATTGAGATGGAATATGTAATACTTTCTTTTAAATGCTCAACCTATTTTCACTAATGTAATAAAGTCCACATTTTGTGCATAGGGAATGCACAATTTACACAAGCTAAACCAGACGTTTGCACAAATGTAATGAAAATTTATTCTTGTTTTGCAAATATGTAATGTAAGCACAGTTTATTACTTAAGGTACTCTGAAAAGTAACCTAGTCATCATATTTGAACCAATGTGGGGAGGGGAGAAAGGAGTGCTAGCAGAGCATTTGCAGAAGGATTTCCATCAGGAGCAATTTGTTTAGCAAAACAAGTAGTAGCAAAATACTCACAGAGAGCCAAGCCCAGGGTTCCTTTCCTTGTCTCAACTGGGGGAACTAACATAGGGGCCAAAGGTGCCTTGAGCTTTCCTAAATGTGTGACAGCTGCCACGAAAAGAAGTTTGAATGAGAACAGGCCACCAAATACTAGCTACATCAGTTTCAGTGGAAGTTCCACCAAGATTTAAGCTTGTAAGAAAGCTCCAGTTTGGGCTCTGAAGAAAGAGATGTAGTGGGAAAAAAATTAAGGAAATTTAAGCAACTGTAAGCTCAGTATTCTGGCCTGGAAGTAATATTTAATGAAGAGGTGAAGTATGAAGATTATGAGGCATAGAAGAGAAAATTATGCCATTTAAATACCAAAACCTCAGGGATATACTAGCTATTAAATGAAGATGAACAGCTCTACATCTGTGCTGGACTTGAAACAATCCAGGGTTTATAGGAATCTGTTTAAAACCTCATGTTTAACTGCTGATCCACAGCTTACCCTGCACAGATGCCTAATGAGCAGATAGCTATGTTGGAAAACTATATAACTGAACATATTCAAATCATTTGCTAAGAAAAATAAAATTTTATAAAAGAGGTGCAGAGACAGCTGAAGGGCCAAATTCTGTTCTTAGTTACACGTATATAATTTCAAATTCGTGTACTTGCATGTCAACTGAGAGCAGATGTAGGGAGAAAAAGAGATTTGGTCAGAATTTGATCAGTCTGCCTCAGCAGACTGTTGGATTTCTAAAATCTGGTTTTGTGTTTCTTGCACTGAGTGAGATCCACCTGCACTTTCAATGTATTATGTATCAAACATGAAGGTTATTAATTAATTTTACCTTTATTGAATACTAACTTAATGCTGAATAATTCTGGATCAAATGGAGAGGGATTAAAGGATCTCTAAATCACAGTGGGTCAATTGCTGCTGTGATCTGTACTAGCAGAAACAAATTTATTTCTCCGTTTGTGCACAGTGTGTAACATATTGTTACAAATTATGGGTCAAATAAGCAACAAGATGGCCCTTTAAGAGATTCTGAGTAACACTTTCAATCTCAAGTGACACCAGTAGAATATTTCAATACCTAGTTAGAGAAAAAATGTGAGGATTTTACCCTGACATATCTTCATCAAGCTTGGTACTAAATGTTTTGGGTAAGTGCTTCCCATTATATTTGATAAAGTTTACAGTATTCTCATCTTTGATAACACTGGGAGCTCAACAGTTTTGTGGGTGCTGCACTGTGAAGGTTATAGCTCAAGGATAAATGATCATTTCCATGTATAATAAAAAGACCCCCTGTGGATGATATAAAGACTCATCCATGTGCATTGGTCCTTAAATGAGAAGCAATCCACTTAGTTAAAGAACTTTCTGTATTAGAGCAAAAGGATTGATCACTAGAATATCAAGACTTGTGTTTGCTTTCACCTACAGGATTCTGTAGCCATAGTGTTTATGAATGTTCACATCAAAATTAATTTTGCAAGGAATTATTTCCCCCCCTTGTATCTAGGGGAAGTTTAGTTTATCCTTGGAAGCATCAAGTTTAAGTTGTTTGCTCAACAACTCTGACATATTTTACAACCTAGATTATTATTTCTTCATGTAAATCAAGAAAAAAATTTATGCACTTCATGCCTGCCTTTATTCTAAGCAACTGGGGAATATCTTCAAAGAGTACAGGGTAGTAGTGGAAGGCAGTGTTCTCTTTTCTTAGTTTTAAATTATTTTGGCCTGACTCAGATGTTTTAAAAGATATATATAGAAGAGATAAACACATTTATCTTCAATAAATTTATATCATGCTTGACTGTTCCTTATCTTCTCATTTCTTAGTATTATGAACAGGATAACAGTCCTTTAGTGGGAAACAAAATTATCCATATATTAGAAAAGGATGCTGGGAATTCAAAGGTCTGAGTTCAGTTTTCAGTGGACTAGCATTCCAGTGGCAGGTTCAAAAATAATTAAGGAGAGAAAAAAACCCACTAAAAATATTCCTAAACTTATGACCCAAATCAAGGTCAGACATACTTTTTTGGTATGCAGGTCTGGCATGCCATACTGAGATTCTTTCTCTTTCAACCTCTGCTGAAGACACCACATGTTCCTACATGATCTGGATTAGAAAGTTTTTTATAGAGAATATGTAATTCAGTTTTGCCTATCAAAATACAGGACAATGACCACCATATCTCTGAATCTGAGGCTTTTCCCTTTCATAGTCTCCTGAGTAATGTCATTTGCTATTGAACACAACAAGAAAGAGCATGTTGAGCTGCGAAAGCCTTGAATCTGACCTCCTATGGTTGTTCTCATGTTCTAACACAACGTTCACCAATATTGCCGTGAACTATTTTTAAAGATAGAATAACGGCACTTAACGGGCTTGTAGAAATACTTCAACTTGCAGATATTAATTAATTTATCTTCCTATTATCCTCAGACACCACAGAAAAGTCCCTTAAAGAGACCATTTTTCAGACTCTTTGTTCCATGAGAGTGCTTACCACAGGGTAAATACCTCAGTAACAGAGAATAAACACCCAAAAGCATCCTCAGTATTAACAAGTTGCCAGTAAAAGACAGAAACAATTATGCAGGGGGTTATGATTCAGAGCCACTGACTCCATTGCAACAATGTCTCCTTTATCATTTCAACATAGATCACAGTCCCATGCCAAGAAAAATTGCCAAAAACAATCAGAAAAATATCCAAGCAGGCATTAGGAGCAACAGCATTAAAGCATATCCAGAGGGTGTGTAATGCTCACTCACACCCACTTGCTGTGTTGTATGGGACTCAGTGACCTTTTTTAGGACATTTCAAGTCCTCCTGACCGGGCTGAGCCTATTTGCTGCAGTTTAGTATCTTGTAGTTCTGACCAGTTAATGTTTGATTTGGGAGAAATAAGCATTTACTCCAATAGATATCTGTGTGATATAAGCAGTGCGGTTTCTTCCTGTACTTACCAAGATTCTGAGTATGAATTTCACATTTTTGGTCACTGTGACAACCTCAGAGCAGCGATGTGCTCAGAAGCCACAATCTCTCAACAGTGTAGGACTTTGGCAGTGAATAGCTGCAGACAAAATGCAAGTGCAATCATGTGAAAAATGAAGAGCTCTTTCAGCAGGGTACGTGTCTCCAGAAGAAGGAATTACTTATTTCTGTGTCCTTTTCTGTGCCTAAGCAGAGTTTCTTGCAGAACTCACTGTATCCCCACCATTAAGAAGACATGCATGCTATTTACTGTAATTAGTCATGAGGTTTCCTCCTTATCTGCCTTCTCCATTGAATGCAATTAGCCAGTAATAATGTCTGAATAATAACTGCTTACTAATATAATAAGAAATACCAGGGATGGAATTTTCAAAGGAGAGTAAGGAAGTAAACTCCCATCGAGGGTTGTGTTTTTAAAGGAAAGAGTTCACACGCAATTGCTTTTATGGAGTATTACTCACTAATTAGCAGCAAACTGCATAGCAGATCCCACAATTTATGGAACCGGCTGGTAGCTGAAGCAAAATTTTCATCAGAGTAATAGGTTATTGATCTTAAGGGAGAAAAGTACTTCCTTTTTTCCTTTTTCATTAACAAAGAATTAGATGATTGGGAAAAAATTTTATTTCTAACTGCATTTGTAGTTTGTATTCTCCTCTACTCAAAACTTAAGCTGAGCAGGGGAATTGTTAGACTGTCCCTGGTTAATTCCTTCCATAGGGTTTTAAAAGTGGGCTTTCAAAATGTTAAACACTGATGCAAAGACTGAGTCCTCAGGTTCACAGACCTGGTAGGATCAGACATCAAAGCTCATTCACATCCTCCTACTAGTCCTAGATCCCCAAACATGTCAAGGCTTCAAGTCCTTAAACATAGGCATAGGGCATCATTTTAGACATCCCTGAGTGTCTAATGCATCAACCTAGGGCTTACAATATGACAAAGGACCACTTGGGAGACTTCCAGCCTTCAGTAAAAAATGGAATAGACAGAATATTTTCAGATAGATCAGACACTTATGATTAACACCTCTAATCTCATCTGAAAAAATAGCAAGAGAAAATAGATTCTCACTTTGGTGAAAGTGAGAAGGTAGACTTTGCTTAGGATGCTGAAACTTCAAGTCAGATAACAAAAATAATTTGCTGGCCTGTGCTACTTTTGGTTTAGTCACTTCTGTATATTTTCTGAAGGTGCTTGAATATTCTGTCTTCCCAAAAGTTTCAAAATGTCTGTGTAAATTTCACTGGAGTAATCAAATTATTCAAGTGAAATTCTCCTCAATTCTTCTTATGTTTGATCTAAAATGGCTTGCAAGGACTCAAACTCCTTCCAGCCAGTAAATTTCTGATTTCAGTTGGAGTAAAATCTGCACAACTGTGAATTCTATTCTGCTCATAGGTTTCAGATAGCGTATGAGAAATGGAAAATGGCCATGTCACCTCCTTGTCCATCTCAGCCACGCCATTTCATCTGGTAAGAATGTATTTTCATGCCTTTTCACACCTTGGTGCTTCCAAAGATGATCTTTTCTGTGTTTCCATAAAGTTATTTGTTGCCCAAATTGATGATCAAGCTATTTCACTTCATTTTTAAGAAAAAAATAAAATACTTTCTATAAGACAGCCACCCTAATTACTCCATATACCTTCAGTCTACTAATATAGAACTGTTCATTAAAAAATAACTGATTACGGCTGTGGTCAAAGAAGTGCGGAAAATGTGCCTCAATTCTCACGTCTTGAGAATTCCCTTCAGAACAACTCAAGTGTTGGGAGCTGGATCCCCTAACTAACGTTGCTTAAAAAGCACAAGAAGTTTTTGAAAGCAGTCAATAATTATACAAATAATAGGAAAACCTTTTTTTTTAAACCAAGCAGCAAACAAATGCCTTGGAAAGATGGTAGTGGGTACTTTGTAGAAGGTTCTATCCAAAAGTCTTACCTTCCTCCAAAGAGACGGGCTTTTGCAAGAAACATCTGCTATGAATTTTCTGTGCCTAAATTGTGGACTGCTAATTGAAACTCTTGATTCTTTTCTTCTGCCAACAGCAAAGTCCTTGGACCTAGGTAATTGCTGTATTGCATGAGCTACAGTCGTGCTTACACACTTGCACACCTTTGTATGAGCAATGCTTTCAGGACATGACTTAAAAATACTTCCATGACAACGGAACTTCTGCATTTGTTTACTGTCTGGTTGTTCTCTTCATCATTTGAAGCTTCCCAACAAGCCTGGCCTGAAAGGGACTTTATTCCGGAGGGAAGAGTGGGAAAAAGTTAATGATGAATAACTACATTGTTTAGAATCTGACATTCCCAAACAAATAAAGTCTTCAGGAAGAGAAGTAGCAAATACTCAAGTTTTCAGTGTCTTTACAACATCACTGAAGTGATATGTAATATCAAAAAAATTGTGTTCGGTAAATTGGCAGTAGCACCCAGTGAAACTTATATAACTGTCTGGGTTCAGAAGAATACTTGTTTGAATGCCAGTGCTTTCCCAGATTGTGTCAGACACTCCTTTCATAACTGTTAAAAAAAAACCTCAGAGCTTTTCCCATCAACTGAAAATAAGCTGATATTCTTAATCTTTTCATTAATGCTAGATAACAGGGAGCTACAGAGAAGAGTAGCTGAACTTAGTGTTATCTGTTGAAAGAGTCTGCTGTTCCAGTTCCAGAGCTTAACAAGATCACAAAGTAGAATCTGAAACAAGGAGGAGCCCAGCATGTCAAGAGTCATCTATAGCACAATTAATTTCATGCAACCCTTTCAACAGCTATGCTGCTAAAGACAGGCCAGCCATGTTGCATTTTAAAAGGGCTATTTTTGTAGAACAATGTTGCCCAAAGCATTTCCTGTTCTTATCACTCCTACAGCAATGTCTGGAGTTCATAACCAGTAGCTCCTACTTTCAATAGTCAATCTTTTGCAAAAGATGCTCATTCATGTTTTCCCCCTTTCCCCACCAATTTGCCTTTGGACTTATCTGATAATATATCACTGTTGCACTGAATCACTTAGGAAACAGAGACCTATTCACATCTCAAGAAAAACTGTTAAACAAAAGGCAAATTCTTAGACCACCCACTCACCAAAATCTTCTGCACCTCGTATGTCTACAAAAATTCAAAATCTTGAAAGAATTCATTTGCATTTTATTATTCAATGTTTGTCAAGTAATTAAGTGGTCATGTTGAGAAGTCAGACTATTCATGTTTTTTGTTTCTCTTTTATTGAAAAGTATATACTGTGAACATTTGGTAATAATTTTGTGTGTATTTGTTCTATGCTGATGGTCCTTACGTGATGGCTGTTATGACCTTGCAGAATTATCTTGCTTAAATATAGTATCAAAAGAATAAAAATACAAGTGTAACACATTTTGGAAGCTTCAAGGATAAAACTAAATTTATAGAAAATGTCTTGAATGTGTAGATGAGGATAACTAATGAAAGGGACTCTATGATGTGGTAGGAGAAGCGAGTTTACAAACCAGGATGTCTCTTTCAGGACCAAATTCTTAGACTCCTTTTGATGGGACATGACAAACTGAAGTCCTGAATCAGTTGTGGGGAACCTGGAGCAAAATGGGGGAAAAAAAATGTTTATCGCTGAAACTGAAGTTCAGCAAGCAGTGCAAGCACATTCCTATCTTTAAGCACAAAATTAGTCCTTTAGAAAGAAATTCTACCTTCACTGGAGTTACATTTCACATTTCTCAGAGATTCACCAAGGCTCAAATCTCTGCTCTTGTCCATTAACTTCAGAAACCTTCATAAACTGCACCCATGTCTCAGACAGCAGACTTTGCCAGCAAGATTTTTCAAGGACAAATTTCACAGAGTTTTTCAGACTGATGGGAATTACGTGCCTGCTTCCCTACTCCTCCGGTGACATAGATGTTAGACACAGGGAAGTGATATTCACAGAGATTCTATGAGGCATGTAACTCTCATGCCAAAACCAAGGAAGTGGGACAGTTTTCTTAGTTACTTGATCAAAATTAACAGCTGTGGGCAAATCTGTCTCTGCATTGGCTTTACAGACTTCTGGTTCATCCAGTGACCCTGATAGCTCCACCTCCACTGACTGGCCACCACACAACCACCCCATGCCAGCACCTGGAGGAGCAATTGCACCAGACCCTGTGCCACACCATTCCAGCAAGTTAAAACAGGAGCAAGGAAATCACATTCTTTTATTTTCTTTTGGCAGTGGAGATTTCTGATGGTTTAACGAGATTCAACTTATCGGAGTGCAAAGGCCCCTAGGGACAAGCAGAAATGTCTTGATCAAGGTAGAGTGGCACCACAGCAACCATCAATAGCTTGGTCATGTTATTCAAGCCCTGAGGTAATGACTTAGATGCTAAAAAAAAAAAAAAGCAGCATGTAATTCAAGTCTGATATGTGGAAACTTGATCTAAGATTTTGTAGCAAAAATCACAACATGGTGTAAAAATTATGACTTGTAAGGCCTCAGTGTCACAAAGACTTACACACAGGCTTATGTGTCTCTTTGTATTGTAAGTGAAACTCCCAGGAGTGTATTGCATGACAAGAGAAATCCTGCCTTAAAAGCCGGATATATCACATAAGAACATGTGAGTTTGTAAGATATATTTCTAAGTGATGACCAAAGAGTGGGTAAAAATAGCCCATTATCTAATTTTGAGGATTTCGATTTTACAGTGAAAGACTTCTTAAGTGTTGCCAGTAATTAAAAACAAAGGGAAAGCTCATAAATGAATGGAAGTCATGTAAGTACGAAATGTACAGTATTCAGAAGTGAGTGGTCTTGTGTGTATCAGTTACTGCAGGGTTAAGAACACAGTAATTACTTCCTAAAATAATTTAGCTAAATGCATGATTTTTCAGTAATGGGCAGGCTGTTACTGGAAGTAGGCATAAGTGTACCACTATTTGTATGCATTATAAAATCTGGAGAAGTGCTACATTCAGGAATTCCCCAACACTGGCTCTGCAATCTGAACCTCTGAGTCAGATTTTGACTTCTTTTGTATTCATTCAGCACTTGATTAAACCGAGTCAACTTAACAGAAAGACATGATTTTTACTGTGCAGGAATGCAGGGAGGCTTTATTGTTTTCAAGGTAGTGAGGTCAGCATACTGTAAACCAGAAGGCTGACACACAGCCCAGTAGCTGCTTCTCACAGCTATTTCATGCCCACAGTGACTATCTGAAAGCTGAGTGGCCTGCCACACCTTCAGCACACATGGACAGGAGCTTGGGAGAAACAAAAGGGAAGACAAGATGCCCAAGTTAAGAAGCTGTTTTCACAAGACTGTCTGTATTATCAAAGGGTAGGGCCTAAGGGCAGAGCCCTCCCCTTCTCTCCTCATACATCATAGCCTAACACTCACTGTGCCAGCCAGAAATAAATGAACCTCCCTCCTTCGTGCCAGTTCAGTTTCAGTCTGCTCCTGGATCTACTTCAGCATGTGGCCATACACATGATGATGTTGACACAAGGCGGGGAGAGGTGTGGAGGAGCAGGAGGGCAGGATTGCCTTTTCCAAGGGCATTTATTGTATGTCCAAGTTTTAATCACACTGATTTTCCTGTGTGAACAAGCCTTGGCCCAGAATTTCTTCTCCTCCTGGCTATTGTCACTGAACAACCCAGTCACAGAAGCGAGAAAAGGATTAGGTGTACCTAATCTGTGTCCACTCAAAGCAGTGGAAAAATTCATAATTTTTTTTTTATTAGAGAATTATGAATATTTATATTGCTGTAGATTAAAGTAGTTAAATCACAATACAAAACTCCTATTTTTCATGCCAACACATTAGCATATATCACACTCGCACCCAAGTTAGGATATGTCAAGAAATTGGGATTTTGTGCTATTTTTACTTCAAACCAGTGGTTGCCAAATATCTTACAAGAAAAATTATTTCCTAGCAAAAGGAGTTTGACATTTTTTCAGAGCTTATTCCAAAACAAATTCTTAGCACTGAGACCACTGAAAGACTGGAAAAAAAGCTAAAAATCCTGGACTTAGGCACTTCAAAGTAATCTAGACTTAAATTGCAATAGCCTGAAACAACTCTGCTGCTCTCAATGTGACAAGAATTATGTCCTGCATATTCAGACATGTTGCAGGACATATACATTATGAGACAGTGTTCTGTATACACTGCTTTGTATTCTTAAGGATGCGTGACCTAAAATGTATATTTTAACTTTTGCCCAAACCACTGGGTTTTTTATACAATTTGTATCCCATACCATTAATGAACTAAGGATCATGAAAATCTTCCAGGTTTTGAACCTCAACAAACTTTTTCCTAAATGAAGCAGAAGTTATGGGTTTGTAACAGAAGCCTAAACAGGGAAAATTTGGGCCTTCTTTCTCTCCACAATTTTTGATCCCTATTTGGTTGAAAACTTATTTTCAGTCAAACTCCTGTCTCTATTTGCTTGTCACTTTTCTCTGGATTATTAATTCATAGCCATGAACACACATACTGGGCTAGTCATATTGGTGATCTTTTGAATGCCATTCTGTTTTGAAAACCTTGAAAGAAAACCAGTCTGCTATCAAATTCAGGCATGAATTCATCTTTTGCTGCATTTCATCATTTCAATTTGCAACATTGTGAGAATTACTGAGAAGACATATTACATAGCGTATAGAAATTTCTTCTATATAATTAGTTACTTCTGAATACATTTTTCCTGTAGGAGCCATTCCATTAGTTCATTTAAAGCCCAGGCTACTGACCATGTGAGGTGACTAATACAAAAGGCAAACTTGTGTTTAAGTAAACCAATATACTAAGAAAAGTACAGAGGAAAAATACCTACTGGCAGAGGTCTTGTATTTGGAAGCTGATTTTCCCATTGTTGTTTGGAAGAGTGTTGGAAATGAGCTTCAAAGTAGCAAGACAAGTACAAAATGTTGAAAAGCATTAGTTTATACAGCAATTCTTACTGGGCTTTGCCCTTCAGTTGTGCCTCTGAGAAAACAAATTGAATTTCCTGATTTCAAATGGCAAACTCTGCTATTACATACTTAGTGATTTCAAAGAGCATCTGTCATCACACAAAGACAAATACATTTCTTAGAGAAACATCTGGTGCTTTTTTAAACAAGCCTCAGGCCAGGTCTGCGCAATGAATGAAATATGTACTATAGATAGAGTGTTATTTAGTGTTGCTTTTCATTTAATCAACTGTGTGTGGAATGTTTGTATTGTCTTAACTATCTCTAAAATATTGGCTCTCCTACTACTTTAGGCAACCGTTGCCTTTTAAGAACCAATTGCAAAATTATGCTCTGAGTCTAACAACAAAGAGCAGCAAATCTGCACCACTTGATTTCCTAGTTCCTTGCAGCATATCTGTGGGAAAAGCAGTAGATGTTCCCACACCCCTAAGAAGGCAAGTGTTTAGTGTTTGTACTTTGGGGGAAAAAAAAAGCTTTGTTCTTTTGGCTGTCTGTTGAATTTACAACAGAGAAATTATTATGCATTCAACTCCACCCCTCAACTGAGCTAATATCAAAAATCTGTAGTGTAGCTCGGAAGAGAATACAGAACAGCTAATCAGCATAGCAGTACCCCTGAAGCCCCATTTCTCAGATTTTGATTGCTTTCTTGGACAATTTTTTTTGCTGTGATGGCGTTAAATCAACTAGTAGCAGGTTCCTTGTCTTCTGATGAGGTTTCAAAAAGTCATTTGCAACATTGCTCTTGTGTGGAAATTCAGAGCGGTGATGGCTGTGCAGAGTTCCTTGATTTCTCTCTGTGGTTAGGTTTCGTTGTGTCTCATGACTGACCATGTCTTTCACAGCCAATGTACAAGTGGAGGGAATGGTTGGGGACAATGCCGTACATATAAGAAGGCTGATGGGAAACTGATCTTAAGATGGAAGCCAAAAAGAGAGAAGAGAAGCACAAGGATGGGAAGGAGGTGAAGTAATTAATCCAGATCATGCAGAATGACTATAATGATTTGTACCCGGGACAACACTTCTCACTTTTCTTGAAATGGAGGGGTGTGCTCTGATTTTGATTCACTATGTTGCCCTGGCTGTTGTGTTATTCAACATTGGTTCAAACATTTTTAAAGACTAGTTTCTAAATGTGATGCACACCTTCTTGCTGTGTGTCTCTTTGGACTCACATTACTCTGGAATGGCATACATTCATGAGCAGATTTGGCCAATACTTTTACCTTGCCCTTCTTTCACTATAGGGAAAAGGATAGCATTTCATCTGTGTCGTCTACATTCACATCCTGCTTTTAGATGAATGGTTCAGCAGTCAAAAATGCAACCAGTACACTAATGTAAATATACTGCATACACTTGAAGGACAAGGAACCAAAATAGCAAGTATGCATAAATAGATAAGTCATAAAGCACTAAAAAAACACTAAATGGCAGAATGAAGCTTAGTGTGTGTCTACACTCAAAACAAAACAAAACAAAAAGGACAAACAAGACCTCAGAATGCATAAACAAATAATTGGAACTCAGCTACAAAGATCTATTGCTAGGCAATGTAACATCCTTGCCATTGAAGTGTCTTTTGCAATACTGTCTGCAAATTAAATCTTCTAGGCCAATCCTTGTTCTCATTAAGGATGAGTGTCAACTGAAAAAGTAATTTTGGAGTGTATGAGAACTATCATGCTTAAAGGCATAAAATATTCTCAGACTAATAGGAGTCAGTAAGAAATTTACATGGATGGAAAATTATTCCATACAAGCTCCTGTACAATTTTGTCCATATTCTTCTGAAGCAAGTGAAAAGTGTCACTGCTGGGCTGAAGATAGGATGTACAGAATAGTTATCTGATTTGTGAAGCTTAAGAGCTTTTTTTATCCTCTACGAGTGGGAAAAAAAATGTAGCAGACATCATATATTTCTTTTGAGCTAAACTCTTTGTGTTAGTGTAGCATTTTTGAAAGAAAAATAATCCTTTAGAAGGATGATGGCTAGCAGTATTGTATAGCACACACACTCAACAGGCAGTTCAAATTACAAAGGGCTTTTCCATTGTCTAAGCCAATGATCACAAAGTGTTTGTACTGGTGCCAAGTTTTGCACTGACAGATTTGGGTGGGCACAACTGGCAGTGAGCTACAGTGCTTTTTTAAACAAAATTTGGCAACTGATGCTGAATAGGTTTGCCATCACTGATCCAAGCTATTCCATTTCAAATCTAATGGCCATTAGTCCAGGGAGGTGTTCTAACATGTCTAACATGAAAAAATAAGTTTTGCTTTCTAAAACCATGTGAATATTTGAAGATCATAGAATCATAAAATCATTTAGGCTGGAAAGGCTGGAAAGATCATTGAGTCCAACTATTAACCCAGCACTGCCATTGTGCCACATCTACATATTTTTAAATATCTCTAGAGATGGCGATGCCAATCCACTTCCCTTGGGCACTCTTTTCCAGTGCCTGATAACCCTTCCTAGGAAGAAATTTTTCCTGATATCCAATCTAAACCACCCCTGGTGCAACTTGAGAACACTTGCTCTTGTCCTGTCACTTCTTACCTCGACGAAGAGATGGAAGAGGTTGCATCTCTCTGCAACCTCCTTTCAGGCTGTTGTAAAAAGTGATCAGGTCTCCCCTGAGCCTAAGCTGCTTCCTGTCAGACTTGTGCTCCAGAACCTTCACCAGCTTTGCTGCCTTTCTCTGGACATTCTGCAGCACCTCAAAGAGCCATAGAAGAAAAAAATCATGGAAACCTGGAGCTTCTGCCCAGAGGATGGTGGGTGAAGTAGCACAGGACAGCAGCAATGTGAGTCAATCACACAGTCAGCTGGCTGAGGGGAAGTGCTAGATACTGCTTGCTCAGAGGTACAAGGAACTTTACCCAGTAGTCTTGGAATAAAATTAATCTATGGTCTAAAAAATATTCTGTTTAACACTAAATCCACAAGCACTGGTTACTCCACCCTACTCAAGCTTGGATTCTGGTTCAGCCATAGTTGCAGACAAATTCAATTATAAAAATGAAATAACAAAATTACTTAATTTCCTTGATGTTGTACCCATAATGTAAAGTTGTAGAACTGAAACAAAAGGTCAAATAGGCTGAATTATCAGCCAGAATTCTGATGGCTACATCATATGAATGCAAACAAAAGTGATGGGGAAGGGTATGAAATACACAGAACCACAACTGTTCTGCATTTAACTAATGTAAAGGAGAGAAATATCAGAAAGCAGAGAAAATAATTCTTGACCTTGTTGAGAAGTAAATGTATGAAATATCCCACAAGTGTGTAGTTCTAGGCATAAAAAGCACATGTGTATATTTGTGTATGTGCATACAGCTCCTTGAATAGAGAATATTGTCTGATTCTTCTACTTTTTCCACAGATACCACGTTACACTGGGAGACAGAACAGACAAAACATCCCAAGGCAGGCAGGGATGTACTTTTATGTAATGAGGGAGATTGCATCAGTGTGAACAAGACTTTCCATTTGTAACGGATTCATACTGATTTAAAACCGATTAAACCCCATTCTTCTCAAACAGCTTCCTTTTGTGGTATGTTCCCATGTGTCAGAAGTGAAGTACAGCAACTGCATGCTGATGTCCATGAAGCCCCTGATTGTAGGAGCCAGCAGCTTCTCTTGGGTGGTTCAGTCTGGGGTGTTTGGGCCAGGGGCACTGTGCTGTGTGTCAGGGGTTGACACCAGAGACTGGGAGCAGGGCTTTAGGAGGGCTTCTTTGCCCCTCCTACCCTCTGCAGGGTTCGGGCTTGCTGTGTTCCTGTCTGCAAACAGCCTGGGGCAATTTATTAGTGCTGACTTGTTTATTAACGCTTTATTTGCTCTGGCGTACCCTTGGCAGGTTACAATAGCTTGTTCACAGTAGAAGAAAGATGACAAAAGATGGGAAAGTATGAAATTAGGGCAATTAGACCCTTCCTAAAGCCAAATAATTTGGGAAAGGAGCTTCATGTGGTAAAAGCCAGTAAGTCAATGAGGTGGTCCTCAGAGGCAGAGAGATGTAGTACCAAAGCAGCTGGAGTGTAAGAAAACTTGTGTGATTTTCAGCAAAGAAGGGAGATGTGAAGAGATTACAGGAATCAAACTAAGACATGAATGTTTTCTTATATGAAGGTCTGGGAATTTTCTTAAAATTTAATTTCCTCATTCTTTACTACTGTCAGAGCGTGGGCTTGCACAGTTTTATGCAGCTCAATGACTAATACGTGGTAGGTACGTTGAAAGATATTTCTTTTGTCATTTTAACCGGAAATTGACCTAATGAGAGTATTCCTCATAATGTCTATCCGTAAAAATGAAAAGTTACGGGCATGTTGCAACAAAACATGATGGACACTGAAAAAAATTACTAACGTGAGAAAATTAAAAAATATACTCATAGACATTTTAAGCTTAGCATGGACTCACAGACATCTTTAGCATTTAACTCCAACTTAAATAAATTAAAAATTATCAACCATGCTTTCCTTCACGTCCAAGTCTCTCTTTTGAAAAAACTGTTTCATTATTTAAACCAGTCAGGTTACTGCTTGCCCTTGAGAATATTTCTCGTAAGACCATTTTATCCCATAAAATATATTTCCATTAGGTCTTACAGAAAACTTAATATCTTTTGTCAGAAAGTATTTCTGGTAAAAAAATTATTTTTCATCAAGTCTTAGTATTCAATGAAAAGAAAATCTATAGTTAAAAAAAGATTAACCTCTCTCAGTTTATAACTGCATGAATATTCAAAGAAACTATTAGTTCTTTTCTAAAAGACATGTACTTAGAAGTCACTTGTAGAGAATGATTTACTAATTGAAATAAAACCTAAGGCTAAGCAAAGGTGACAAAACACCTCAAACCCGAAATTTACATTAAATTAATCCACTTTTGAAATCTGCTGTTTGACTGTTTATATTAATTTGTTTTAGCTTGATAAGATCAACAGTTTAAAATTAATTAATATAATTATGGAAAGAGATATACAGCACACAGAGATGATGTAATAAAACAAGTTAATACTAAAAAGCAAATTACTGCTTCTTTCATGAAAATATAGTTTCAGATGGAAAAACAAATATTTTTTGGGAAAGCAGGAAAAGCAAATTAAGGAACACACCTGAAACACATTAATAAAGGTAGTATAAATAAGTTATTGATATAAGCTTTAGTTCTATCATTAGTCAAAAACAAGAAAATAAAGGGTGTATAATAAAATCCTCAAAACTTCTTGCAAACTAAGACAGAAACCACACATAAAATACAAAACCAAATGCTTCCTTGTGGGCCTTTTGCTGTGTACTGTGGCAGAGATACTCAACAAGTACCATTTCTGTCCTTTTATTTATGCTGCAATGCAAACATCATTATCCTCACTGTAAACCTGGAGAAACGAAGCACAGTGCGGTGGGGATGGGAAGATCAGTGAGCCAAATTTTCCTTTCTTCAGATTGCATCTTTGGAACTCTTTTCCTGCTGTGTTAGACTCTGACTCCCTGCGAGCTGGAAGCAGCCCCAGTGCTGTCAGAGGGACTGCATAGTAACTGAGGTAGATCGGGTCCCAAGCTCCATGTTGTTATCACTCCTGTGGTTAATTGTTCTCTCGAGCATCTGCTGTCTTCCTAGAAGCTCGGTTTCAAATCATTGTGCACAACTTTGCTTACATCTCTCTTTTTTCTCCATCCCACATAAACTTCCTTTGATCTCAAATGGTCTAACTGTCAAACGTGTCTTCTGCCATATAAGCATGTCATTTGATTCTCCTTTTAGTCCATCAGGTTTTATTCTTGCAAAAGATTTAAATCCTTTTATCCTTTTTGAAAATGTCTGACTTAGTCAGTTTGTGACCTTTTGATCTAGCCATAAATTTTCAATTCTTCCTATTTTTTTCCTTTTTTTTTAATATATGTATTGCTTAGCAATATCTGCTTTAGCAGATATCTTGCAAAGTCCCGATCAACTCACAGAATGCCTCTTACCACACTGAAAAAGTTCACAATTTTATAATGAAATCTTTCACAAAGTAACATCCATGAAATCTCAATGAAGCAAACAGAAATAATTTACAGCATATATACTCTTATTTAATATCAACTACTGCTATCAGTTATTATGGAAATTAATTGTTCCCAGCACATAAGTATTATTAAGTGGTGCATCAGGTATCATGTTTATATATATATGGAACAAACAAAAAAATTCACTTTTAGATGACAGTTTGGAAACTTGTAAATTCTTGTGCAAAAGATTAAAGCCTGCTTTTTTTTTGCTTCATTATATCAGGTAGATCTGATTTTCCATACTTAACATAAACGTGTTAAAGACATCAAACCATTTTCCATACTTAACATAAATGTGTTAAAGACATCAAACTATATAAGAAATCTCAGTTGTTTTTATTTAAGTTCAGTTTTAACTCAAAGCTGTGCCTGGGAAACCGCTAGTTTTTTATTATTCAAAACTTGTCTATGTATTTCATTAATAAAAAAAAAAGTAAATCAAACTTCAGAACACTTTAGAACTGTAAAATGTATCAGGTACTTTTTAAGCAATAGTGTTTATATAGTACCAACCTGCTTGTAAAATTGAAGTGTACCACAGTTATCTGGTCATCTAGTTCAGTAACAGAGGAAATAGACTTACTTAGTGGAATTGTTTTCTCCTCCGTATTCTACCCAAAAAACCCCTTCGCATCAGGTCAGAATCCGTTATCATGATCATCAAGCCTTGTCTCTCCCACAGCCCTGTTGCCACGTTTTAGCTTTGCTCCTTCAAAAAGCCCAGAACTACTGGTCAGAACTACTTAGAAAGATGCAGGTTACAGAGTTTATTACAAACATCTGTATCGTAGAACCATAGAATCAAAGAATGGTTTGGGTTTAAAGTGGACCTTGAAGTCCTATCTACTGCCAAGCCCCCTGGCATGGGCAGGGACACCTTCAAGTAGACCAGGTTGCTCAGAGCCCCATCCAAGCTGACCTAGAACACTGCCAGGGGTGGGATATCCGCAGTTTCTCCGGGCAACCTGTTCCAGTGCCTCACCACCCTCACAATAAAGAATTTTTTCTAAATATTAATTTAAACCCACTGTCAATTTGAAGCCATTCCCCCTTTTCCTGTCACTACCTGCCCTTGTAAATAAATAACCTTATGCCATCTTTACTGTAAGTTCCTTTCAGGTACTGGAAGGCCACGATTAAGTCACCCTAAAGCCTTCTCTTTCCCAGGCTGAACAATCCCAATTCTCTCAGCCTTTCCCTACAGGATAGGTGCTCCATCCCTCTCAACTTGGTGTCCCTCCTCTGGACTCACTCTAGCAGATCATTGTCCTTCCTGTGCTGAGGACCCCAGAGCTCGATGCAGTGTNCTTCCTGTGCTGGGACCCCAGAGCTGGATGCAATGTTCCAGGTGGGGTCTCACCAGAGCAGAGGGGCAGAATCCCCTCCCTGGCCCTGCTGCCCACTCTGTTTTGGTGCAGCCCAGGACACGATTGGCTTTCTGGGCTGCCAGTGCACACTGTTGGGTTGTGTCCAGCCTGTCATCCAACAGCACTCCCAAGTCCTTCTCATCAGGGCTGCTCTTCATCCATTCATCCCCCAGCCTATGTTAGCACCAGAGGTTGCCCCAACCCAGGTGTGACAGGCATTTGGTCTTGTTAAGCCACATAAGATTCCCATGTGCCCACTTCTCAAGACTGTCTAGGTCCTTCTAGATGGCATCCCATCCTTCAGGTGAGTCAACAGCACTACTCAGCTTGGTGTCATCTGCAAATTTGCTGAAGATGCACTCGATCCCTCTATCTGTGTCATTGTTGAAGAAAACACTGGTCCCAATACAGATCTTTGAGGGACACTGCTCATTACTAATGCCGACTGACACTGAGCCTTTGATCACTACTCTCTGGATGTGACCATCCAACAATTCCTAATCCACCTCATGTATATAAACAAGTTTGAGGAGAAGAAGGCAGAATGCAGATATCAATTTAAAAATGTGAATAACTAATAATTACCACTTTTTCTGTCTTCTTTGTGAAGCTGGACCCCAGACGCTCTGCCGATCTAAAGAGGAGAAACAGCAAAGAGCAAACCAAAGTCTGTGAACAAAGGGGTCATCATCTGGTCATTGATGATAAGATCATATGGCGGAAGAAATCTAACAAAACCTCCTGTGACTAAATGAAAAAAGAATTTTCTGTAAGGAGATGAAGTTTTGGCAGGATATCAGATAAATAATTCTGTATGAAATCATGTGTGTTTAAGGTATTTCAACCAGTGGATTTATAGAAAGATGAAGAAGTTCCAAGCCACACAGAGACAATCTTGACAATATTAGTATGTTAACACTTTTATCAGCTGCTGCTGCTACTGCTATGCACGTTATCCTGCTATTCTATCGCATAGGTACAGGCAAGAATTTTAGTCTGGGTAACAATAAATTCTGTGTAGTAGCACTTCATTTTTAATGCAGACAACACCATAAGCATAAGGATGGCAAGATATTTGTTGTTGCTATCCATTTGTTTTTGTTGGTATCTGCATCAAAGAATGGTGCATATTGCAATAACAGCTCTGTCAGATGTCCACTAAACAGATTCCCCGTATAGAGGTATTCACATACATTCCCCCTTATATACCTTCTTAGTTTACATAAAATTCAGCCTATGTGACCAAGTATGTTTTTGATTAAGAAGACGTAGATCCCTGAATCTGTATCACTACATTCTTTGCTGGCTTAAGCACTTGTCTTTCTAATGGAGATATAGCTCATTTTAATGAGAAAATGAAGAGGGCCTTTGCCAGGTCCTGAATACCAATACACTCTGTAGAAATATGTATTACTACTTTCAGTTCTAATGACTATTGCCAAAATGATCAGTCTTCCTAAAAGGCATAATTAAGCTGTAAAGTATCAGTCACAGAGCTGACATATATCAAATGATTCAGTCCTAAAAGGTTCTGAAAGCTGCACCTCAGTGCTCAAAATCTCAGTTAGAAACCCAAAGTGTATATCCCATGCAATTTCATCATCTTTCTTGATTTTGAATGCTAACTTAGCTCAATTTTGGCTCATACAGTCAGAAATAAATAATGGTTTTTGCTCTTATATAAGTGTGTGCATGTATATATATATAAATATCTATAGGCACACATATTAAACATATATATATGTAAAAATATATCTATTTAAAAATACATGTGTGTGTCAGTGGACAATAATACCTTATTTCTGTTTTCTATAACATTACAGATCTAAGGATGGGAAATGTTTTCATATGAAATCTGTACATACAAATAGACTTTGCAATATTAAGTTTTTATAAAATGTCATATGAGTTTTAGTCACAGAACTGTGTTGAGGAGGAATCACCCATAACCATTGGATGTTCCAAGACTGAAGATTGATATCAGAATCCTACCAAGATAAACGCCAAAGAAAAAACAGGTTTCTTTTAACTTTTCTTCAGAATCAAGGTCTAAATTTTCCCAGTCCGGACTTGATGCTCTCATACTATTATTTAGCAAGATAATTATGTGGGAAGTATGATTTTCTATGGAGTAGTACATCATGAACAAACAAGGAAGACTGATAAACAGGAATATCATTATGTTAAAACCAAATACATGGCAATTACACCTTTTATCAGCACAGTTTGAGGTTTAGTACCTTGGAAGCTTCATGTTTTGTTTTAAGTTTAGAACCAATGTCACTACAAACTGAAAAGAAAATAGCACTTTCTAATATCTTCAGAGAACCCAGTTTAGTCCCTAAATGTGATGAATTAACTTAAAAAATGGTTTATGTCAAACTGTGGACTCCAGAGTTAGAGATATAAGCATCACCAGATATGTTGTCCAGCTACTCCTGCATACTGCAATGATACTGTATGCAGCTACTGATTTTTCCAAGCCATGACCCCCTGTTCTTGGCCATAAGTTATGGCAGTCACAGGGATTTTGCACAGTAACTCTCTGTCCAAAGGACTGGAAAATACAAAGGAAAAGAAAGGACAGAAATTTCAGGAAATTTCATATTCCTTGTTACAGTTGGCATGGAATATTAAAGATAATGTCAATGTGCAGGACTTTAGAAATACCATCTAGGATATGCCTCATGTTCTGTAACATAGGCTAGACTAATGCCACAGGACAAAACTGATAAGGTCTTATGAAATGTCACTTCACACTGAATTTTATTTACTGTTGTTGACAATTACGCATGTAAAAATAAGCTATTTAGACAATAAGGATTTCTAAAGATGTGTCATATGTTCATGGTTAAATATGCTAAATGTCACATTAAAGCTGACATGGCTATGGCTCAAGGCAAAAACACTGTCAAGTTGCCTATGATCCAGATGTGGTATATGTCATCAAACCGATTGTTTCTGTTTGACTGTGGTTTATAGTGCATAATATGCTTATCAAATGTCCTGCAAAAGCACTGCTTGCCATGAGAGAATTTTTCATCCCTTTTTGGTATTCAGCTGTAGTTAACTCTTGTTACAGCTGCTGACAGACGTTGCAGATATGTTTCAGTTAGTGCTAGCTCCTCTTTCATTCAATATGTACAGATATGTACACATATTTATATATGTGTGTGAGAAAGCTAGAAGTAAATAAACCAGAATAAAATTAAATTCCCATGGAGGTATACTCCTAGTAGGAAGTTACAGCTCTACACTGTGTAACTTTGCTCTAGTAGGTAGACCTGTGAATGTGTGGGAAAATTAAGATTTCTCCATTGAAGTCATATTAGACTGTTTATGGATCAGCTGCAAGTGCTCTTTTGATGACATTTTCAGCCCAAATATTGGCTTTGTCCTTTTATTAGGAGAGAAAATCAGTGCCTTTAAGACATAAGTTTAAAGGAGGTTCAGTAGCAGTTGACTCAGAAGGCTACCTCTGGAGCAAACAATTTTGAGTGGTAATTTATAATATTTTAATGATCTTTAATATATGGATTTTTAACACAGCTGGACACACATTGCAGTTGTACTGAGAATCTGTACTTGCTGGCAGATAACATTTTTTTTTTGCCAGACAGACTTCTATCATCACTCATAAGTTTTTTTTCCATTAAGTGGGATATTTATAAACACTGTTTCAAGCATGAGCTTGCAGCATAAGTTATCACCAATTAAACCCTCTAGGAGTCATTCCAGTTCATCCTGAAAATAAGCACCTTTCATATTTTTATCATAGCTCTAAAAATTAATGATGAAAATAGAAAAAAGCCTTGATTTGGACTAGAGACAACCTTTGAGTAATGGTTGGTGTTACTTCCAGAGAAAACTGATGAAGTATTTTTAATATTATGTCATAAAATGTTTTTCTGGTTTCCACAGAAAGAGGCTGATATGATTTTTCACTGTATTCAGAACACTTATTTTCTTGTTTCAGATCATTTCTAATTATGGCACTTCAAAGAGAGAACAGAATCAGGTGTCTGCCTCTTTCTTCTCCAAATAGGGAGGCCTTTTCACTCATTTGGGTGAAGAACGAAGGGTTTACTCTCTTTCCTGTTACTGCTGTAATGACTCTGAAGGAGCTTTATGGGGACTTCATATCCTTTCATTGTTGTGTTAGACTGAGCCACAGTTTATTCCCTGCTGCCTAGGGCAAAGCAAAGCTACCAAGTGACATAACCAGCACTCATTGAGAAAGTTCTGATGGAGCCATTTGGCAAAAGAGAACTGCTTCCTGTTATGACCACTCCAACCACAGTTTCTTTCACTAAAAGAGAAATGGGTCCTGACAAATGTCAAAATGAATGCTCTACAGTTACAAAATTAAATGTTTGATATTAAACACCTTTTTGCCTAAGTAGGAGGTAGAGGTAATTGCCCTGACTGCACATTGTAATGGAAGTGATCTTTTATTTATTGGCTTTTCTTGCCTCCAGCACACAAGGAATTTCAAATTTTGGAGCATCTGTTCCAAACTGTAACCAAAAAAAAAAGTTGAAATCCAATGGTCTTTCATAAAACAGATTTTCCATCCTTAATACATCAAGTGTTCTTCAGGGAACTGGAAGTGATAGCTTAGTTCGGGTTTCTCTCTTCAGCTGGCAAAGTGGAAAGGGGAAGAACAAGCTCTGTTTAGTCCCCTGGGGAGTGTATTTAGAGCTCAGATGTTGCCATGAGGGCCTGTGAGCAGAGAAGAAGGAGATGGCTGTCAGTTTGAGGCACTCAGAGCTGGTGTCACAATCCTCACAGCTTTTGGTGCTAGGTAATCATTAAGACTACCAGTAGAGTGATTAATCTCTCCATATGGATGGATGTGAGGGAATGGAGATAATACTTGTGTATTTTTGTGCCACTAGGATCAGACACAGTTTGATAGCATGTAAAAAAAAAGTGGGTTTATTCATGTCTTGGATACTTTTGACACAAATAATTTCTCATCGAAGAATAAACTAAAAAAAGAATAACTGCTCAAGTTAGTATCTGGGTGTTGCTTGCAACTCTGTGGCCAAAACCTGCAAATCTCCAGCATATTCCCTGCCAGATCTGTCATGAGTAACGCATTTGTTCTATATAGTTTCTGCTCTAAGCAGATCCATATCCCTGGAGAACTGTAAAGACAAGTAGATGGGAGGAAGCTTCTCCACTTCTGACCCCATCCTACCATTAGCACCCCCAAACATATACAGAGACTGACAAAAGAGGCACACTCCCACACATTTTTAGCACATTACCAAGTTTTACTACACAGAGCATGCAAGTCCAAACTTGCTAAACACATGTTTTATAATTGCCTGTGAAGAAGTGTCTTATACTTTCTTCATGATCTTTTACGTTTTCAGAGACAGTGAAAGATACAGAGTCATTATTACATTATGTTTCTTTTTTGAAGTGCAACCTGAGACACAAATCTAATGGCATAGGAAGGAACTGAAATAAGGCAACTATGTAAATCATAAGTCTGGAAACTGGTTTTCTGACAAAATGAGCCGGGCTTTGAAGTTAGGCTATTATTATAGACTTCACGTGAATTATATGGTTCTAGATGAGGTTAGGATTTGGCACTTCTGGGGCTGAAATTCATGAGTAAAGCTAACAGAGGACTGTATAATAAAAATGAAACACGATGATTTACTTTTGTATAGCTTCAACTCTGCAAAATTGGTTCAGCTGCCACCGTTATATGAATTTTTGCATTGCGCAAAAATTACAGAAAAGGTTAGCTGGTTTTGATGAAACAGAATCTGCCTCCCAGGGAGAAATTCAATTATACTTGACAGCTAGGAAGTATTCACATGACAAAAAAACCAAGAATCAAAGCAAGTTGTAGGATTCCAGATCTCTTCTGACAGCGTTTTTGTCTGATTCATACCAAGCAGAAGTTGAAATCTTAGCTTTTTCTGAACAGCTGCTATAACCCATCTCCACATAGACTACTTCAACCCATGGTGCCCCTTCTCTCTTGATCCAAGCATCTGGACCTGTTCGTATGAAAACAGGCAGATTCTTTATCTCCTTTTGATCTCTAAGCACGATCAAGCTCAGGCCAGCTATATGGGTTCAGTCCTTGATGGGTCCTTGTTTCTCGTGACTTGGTGCTCCCTGTCGTTTTTCCTGACACAGATAAAATCAATATGTCTTCACAAGTCTCTGTCAGATTTCAGTCACAAAGTCAGCAATATTTACTGTGATGATAACTAAGAAGCCTTAGAAGATAGAAGAGGAGGTAGAGCATTGGCAGAGAACAGAACTAAGTTAGGGGCAAGAAGCAGAATATGTATATAATGAAGTTCCATCCTTACAGTGTCTGCCCAGACAGAGCATTGCCAAGACATACATATATTTCTTATTTCTTGCTAGTGATGAAATCTGGGTTACTGAGTTAAGCACTGCACAAATGGAGTAATAAAGTTCTCATCAAAAAAAGATCATTCTGTAGACAGAAACTGTAGACAGAAAAGAGTAAAACAAGAAACAGAGAAACCAAGGGACAAAGCCGAAGAGATGTGCTCAAAGGAAAACATTAATATGAAAGCTGATGGAAACCAAATGGACTTTTTCTGTCTGTTGTTTTTTCTACAGAATGAAACTGTTCAGATCTAATCTGAAATGTGCTGATATCAGTTAAATGATACCCTTTAAGTCTGGTCTTGGAAAAAGACATTTTGATTTTGGTTCTTCTGATAAGATCATTTCTTCTTCCATTTTCACAGACTGTGCTGCGTTTAAAACAAAGTTGGCTGAGAGGTCTTCTTTAATGTGTTCTTGCTAGAAAATGCCATTTCTTCTAAATCAGCTCTTTTTATGAGAATGAACAAGCTTCAACTTGACACTAGGCTCTTGGCTATACTATTCTTGAAGGCATTTCATGTTTTATTAATAGCAATTCATACAGACTGGGGAGAGAACACTGATTGGAGCAACTGCCTTATATTCACCTCCCTGATCTGCTGCTGTCAGCGCTGAGGTGAATGCTCTGACTGGCAATACTGGGAAGGGCTCCCTCCATCTCTGCCGGGGAATAAACATCCTCTCACTATTTTTCTAAAAATCTTCATAAAGTCTTGTTGGTAGCCCAAAGTTTGTATGCCTCTCATTCTAGTTACAGTCTCTCTCAGATGAAAGCCAAAACATCCTTTCCACACCACCTGTGCTCTCCCTTGCTGACAGAATGCTGTCTATAGCACATTCTGCAAGATTTGCTTCTATCACTTCAAGTTCCCATTGCTTTCAATAGCTGCTTGTGAGCTTGCCACATTTTTATGCTTTTGAAAATCCCTGAGTGAGGCTTCAACTCCAAATCCTGCTCCTGATATACATTTTCAGATGAGTTATTTTACGTACTAATAAATGACAGTACGTAAAACATGCCTAATAATCTGAACCAGCGATTAAATGTGTATTTTCTGTCTTTCAGTCAGTACCATGCTAATGCAATATTCTGGCTGACCACTTTGGTTTTGCCATCATACCCAGCACATTTAAGCATAAATAGGGAGCTTGCTATGGGATAGAAATTCAAAAGGTTTCTCCTTAAACCTTATGTATAATAAAACTAAATAAAAAATAAATTTAAAAATTAAAATTAAATTTAAAAAAAAATTAATACACCACATTAAGTTTACAAAAGTTAATATATTCAAGCTATATGAGAAGAAATTCTCATGGCATGTCCTCAGTTGTTTTCTTAGACATGCCCAAGATTCTGCACCTGTTGAATGGCTTCCAGTATGAAGTATAAATTAGGAAAAATAATTACAGGTTTTAACAAGAACTATTAGACAACCCTCTGCACTCTCTTCATCTTGCTGCTAAACAAGGGTCTTACCTTCCTCTGAGTGCAGCTGGCATGTATTGACTGGCTCACGTCAGTTCAAATTCTATTCAGTTTTTATTCAGTCCTTTTTTGCCATCAAAAGACACAGGCAGCGTATTTGAAAAGAAGTAGCCTCTTCTGATAGCACCGGGTCATCTGTCTGGGTCGCGTCAATGCTTTTAGATTTTATGTAGACGTTTTCACCCATTTATTCTATTTTTAATACTACAAAGACTAGACGGTGTTTTATGGCTTGGAACATACAGCACAGTAGCTCATTTTTTTGACTGTATGATCTTTTTCACACTTTTTGAACTAGCTGTAAGAGCAAGAAATTATAGAGTTCAGGAATAATGGCTTTAAAAACTTTGCACCAAACAGCTCTTGCTTTACTCTAGTATTTCCTCTCCGTGTATGCATTTATGTTTTCTTAGCCTTACAGACTCTCAAGAAAATGGTTTTTGTAAACAGATTTCTTAGCAGAGACTACAAAACAAGTGCGCTACAAAACAAGAGCCTTTTTTGAACTGTCTTGAGGGGAAAAAAAGTAAGAGAAGCATATGTAATTTTGCATAATTACACAAAATAAAATCAAGTAATTTGAAGGTAGGTCAATGTGGATTTTGACTCTTTGATTGTTACATATATGTAAATTGGTCTTTATATTTCTTGCTGGCTGCTAAATATAATCTAAATGCACAGGTGTTTTTCTCTTTTTATTTTTTTTTCATTCTTAAGAGAAATGAAGTGGTCAAAACCACAAAAAACTCTACAAAACCCTGGTAGGAAGGCCAGTTCTTCAGAAACCACAGTAATTGCAGAGCAGATACCAAAATATGCAACTAATTCTGGAAATTTTAGTCACTCACCCACCTATGGGACCCTTCCAGGAGGAATCAGCAGCCCAGGTGTATCTAGACAAGGCTTTGCTCCTCAGATAGTAACAGGGGTTCTTTTCTTCTGATTGACCTTGGTGAACGACCTCATCATCCCCTGTTTTCTTATTCAGGATTTCTTCCTTTTTCTAAAAATACATGATAGCTATCAGGTTGTACACCATAACAGCTTCAAGCACGTGCTGCTTATAAATCAGAGATGTAACAAATACAAATGTAAAGAAATGTTGGTTTTGCAGTCCGTTTTTGGTAAGCAATTCAGAAGTCTTCTGCATGAAAGAAAGCCATGATTTCCTTCTCTTCTCCTCTTCCCCAACATTTGTTCTAGCTACAAAAGATTCTTAGCGGTCGAGTGGCCTCGTTTCTTTTATAACATCTTTGTGGAGCCCAGGCAGCCAGAATCTGGAGGCTGCAAAATTACTACGAGACTCAGTTGGGATAGAGAGCTTCCAGAAAAATTTTGGATTAGATATGAGGAGTGGAATTTCACTTATCAGTTCTGGAAGTAGAAATAAAGCTGAAATTGAATACCAGAGGAATGGGAGACATCCAACCCAATGGAGGGTAGTGTCACCATCTTTAGCCTGGAAGCCAGGCCAGCAGGCTAAGCTGAAAATGTTATTGTATCCTCCATCAGTGATAGAGCTTTCCTTGGGATGAGCAGTTAATTGCCAGGTTTATGGCGTAGCAGCCTGTATGTCATTTACTGGTAAGGGGAAAGAGATGTTCTTTGTGCAACTACAGGCTGCAATGTGACCTTTAGAACAGCTCTGCCAATGTCTTACCAAGTTGGTGGCTATTGTGAATAACAGGAGGTCCAAATGATGAGTGTGTGAAACACCAGCCTTTGGGAAACCTTGCCACAGATCCCCTGTGTGGAGAACTGAGATTCCAACTCATGGTTCCAGCTCATTGTTGTCTGCTCATCAACGTGAGCAACTGCCACCAGTTTCAATTGCATTTGTATGCATTTAACTGCAGGAAAGCCTGTCTGCTCCCTGTTGTGCTATAGCCCTGGGCTCTGCAGAAGACCCAGTTGTAAGCAAAGACTGCCTGATATCTGCAGCCTAACTTTAGGACTGGTATTAAAACTAGTATCCATCTATCCAGTAAGAAATAGCTATACAGACATTTTTATTGAGAAACCAGCCAGTGAAGCAATCTGTCTGATCCTGAAAGATGTGTATTGACCCCACCTCCTTCCTCCTATCCATTCTTTATTCTTCTCATAGCCACTGTCATATTATATTTTCCAGGTACCTGTCCCAGATTACAGGTATGCTTCAGTGACTCTGGACTAGCCTACAAGAACTGGCAGTGCTGTGTACAACCAGCTCCCCCCTGGCTACTCACCAGCTTTCTGCAGCCTCTCTGATTGCCAGCCAGCGGCCTTGTGATGTTTGGCCAGGCAGCCAGGCTAAGCCAAAAGCATGCTCCATATTCCTACCTGCTGAAAACTTCAAGCTTGGCTGTAGGCATCCACAATTGTAGGAAGATTTCCTCTGTCATAATATTTAGACAACAGTAAAAACAACAAAATAGGGACCCATCAGACACCGGGCAGACTGTACCCGCTCTGACAACTGCAGATCAAGGTCGCTGCTAAATGAAGCATGGTCTGTGTTTCGAATGCGGTGCAGAGCCAGCCAAGGAGGCAGGAAAAGCCACGGAGAGAAAACAAAGCCTTGCTGAATGAACTCAAATCAAAACAGAAAGCCAGACTGTGAGGTCTGTGTCTTTCTCATTACTCCCTAATATACAACATCATAATGGATAGAAAGGAAATAGCATATTGAATATGTTAAGAGAAGAAGACTAAATTGTAAAATGGTCATTGCACAGCCTATTCAAAGCCAGGAGGTCATGCTTCTCACCACCTCTAAAGTATTCACAATTCCAAGCAGGTAAATTGAGCTAAGCTGGCTCAAAGCAGAGTGGATACAGGTTCTAGTTTTACATTTTAGTTGTTTTTTTCCTGATTCTATGACTTCATTTTATCTCTGTGTTTTTTTCTTTGTGTTTATTGGTTGGAAAGGGGAAACTGAAAGATAAGGAAGCTGTGCAGTCTTTGTGTTTTAATTTTACAAAGTTTCCAATACGAAAAAACCCCAGAATGTTATTTCAGGAAAGGCATTTGCTGTGAATTTCCATAACTTAATTTTATACTGTTGCATACTTTTGTATGTCTGATTTTTCTATAGGAAAGAAACCAAACAAAATAAGAGTTCAGGTCCCTGAGTGAATTCCAAGGGAAAGGGTTGCATTTATCTGCTACATACTATACTGATGAATTGTTTTCAAAAATAGCTCTATCTTCTCAATTCCATTGAAAACTCCAATTTATGATATTTTTCATTTTGAAAGAAAAAATGTAACTTTTGTTACTGCTTATTGTTGGTTTGGACTGGACTATTATTGGTTTATCTGGATCTTATAAGGCAGCAGGACAGGAACTGAGCAGAGCTGACATTTTTTTTCCTCTCCTTTTTCTATAGGTATGAGGTTGTCAAGACATTAAAATGTTAATGACTTCTTTTTCCCAGCACTCTATGGAGTATAAGTGTCTCTTTAAATTGCAAAATAGGAAACTGAATTTTAAAGATGTCACATGAATTTTGGAGCCAAATTAACACACAACATGGTTTTTAAAATTACTGTCAAAGGTTGTTGGGGTTAGTGAGCAGCACTGATAATCTATTCTATGTTGTTTCATGGGATTACTCAAAATTGATACACATATTTAAAAGCTGAGACCATTTGGGCTACAATGTGTAAGTACTTTGGCCTGTCTCTCAGACTTGTGCTATAACTGTAATACCTTCACTTGTTTTTTTATTTCAAGTGCATATTTCTAACAGACAGCTACCAGACACCTACTCT
Source organism: Gymnorhina tibicen (assembly GCA_013399875.1). Classification (NCBI taxonomy): domain Eukaryota; kingdom Metazoa; phylum Chordata; class Aves; order Passeriformes; family Artamidae; genus Gymnorhina; species Gymnorhina tibicen. The sequence continues at coordinate 3,297,066 of VXAZ01002838.1, read as the reverse complement.
AAAACAGTGTAACAAATACTGACCTAATTTTACTTACAAATGTTAATTGTGTGTGACAGCAGCAGAGAAAAGAGACAATCTTGAAGAAGCTGCATTGCTTGACTATGGCTGCTTCAGCTCTTTTTTCCTGCGTAATTCATTCTTCCCTCTTTAAAGTTGGAAGGAAAGCTCTATGAGCACGGTAGAAGTACCTGTAAAACTGATTCCTGGCAATGAAAGGGAGTGATTATAGTGTTAGTAGGCACTTTAAGAGTTTCCAAGCTTTGATTATTTTTTTTCCTTTTTTTGCTTTGAGATTTTTATCCAAAGCCTAAAAGCTCAGAGTAGCCCTGCTGGCCTTTCAGCCTGAAGAATGGTAGGGAAGGTTCAGATGTCTATCTAACATCAGCTCTTTAGTACTTTTGAAGTCTCTAACACAGCATATCATTCCTCAGATTGCCCCCACATGGCTCAGTGGATCCAAATGATGGCAAGTGAGTGCCAAATGCAAAATTCACAAGCTGCAGCAGCAGCAGGCTGGGCAGCCCTTGGCATCATCAGCCTGCTCCTGGGAAATACAATATATGTGTATCTCTTTGACCTCTGAACAGATCCAGGGCAAAAACCAACCCTCTCCAGAATCATTATTTTCTCTGGACATGTTTGAGTGTACTGGTTTGGTCCAAGGTGAGAGCCTGCACTGGGAAATCCACACAGCAGGGGCTTACACTGGAGAGTCCCAGATAGATAAATACCAAAAAAGTGCTTGCTCACAGCAAGTCAGGATCATCCCAAACCTCTCACGCTGCCAGTGCAGACTGCGCAGTGCGTGGCATCCTCAGGAGGTGCCTGGCAGAGCATTTTGCACTGCGCTCATCACGTCATCACAGCGCTCGGTGCCGACAGCAGCTCCAGCTCTGCGGACAGCCCGTGCTGCAGGAGCCGCTGGAATAAAGGTGAAGGGATAACGTGAGGAACGCAGCCAGACATCTGGAGAGCAAGAGCAGAGAATAGTTCAGGTTGGTAGCAAGAGGCAATTATGTCTATGAAATGCTACAGGAACTGAGAGAGAGTTAAGATACAACTAGAATGAAATGATTGTGCTTTAGCATTCTTGGGTTGACCTATTACAGTGGTGATAGTGATAATAACAATTTAACGTAATTACTTGAGTTTTACTTTTTCTGTACATTTTCTTAAAGGCTCAAAAATGTTCAAATACATAACTTACTTGGAAGAAAAATAATACGCTACATTTATGCTTTCAGTAATCTTCTGTCTTAACTAAGGAAAAAAACCTATAAAGGAATACGTAGATGAAAACAGATTCAGGACAATGACACCAAAAGTAGACCAAATGGACTCCTCCAACACAAAAAACTACACCTGCTAATCCAAATCTCTCTTGCTCCCTCTTTCTATGTGGTACTTGCTGCACTCTGAAGCCCTGTGAGGCAGCCACGTCCTGAAGAGAGATGCCTCAGCACATGCACAGTTGGTTTAGAGTCTCCCAGTCTTTTCTTGTTCTGTAGCTCTGTGGATTTTCTATCCATGGCTTTACATCTGGATGATGTGTAAACCCTTCAGAAACCCTCTCCAGCTGAGCTGAAAACTAAGTGGAGTGTGGACACTCTTTTGCCTACTAAAATTCTTGAAGAGTTGAGTATTTTCTTTGCAACTATTTATTTGCACCTACCATGTCTGACTTCCCAAAGTAAAAGTTTCGTTATCCATTAAGATCTGGACTGCTGAACAGCCCACCATGGGTGATTGCTGTGTCTGCTGCACCATTCGAAGAAATAAAATATTCAAATATATTAATTCTGGTAAGGATCATTATTAATGATCTCCTCACAATGACAAAAGATAAGGGATACGATTTGTCCCAAAGTTTGATGACAAATATGAGATGAAATATTTTTTAAACTAGTGAGAGATATGAAAGGACAGCATATTCCAGGTGAATGAAGAGCAGGCAAAATGTCTCCTCCTTTCAGATATGTTTCTACAAGTTCTTTTTCTTTTTTTAATTCATGCTGACAAGCATACACTGAGCCTAGCAGATAAATATTTTACTCAGATTTTATGCTGTCATTGACATGTTTGCACAGCAAGAATCAAGTCTGCTCCTCATTTTCAGGGGCATGCCAAAGCAAGTGCCAGCCTACACAGCTCTGCTCTACGGAGGGCAGAATTCTCTCTGATGGCTATCCCTGAAGCAGGGCAGAGCTTCAGCAAATAGCAAACGACATCAATTCTGTTGTCCAACAAGTCAAATGCACGCAGCACAAAGGAGTGGCTTCCTATAGGATAGTGACACTTTGGTATTCAACAACAGGAAAATGGCTTTGGCTACAGGAACTGGGTAAGTAGGTTTCTCCTGCTCAGAGCCATTCCTGTATTAGCAAGGCTGGGAACAGTCAGCACTCGCTCTGGTTCACAGGGTTTTTACCAATCTTACTATTAATCATTTTACCAAGCTGGAAAGAGGATTTGCATAAGTTATCACTAAATGCTGAATTATGTTCTGAATCAATCAGAAATTTCAAGTCTTGATATAGCAGTTGCTAGTTACTGAGTAACATTATGAAACGTGTACTAGGCTGCTATTCAGATGAGATTTTATAGCTATTTGATTTAGAAATGTAGTACTGCAAGCTTAATACCAAACATAGAAATAGGAGGCTATGCTACAGGAACTCGTCTGTTACGTAAAGTTACTCTTTCCCATTTTAGTATTGTAAGATATAAACTGGTAACCTGCAGTGATTTTTATTCAGATGACTAGCTAATTCAACAACAGTAGAAAAACATATTTCATAAGCACTACTAGGCATTGCTGCCAGCAGAACTTTTGTGCTTTTCTCTTTAGAATAGCAGCACCTTCAGCTGTTAGTGCCAGGTACTTTTTATCCTCTTATCTGCTGTTCTCTCTTCCCCTCATCTTCTTTCACACAGTCTTGGAAACTGAACACAAGAAGTGCAGTTCCCAAGAGACCAGTGGCACGATAATAATTAGCTCTTTGGTAAAATGAAACAAAGCTAGAAGACGTAGTTAGTTACTGGCTCTGAGCTGTTAGTACAAGGCACTGCTAAACCACATCTGCTTAATCCAGGGAGCTTCCAGTCAAACAAAAAGCAGGTTCATAAACTGATGATGCAGAGAGAGATGAATCACAAACTCTTCTGGCAAGCTTTCCTTTATCTTGGCATGGCCCAAGAAATGCCCCAATTGTGAAATTATTGGAAGCTAATTTTCTTTGAAGAAAAGAAAATAACCAGGGAAGCTGTTGTGCTGCAGAATGGAAAGAAACATGGTGCTGTACTTCAGGTGTTACATGCAGTCAGTGCTGCATCTTCCTTGGAGCTCTGGAGAATGACAAACTGACTGGGCAACCATGAGCAAGGCAGCAGTATCTGGTGTGCTGAGTGGGTGAGAACAGTGCAAAGGCTGATTGCTCCACTGTAGTGGGCAGTGAGGAACACTGCAGTAAAGATAAGTATCCCCTGCCCAGTCTATCAATACTGCACCGTCAGTTTACCAAGAGACCAAGCCCTACACACAATTAGCATATGCAGTATTAACCAGCTTTGCAAATGCACAGGTAAATATGGCTCTAGCTGAACTGCCTTGCAATGAAAATGCTCTTTTTTCCTACTGTCAGTGATCTGCTTCCTCAAATTTGTTTTGATTCTAGCTTGACATTTGGATCTTTCAAACCATTCTGCTAGACCCTTGGTATGGGAGGCTTTTCCAAAGGATTTTGCATTTAAAGCTTTAAATCAATGGGAAACAAATGTTTGTGACGCCACCCAAACTCAAATACTTCGATATAGTGCTACAAATTCCAAACAGCAGCTGCATTTTGTCAAAGCATTTTGAGGGGCTTTTTTGAAGAATAAAAAACCTCTGTCATTTATTTTAAGTGTCACTTTCAACATCTATACATTTGTTGATGTTTTCCATGAAGAAATGTTTTGGGGGGTTTTCTTTGAGTGACAGAAACTGCCAGCTAGACATCATGCAGTTGTAAGCATTTCTAACATTGACATTTAAAAGTTATGTGTATGCACTTATATGCAAATTTACACACAAAGAGCTACATTAAAATGGCAGTCACAAGCAGAACAGTAGACACTTTGGCAAGCTTTATGAGTCATTCTGGCATATGGAGGAAATTTTTCAAAATAAGTGGATATAGCCTAATAAGGCAAGAGACTCATTCTTTCTTGATCAATATGTTTGCAAATACATCTAATGTGATTTTTTCTGTTTTGTGTTTTCATCACACATCTTTCCCCTCCTCTTCAGAATTATCATTTTTCCAATTCAGGATCCTAAGCAGCTCTCCCTAAGCAGCAAAAATCATTCCTAAAATAGAATTTTACTTACCTTACTTACTCACTTTATACAACAGCTTCTGCAAAATTTCAAGGAACATATTTACCTGTAAATTTCTCAGTAAACTGTGTCCACACACAAAATCTTTAGTTTGATTCCTTTCACTGTGCATCTGTATCAAACACAATTATAACAGGAGCTATGGAGGATACAACGAACCGATGTTTCAGGGAGCTCAGGAAGATGTGGTGGTAATAGGTGAAGTAAATAAATAAAAAGGCAGCCCTTGGTGAGATTTCCAATCCATTCATTCTGATTGCTGCCAGGGTAGCAGAAGCTGTGTTTCTGTTTGAGAATTGTTTCTTCCCTTGTTTGGCTAGGGAGAGACCATTCCCAATTCATAGAGGCTCCTAAAGCTCCCTTCTTCTCACCTCAGTAACCCCTGGGAGGCTGTCATGATGCAGCTCTAGTAAACTTAGCTCTAGAAAGTACTCATATGTAAAGACCTGACTCATATGCCAATTTTCAGTTAAAATGCTTAACAAAAGTAGCACTTTTCCAATATTAGTATTTCATTCTGCAAAATATTGTGGGTCAAATAAACCTTTAATAACTCTAAATAAAGCTAAATTCTGGAGTTGACACGACAATATGTTTCCAGTATGCGTGCGTTTTCATGTTAGCTGTTGATTAGAAGGCATGAGGAGAAACATGCTATGCAGAGAAACATTTCAGATGTGGTTTTCTTCCTCGTTTTAGACTTAGACAGAACACGCACCTCTTTGCTGCAGAACTTAATTCCTTCCCACAATGCAGAGACTTTCAGGAACTCTTTATGAGATCAGGTTGCGGATAAGAGCATGTCAATACCACAGCCCCCAGGGCTCTGCACAGGTGCAGTCTACTCTTTCACTGTCATTCTCACCTACGCCTAACAGGTGATGAGGAGATATGGAGAAAGTGACTCGATTTTTCAGGGGGACTTAGATTGTTCTTACATCAAAGTCTCAGTAATGTAGGCTGGGGTGAAGACTACAATAAGTTTAGTCAGGAGCCTTAGTCTTGAACATGACCTGGATGCAGATCGCAATGAAGATAATTTTCCTTCATGGTTGTATTCCAGCCATTTTTCTTACTGTTAATTATATAATAGCCGTGTTGGCCATAGAGTCACAGTGATCCCTGGCCAGTCACAATTCTTTCCCTTGACCTCTGAAGAAAAATCTTGAAGGTTCAACCTCTCTACTCCCAAATTTTACTTGTACCAACACTTTGCTCATTAGTGGTTCAGTCTCCATACTAGACCTGCAGCCAACCTCCAAAGACCAGCATCATCAGAGAGAACCACTAGAACCACACACTACAGAAAAAATTGCATTGTCTTTTTTTAGTGGTTCTGCTCCCTCCACATACCTAGGGAATTTTAAAAAAAGACATTGTCATACAGTTCTGTCAGTTACAGTAGGAAATTAAAAGCTAGTCCTTCCCCCCTCACAAAGTTCTGCAATCGGAACAAAAATCCACTAAACAGTCAAAAAGAAAAATACAAAAAACCAAAATTCTGAATTCCAAGCCAAGTGTCCTGTGTGATAAAGCTTAAAAGACTGTTTCAACATATGTCAGACATTGCTGAGCTTCTGAAGAGGTGACCCTCATGGTACAGTATGGTATGGTGCTGTAACATTCCATCCCTCATCTTTCTATCTTAACCTCTCCTGCAAGAAGAGACCTCTTTTTCTTCATGAGATTGTTTATGTCAGCTACTACTGACAGCTGGAATCTCCCCAGGGCAATTATGATTTCTCCTTTATATCACCTGTAGCAGTAGGGCATACAGGTATAAGTCAGCAGAGGATTCTCAGACCCTGATCTAGCCAGGTACTTAATATTAAAGTAAAATTTTGACTTCTATCAGGGAAGTTAAACAAGCACTGGCTTTCAGCGAGTGAAAATTCCTCCACTAGTCTTTATCAAAAACACACTATCTTCAGTGCATCAAAAATGGAAACATTTCTGCCTTATCAATGAAACCAAGATGTTTCAAACCAGCTGTGCAGCAAACTGCCACAACAACAACAGGAAACGAAAGCCTGCTGCCTACCCTGCACTGAATTCTTAAGACTCTATCTGTGATGAAGCAAAGTGGTCACTCAGTCGTCTTTGCCGGACACCCCAAACACAAAATATTTTCAACTACATACACAGTTTAGCTTATTAGCACAAGAACTGTGAGATAATCTAATGTGGGACCTCAAACTACCATCATGAAACAAGTTGCAAAAAAGCATGATTCAAAACACCGTGAATCTAGCCCAGATTGTAATTGAAACAGCAGCTTTGGTAGTTTTCAGTAAAGCTGTGCAGACTGTATTCCTTTTTTCTTTTATCCTGTAACACAAGCTGCCATAGCATTGCACCTTTGATTTTCTTTCTTCTTCTGTTTTTAGCAGTGCTATGCACAATAGATTGCCAGGTTGTGATCCATCAGCCTTGGAGGTGACTAGTAAATCCACTCAATCCAATATTTCTCAAATCAGATCTTTAATGAACAAACGCAGCAGAGAAATGGCTTAGAAATTTGAAACAATGGTGTAAAATATACCACAGAAGCACTATTTTCTGTCTTTCTTTTCTTTTGCTTGGGCAGAGGCTGACATGTGCAAAAGGCCCCTTTCTATGCAGAAGCCCCCAAGATGATCTGGCTACAAGCTAACAAGTTGATTGCAAGGGAAAGCTTTAGATTCCTCTTTTGACTAAATGGAAAGGCTGCACACATTTTCCACCATGGTTTGTTTATAATGTAAACGATGGCTTAAGCATTGCTCTTCATTGAAAATAGTCCAGCTGCCCATAATCTGGCATTGATTTTCAGGTCATATTCTGCAGTTTTAAAATGCTTTCTTGGCAGGAAAGTTAGAAATTTTAGCCTCTGATATTAAAATCTGCAACTGGACTTGAGTGTGGAAACATTTTTCCACATCTTCAGTCTGCTCCGTTTTAGGAAGGTCCATTTTGGTCCTGGATGCATGAGAATGTTGCATCTGAGCCATCAGCATGTGTGAAGTGCATGTGGATTCAGCAGCATCATTCCTCCGAAGGCATCTCGGAACGTCAGGAGAGCCTGTGGTTTGTGCTGGCAATGTGCGTCTTTGTGGTTGCTCTCCCAGTTTAGGAGCAAATTACCACATCACGCAGTTTGGGATTCTGTATAATTCTTTGTTAACATACCATAAATATTTTCAATTCTTAAAATATTTAAGCCTTAATTTCATGATGCAGTGCAATTTTTCCATACTTTTGCCTAGTCAATAAAATTAAAACACAAAAACAAAAAGGAAATTACTTCTCTCGTGCTAATGATGACAAAAGTTGCTAATACTCTGAATGTAAGTGTACAATTTAGAATCTCCTGGAACACAACCATTAAGATTTGAAGCGGCAGACTTGTCTCCTCACCGATGTTGAAGTTAATATGGAGTTCAGACATTCAGTGTAAATGATGACTTTTTTAAACAGTATCTTTCATTTATAGCTGTGAACAATAAAGTTCCAGACACATGCATACCACTACACCAAATTACAGTGCTGTGAGGAAAGTAGACTAAAAATATATCTGGAAATCATTGTGCTATAATACTATCCCGTTTCCCTCCCTCAAGACACAATGCCAGGCTGAACTGGAGTAAAATGAATTTGTTTACACAAAGTTTGGACATAACATAGTTCAAAGATCCAGTGACAGAGTCCTGAAAAATCTCAGAGAAGATATTATATTTCTGGTTCAAACACAATGGTGGTATGATGTGTCAGTCTTCTCATAAAATACTATATTTGTGTATATCTTACTGAGAAGCCACTACACTGCCACACCAAAGAGTAGCTATTAAAACTGGAGCCTTTATGAGTGTTGTATGGCAGTTATGATGGAAACAACCACTAATTTCTGGCCCAATATGTGTACTATTATTACACTTTTTAAGCACCAAATAAAGTAGCTGCTAAAGGCAGCCTGACCTGACAGCAGTGAAAGAGGAAGAGGCAAGGTTTACTCATCACGACATCATTATTTTGGATTTTTCTTGAGTCTGTAAATTAATATATGGGTAGTTTTCTGAACCAGAGTTGATTTATGCTTACTGAGATTTCTGTTGGCTTCCTTAAGCTCTACATTTAGCCGCTAAGACAGAGCAAGTTTTGCCAGAAGTTGAGAACCTTGTTGGGTTTTTTCCTCCTCTCTCTTGCTCACTCTCCAAGGCCAGCTCTGCAGCAGCTGACTGAAACAGACTGAAAGCCTGAGTTCAGTTTCTGGTTGATGCAAATTTTGGTTTGGGTGGATTTCCACCAGCAGAGGACTTTGCCCCACTACCCCGTTCAACAACAACTTTGAAATAGTATTGCTTCCTTCAGTCTCACAAAGTGCAAATGACTTCATTCAATAAATGTAAACAGGGTAAAGAACAAATTTTGATACCAACTGGCATCAAACCAGAGCAGGGCTCAGACTCAGGTTGTCTGGTCATAAGCACCACCTGCACGTTGACTCTCCCACTGGAATGGACCTGGAGTGGGGCAGCTGGCTTGTGAGGTGACGGGCTCAGACATGGGGAAACTCAGGGGCCCACACTCCACTCCTGCTCTCACAGACACTGAGGAGGCCTGTGCAGCCTGGTCATGGGGTTTTGTCCCCATGCTTGGGCACTGTTGCCAAAAACAGTGTTTCACCATGCAAAGGACTAAAATTTGTGCTGGGGAGGTGATATTGATAACACAGGCTTATCCATCACAGACTGATGTCAAGAAACACCTCACCCTTAAGCAGAGATGACCTCAAAAGATTGTAGCTTGATTTTACTTCCATCATGAGATAGACTGGAAATTTGACTTATGAAATGTTCAAGATGTAAAATAAGGTTTCAGTCTGGGTTAGCCACATAATGGGAAAACAAGGATAATTTAGCATTTACAAAAAAGCTTGTCAAGTTTTTTTTTCCTTCTACCAACATCAGCTAGGGAGGTTTGACTCTTGCTTGCACGCAGTCTGGAGAGAAATTAGGATGGAAAGGTTCCACGTTGGGCCACTCTTTCTCACCATGCTGAAAATCAGTAAAGGATCATTCAATTTCCTTCTCTTTGAAACCATTGTTCTCTGTCAGGCAGATATACTATACTAGTGTAAGCACCAAGGAATGCAATAAGAACCCTATGGGATACTATATATTCCATGATCTTTATGGATACTTTCCCATAAATACCAGATAGACAGTTGAATTCTACGCTGATTGTGTGCATTGGTTTTAACTTACTCCCTCCTACTTCACTCCATCCTTGTCCTGCTCCTGTTACTCTCTAAAGTCTGTCTGACCACTTCTGTTCCATCTCTGTTTTTCTTCTCCACACTTTTTGTGCATAATTGGATTACTGTTTTTTCAAGCATTTGAGTATTTTTGCTGTTCTCTTTTCTCATCCTGTTATAATTCCCTAGATTTGGTTTCATTCTCATAGTTCATCACCATTTAATTTCTTAGCTGGCATTTTTCCTTGCATCTCTCTCTGTTTCTTATCATCCCACTTATTCAATGCTACACACTCCTCCAAAGGCTAATTCCTCATTCTGGGTTTTAGTCCAATATCTTTCTCGTACATCACCCCTCTATCACAGTGTGTGAGACACTCAGAACTTTTAAAGAGGTACCTTTCCTTTAAAATTAAATCATATCTGTATTTAAAATTCCACAGAGTACCACCTCTTCTAATAACAAAGAAAAGAAAAAAAAGGATGAAAGTTTATTTTTAATGGAAACGATACTATTTTAACTGCACCAGATTCCTTGGAAAGTATAACCAGCTAATATTTGTGAAATGCTTCCAGCATTAAGAAAGAATGCCAAAAGTGAAAAGCGTGGGTTGAACATGAACATATTTGGAAATGCCCTATAATAATTACAAATCCTGAATGCTGACCTGCTTATTGGAATAGTTACTGTAAGATAGATTCGTTTTATTTATTAGTTGGAAGAAATAGCCAGGACAGGAGAAAATAGGGACAGATTTCAAGATTTTCTCTTGAAAAGGGAAGATAATGTAATTAGAAAAAGCCTGGGTAACAAGGGAGAGTAGAGGTTTTAGCAGCAGCAGGTTCTCAAATAAGAGAACTATCCTGGGAACAAGAGCGAGGCAAAGGCACACTTCCTTTGGCTGACTGAAGTAGAAAAGCCTGGACTGCCAGCCTGGTTCTGGTCAAGACCCCTGTGTAGTTACACAGAGCTAAAACTTTAGTTGAGCAGTAGCCATTGAGTCAAAGCTAAGAGAATGCGTCTCACAGGACCAGAGGGTTATTTTGAAGTGACTTCTGTGGTTTTCATCTGAGGCAATTAAAGAGCAAAATCTCATAACTTCAGTCAACTTATTCCTCTGCATATTTTAAATATTCCAAAGTTCCCTGAAGTGGTTTAAACATTGTCTTGAAGCTTTCTTATTAGTGTAGAGTGGCCAGTGTCTTTCCCACATGAAATTTCCCTTAGCTCAGGCACAGAATTTCTGTGTTCATGCCAATGTTCCCTCTCCATGGACAGAGCATTAAGAAAAAACCAAAAAGAAATCAGCTTTTGGAAAAAAGATCTCTCACAAAATTATTGCTAAAGAATAGTTAACAGAGTGCAGAACAGTCACGTGAGCATACTCCAGCCAGTTATGCATATTTTTCAGATTTATAATGCCTTCTCTGATGAACCTTAAAAATCTTGGTTCTCCATTAATATCCAGCCTTTGAGTCAGCAATCAAGAGGGAATAATTCAGAACTGACATCACAGGCAACTTCACAGTTTAATGTCAACGGATGACAGGGAAAGGAGAGGCTTGCATCAGGTTTTCATCAAACTCTGTTTAGAACTTATCATGGGTTTCTAAACATAGGTCTGACCAGTCTCACATTTGGCACCAAGTGCAGCCTTTCACAGTCTGCTCTGGAAAGGTTTTTTGTGACTTGATTTCTTCCTTGTCAGATGCTGCAACCATTTTTAGGTAACTAATGAATATTTTTTATCTGAATGTCTAATCTCCAAGTGTGTTACATGCCAAAAAATAATAAGATAGGGGAGAGCATGTAGCAAAATAGATGATTTCACTGAAAATCAGAATCCCTTGCCAAATTTCACTGTAGATAAAGTTCTGCAATATGCCAGAAAGATCAGGTAGACAGCCACCAGTGTGAATTAGTATCAGATGAATGGTTTGCTTTTGCATCTCCACCCATGCCAAACTGAAATGGGTAAAGAAGATTCACAATAGAAAGGGAGTTTTGTGTACCAGATCTAGTGTACAGATTTTAGTTCATTGGATCAAAACTCCCTTGAGTATATCTTGGATCCAGAACCATTTTGAGTACTTCTAGGTTTTGGATCTGTTTTCATCTAGAATCTTACTTGTAGATTGTGACTGGTAAGAGGTGTTCATACCCAGTACCCGCCCTCTGGTATACAGATGTGAATATCACTGAAGTGTGCCAGCTGAATTTTAATCCACATTTCAAAGAATGAATTGTAAGCTCTGTCCTTTGAAATCCCTTGGCAATTTTAACAACATTAAACTGGTAGACAGCTCAGGTCCAGAATAAAGGTTTGAAGTGTGTATGAACTGCTTTTTATCCCATAGTACACAGAACATTTTTTTTTTTCCAGAGCAGTAAGTATAATCCTATCTTCTATTTAAAGCATGCAGTTTATTATCCCACTTTTTCACTTACATTTTTCTAGAAGGTCTCTTAATCCATTTCACTGAAAAGGGGATTTAGCAAGTATAGCACATATCAGATTTCCTGACAGACAGATAGATTTTCTGTTTTTTTCTTTCATTAGTGAATGCAAAGCTATTTCTTTTTGAAACCTTTCATAAGTGGGAGCTGAATTAAGAGATTTTATTTTTCTTTTTTTTCAACTGCTGTACAAGAACCCTGTGTCTACAAGTGTATTGGAGAAAGATCAGAGAAATATTCATGTAGTGTCATGCATATGTACAAAATTTCTAATTGATTAATCACACATTATGCAAACCTGTCAAACATCATGTTAAAATGTATCCCAGAGTTTCAAAAATGATGAATTATTATTAATCCTTCTGAGATTCCCAAAGCAGGCAAAAGATGACTGAATTAATCTTCATGATGATTAGATAAAAAAGGCTGTATCTCATTTTGAAAGACAAGAATCATTGTTTTCTTCAAGGACTTCTCAGTTTAAATATTCGGTTATAAACTTCCTAATACGGATTTTTAAGAGGTATCAAGAATCTAGAGATTGCAATATGTCAGATAGAGCTGTACACGTTGTCCCCTGGTAAGGAAAGAAACAGCCTTTGTTACTACCTGAACAGGCACTCAAAAAACCTGACAGAATTGAATTGTTGGGTTTTCCAACAGAATTGTTGGGTTTTCCAACATCAGGCAAGGACCCCGACACAGTTCAGCTGAGAGGTCTGGCCATCCAAATCCACAACTTAACCATGAAAACATCATTTAGACTATCCTACACTACATTCTAGGCTCAGAAACCTCCATATTGGTCATGCCTTCCTTGCAATAGTTCCTCCAAACATTACACAGTGTTTTATTGTGAACTACTATTGTTCATCACATACCTGAGTTCTCCTCCTGCTTTACACATGGTATTCTTGATTCTTAAAATAGTTGCACTGTAACTTCATTACCTGGTAGCTCACAGAAAACTTTTCAGATCCATGCCCTAAGAAACAAGGGACTGAAACTTGCTTCTCTTCGGCCCCAAGGTGCTCCCCCTGCACATGTAGAAGTACAGAATGGAAACAGCAGTCTCCAGAGGAGTCATGCCAATCTAATTTTGCCTCCTTTGGCAGTTTCAGCTGTCAGGTTACTAAGGTAGAGGGTTAGACAAAAGAAAGTGGAAGAATTTGTTTCAACTCTCCTTGAAAATTTCCTGATTCAGGGAAGTTGTCTCAGCTATGAATCTAGAGTTCATAAATCCTCAGCCACACTTGCAAGTGACTTCTGTAATTCTGAGCACTTCAGAATCATCAACAGCAGCATGTCTGACAGCTTTGGTAGGAGAAACTAATCCTTCAGTCTTTTCACAAAATAATTTCAGTCAGTGAGACTAGACTGTAGTTTCCGTAAGTTCTGTACAGAACCACAGCAAATCTCCCATTTGGCCACAGTTGGGAAGCATCTGCATATGGAGCTCTCTAACACCAGGATGGTCTGCTGTCCCTGGGCTGCAACTCATAACAAAAATATTCACAAGGCTGAAAGGCCCTGGAGGCATACTGCATATCTTAAAAAGCTCAAAATGGGGGCACTCTGGGGGAAATTAATTGGCAAGAAGTGAGAGTGGTTCTCCAGGTGTTCTCCACAGCTCACTGAGCAAATGTGTGTCCCAGCACAGTTAGGGAACTGTGTTTCAGGTGCCTTAGGCTTCCTTTCTCCCCACAGCCCTGCTTCCAGAAACACAAGGCACTTCCCATGAGGAGCCGCTCAGGAACAGCTCGAATGCAGCACAAGTTTCAGAAGCTGTAATTTAGCTACATCTGCTCTTGTAGGCCGTGCACAAAAAGGGGGTTCGGTAATACAAATGGGATGACTGAGTGCAAATGATTTTTTTGTTTCTCCATCAGGAGGTGTCACATCCTGTTCCCCAGATGACCCAAGCAGGGGGTCCTCCCCACAAGCAGCCCAAGTTTTGCAACAACTTCTAGGAGAAGGGCTGCTGCACCTCAGGATGTGGGCAGCTCCCCCGTGCACTACTCAGCAGAGGGAGTATTTCCACCTTCAGCTCTAGTCAGCACAGCAGCTGAGCTGGAAGAGAGCCACACACCTACAGATGTGCAGGGAAAAAATTCAAAAAGCAAAAGAAAAGCCAAAAGCAACTTATACTTTTGATAAAATTATGCTTGTGCAGTGTCTGATTAATGACCTTAGAAGTTTCAGAGCAGACAGAGTTCAGGACAAGCTTAATTTAAATGTAGTTCACAGGTCAACATAATTAGCAATAAACAATGAAGAGACTCCTGATCTTAAATTAGGGGACTTGGACTGCTTTTGCATCGCATCACTGAATCACCTGTTTGTAATTTGAAGTCTAACAACCTGATGACATTTTGATGTCTCTGTAGTTATTCAGGGACTCTTTATAGCTCTCAGAAATTCTGCCTAGCCTTTTCGCCTATCTTTATTTTAGCTCCGCTAGGTTTCTCTAGCAGAAAGATATTAAGCTAGAATATATTCTTGAGCTTCTCCTTCAGCAAAAGCTTTAACACTTGCTTTGAAACAAGCCAATACTGAAAGACTTTGCCTTACAACTTGCACATGATCTTGTAGTTGAGCATCAAAACTAATTTTCAGGTGAATTTTCCGATTACATCAGATGATACACATTGTCCAGTTTTAGTTTACACTAAAAATCTCTAAGCATTTTTTTCTGGAAGAGATTTTCTACTTGAGAAGAAGAGTTTGGGGTTGTTGAGCCTGTTTCTTTACTTGTTTTTTAAATTTTTACTCTTTGATGACTTGGAAAGCTGCTAACTGGAATTTTTTCCATAGCTTTTGGGGAAGGAAATAGGAAGAAACCCACACTGGATTGGAGCCTATATGACTCAGCTCTAAGTTTTAGCATGCAGCATTTGCATTATCAAATTAAAAACCCCATAAAGCATAGTTTGAGACTGCCATGGCAGACTAGAATTTAACAGAATGGGACAAAGAGAATGGCTATCTAAAAACCACTGAAGTAAAGCTGTATGGGAAACTGGACTACACAAAGACTGCTTACACTGTTTGTTTTAACTCTAGGGTTACTAGCCTAGCTTTGGCTTCCAAATAATTGAAATGTCTTGTAATTGTCCTCATTTACTGTACCCTCTAATTTAAAAAATGTCCAGCTTCAAAGATGCTGATATAATGAGGGTAGAGTGTGATGGACATGGGCTACTTTGCTTCCAGGTACCCTGGAGGAATTAATATGTGTTTACATTCATTTTTGCCCTGTTTGGTTGTTATTCCACTTCCTCTGTGGTTGACTTGCTCTGTGCCTGTGACGACAATCAGTGATAAAGACAGACTACATACAATTCAGCTGGAGACTTAGAGAGTAAAAAACAGAGATTAGGAACGCACACCATAAAACTGGTTTCTGGGAAGGGTGTTCGTGTAACCCCATCCCTGTCTTTTTCTCCTCTCTTCATTTCCCTGGGGAACAATTACATTGAAGAATAACCCCTTGTCTTAGCATATTTGATCAAGGAAAATTAAATTAGCTGCTTCCCTGGCTACAGTTTCTAACATTATTGTGAAATTCTTAATGAAGGCTCCTAGAATCGCTTCACACATCTTGTTAACTAAAAGTCCATGGTTTGTAACTGCTAACCACAAGAGCCAAGAAATGCCAATTAGCAAAAATGCCTTATCCAGAGAATATACACAACTGAAATATCAGACACACATAATTACTACAGTGGCTTATATTAAGACGGAGGCTTCCTATATTACAGACATACAAACGGGGTAGTATTTCTTCTCATGGCTTTTTGTCTTGGCACAGCTCTAGTTTCTGAAGGAATGGGATGGGTGGACAGAGGTTTACAAAAGGCCCAAGCAATTAAGCCAGTGGTCTGGACATAAGAGAATAATGTGGTGAAATAGCCTTTGGAGTGTCCTGATCCCTACTATGCAAAAAGAGACCTCAGGAAAAGAAAAACAACAGAGATTTTTAATAAAATGTAGTTTGTGCAAATTTAACATCAGAAAGGCAAGAACATTGAAGAACAAATACAGAAATCCTGTAGGCTACAAAATTTGCAGTGTTTGTAGGACTGCTAGGCTATATGCCAGCATTAAGCCAGACCATGTCATAAGTAGAACAAGAAATGGGGACAGACCCAAAGCCCGCCAAAGTCATGGTCAATATTGTGCTGATTTCAAGGTAATAGGGCTAATGTAATAGTGCCCTCCTTAATGAAATTTTAGTTTTGCTAGCACACCAGCCTTTTACCACCAATTTATCCACCTATAATGATTTTTTAGAAACATAAAACATAAATATGTATAAATAAATATATTGTCAAATATTGCATGTTGATAAATACTATACATAAATATATATACTACACATATATTAAAATATATAAATAAATATATTGTCAAATATTGCATGTTGATAAATACTATACATAAATATATATACTACACATATATTAAAATATATAAAGAAATATGTAATATTTTATACATATATATATATACACTAAATACAAAATTAAACAAGAAATACTTCAGTCTGTTTGGTCTGAGGGCATCATAGCACGTCTAAAAAGAATAACCTGTTGGTTTTTTTCCCCAAGATGGCAGAAATATGCTACACTGAAATATGTTACAGAAATATGCGGCAATTTTGGTACCTGTACAAGACTAGAAAACCAGGACCAATAATCTAATACTGTCCACTGGAAGGTCAAGCAAAGTAACCTGGCTCCTAGGTCTGAGTAAAGTAGTGCCTGTGGTCTTGTGTTGGAGTATTTTAGGAGTGCTCAAGGATTTCCGTATGCCATAGATATAGCCTGTTGCTTAAGGGGTTTAAGAATTACATTAAATATTTTAGTATTCAAAATTAACAGGAAAAAAAAGCATAATCAAGGATTTTATTTTGATTCAAATTGCTTATGCATGCATGCTGATCTCATTTGATTCACCAGTAATTAGATATAAGAAAAGTCCAGGTAAGCTAAGCAGAAGTAAAATACTATCTGTACTATTCTTCTTGGGCTTGAATCTATATTCACAGACTAAGTTGAAAATCACCTAAAAAACACATCTGCTAAGCTTACATTTTCCAGTGATAGCAGCTTTTATGTTGTGAAATGTGTTTGATGTGTTCATGTTACAAAGACCAGTTTCCAATTTTTTTTAATGTGTAAACTGACCTTTTTCCTGTTGGCTCTGTGCTGGCCAAGATATATTTCATACAATATTGGCTAAAGCTAGAGGCAAAATGGTAAATTGCTCTAGCGGTTTTATATGTACATTGGAAAGAAAATATTGTGAGTGTTGTATGAAGAAAAGGACCAAAAAATTTAGCCCCGTTGTATACCTTCTCTAGAAGTCACATACATTGCTGTAGGTCCCTTTGGTCAACAGTTAGGTAGGAAAGACCATGCCGTTTCAGACAAATACAGCTGGCCTTTTGAAACTCCAAGGGAAGGTTATCAGTTACATGAGGTGATAATAAAGATTCAGGGCCAGAGTCAGCACTGGCACATAATGCAAATCTATCTGTAAGCACATCTGAAAGCTTTTGTGCCTCTATGATTCCTGCATGTAGAGGAATCAAAATATCCAAATGTATTCCCTTTGAAATTGATTCCAGACAGTCTTACTTACCGTCAAGGTACAATATCAGGTTCCTCACAATGATAACAGAAACATGGCTGGTAGGGTGAATAGTGATGTTTAGCTGGACAAGAGGTGACCAGAGAAGGGAGAAGGTACTTGAAATTCAGCCCCTCTCTTTCAGCGACTTTTTTTGTTGTTTTTCTGGGTGTTCCCATTGGTAGCCACCCAGGTATGAACAGCCCATCATCTGCACCATTTTACTCTTCCCTCCCAGATTTGGTGTCCAGTAGCTGCGATCAAATTTCAGAATTGAAACCTCAGCAAAAGAGCTGAGAAGGCAGACATAGATTTTTTTTTATACCTCTGCCAAGCACAGAAAGGCTGGCCTGGCGAAGGTCAAACATGCCTTCACAGGTGAATAGGTGAAGAAATAGTCTTTCATTTTTATTTTTGTCGAGGATACACTACCTGTATTATTTGTGTGAATGAAGAGACTTAAATTATTAGATATCCTCTGTCCAATCATCATCCCAGTAACTTCCTTCTAGTCAGAAACTGGATTGGATGTGCAATTGGCATCTTTGCTGAAGAATTGCACTTTATATACTATTTGTTTATAGTCATGACAGCTTATTTTTCCCCTTAACTTCTCAAAATTTGACAAGGTTGAAAAGCTTATACTTGACAGGTTGCTATAAAACATCAATATTTAATTAAGTCAAAAAGAGGGCATATGATCAGTGATGTGCTGTCATTAAGTACATAGAATGATCTCATAAATTCACCATTCCAGCCATATTAAGATCAGTAATAAAATACACTCATTAGATCATAAAGGATAGACAATAGCCTGAGATTAAAGTGCTTTAATCCTCTTGCAATACAGCAACAGCAGCACTTAAGTTTAAGGTCATCTACCCTTATGAGGCTTGATATAATATTTATACAAGTAAATACATCGGAGAGTACTGTTAGTACTGATTATAGAGAATATTCAGTGGGATTTTCCATGACAAATGCTGAAATAAAAAACTATTCACTTATTCTTGGAACACATGGGACAAATGGAGTTGTCCAAAATTCAGCAGAATTCAGCAGGCAAATCACAGAGGTGACTCTGGAGTCATGTTAGACAGTGATGCCAACAACTTGGGGGTTCAACTCTAACAAGATGAATCAGGATGTCAGATCAGTACAAACTTTAATTGACAGCTGTTCTTCGTCTCTGTCCCACACCTCCCACAAATAATGCCATGATAAATATTGGAGAGACACCTTGGTTCTGACACTGGCAGCACTTACAGTGATGTTTAATTTCTCTTAACAAAGCCCAAAAGTCAGGATGCAGGACAGATCCTGAGGGGCGTCACCTTGTTTCAACTGTCTTTCAGGTCCCCCAGCTGAAGTGCTGAGGACGGGAGCAACAGAGATGCTGATGAGAAAGGGCACAAGGAAAGCAGGAAAACTGAGAGCTGCAAGCCTTCATCAGAGACCGAGTAGGAATGGTGACTGTAGGCCAAAGACAGCTAAAATGACAAATGTGCAAGGGCTGAGACCAAAACAACAAGAACACAGGAAATAGTAAAGGCAGCAAACATATCAGATGAGGCAAAAGCTGGCCACAGAAAAAGGAACAGGGTGTGAGTCACAAACTGGTTCTCTGAGACCAAAAACTAGATAGGAGGAAGGAGGTAGACAAATGGTGAGAAAACAACTCCAAAAACAAAGACGGAAGAAATAAAAGGAAACACATTTTAGATGTGTAATTTGAAAAACATTCCGATTCTTAAGAAAACAGTTATTTGACTGTTACAAGTAAAATTTCTCCACTGCAAACATCAGAAGTGGAGATGATTTGTAGAAGTGTGGAAAAAGCTTCATGATTTTGCCAGTTTGATAAATTATGTGACTTGCACATGCTAGACATGAGGGAAATGGGCAAGAAAATTTTCCCCAAAAGTCAAAATATTCCATTTCAATAGTTTTATGAGATAAATAAAATTTTTAATGTTCAAAATATCTTTTTTAAATGTCCCTC
This sequence comes from Gymnorhina tibicen, assembly GCA_013399875.1. Lineage (NCBI taxonomy): Eukaryota > Metazoa > Chordata > Aves > Passeriformes > Artamidae > Gymnorhina > Gymnorhina tibicen. The sequence continues at coordinate 3,277,358 of VXAZ01002838.1, read as the reverse complement.
TGTTTTCTTATTTGACCAGGAGCTATTTTTAACCTTGTTTCCTTGAGAAAATTGAGGACTTCTATTTTGGATAATCCTTCACAGGACAGATTTTACCAACTGTAAAAATAGCTCACAATTTCTCCTGCCTATGCAGCCAGAGAGTAGCAGAAACCTGCACGAAACTACTTTTCTTTCTTCTTTTAACTGCCGATGAACTAAATGGAGTAAAAAATTTATCATTCATTCAGTTCTAATTCAGAAAATTTCCGACTGATGCTTTCTCAACAACCCTTTTCAGCTCCTGGTGATGTTCTGACTGCGTTTGCTCAGCTCTGGTGAAGTCCCACAGATTATAAACTCTTTCTGACAAGGGCTCTCATTTATTTTCTGCTGCCTGGAGTTGCCTTAGGGCTGTACCACGTGGTATGGGAGGCCTGAAAGATTGCTAAAGCTCCCTTTCCCAGAATTGTCTCTGTTTGGTTACATAATTTAACATAAACATAGATTCCATAACTTCTGAATGTTTGGGGGAATATTTTTCTTTGTTCAGAGTACTGAAAAGCCCTCTTTTTTGAGTTCTTGAAAACATTTCAGTAGCATAAACTGAGATATTATGAATGTTCCACTTCAAAATTCATCTTTATGATGTTTTTTACTGATGATTAAAATAATAAGCAATTACTTCATACTGTTGATGGCTGCTTCCAGCTTCTTGCTCCAGGAATATAAACATGCTCTACTGAACTGGGAGCCTCAGGTTCAAAGCCAGAAGCAAGAACTGTGAGAACTGCTTTAATAGCTCACCTCACAATACATTAGAGCAGGAGTTTTACCAAGACTGGATTCCTACATTTGGCTTGAATAACTTGACAGAGTGCAGTCTTGAATCACACTAAGAGAAAAAACAGTAACTCACAAAAAAAAAAAGATGAAAGATTTTTATGCCCTCCTTTGTCAGGGGATATACTGTTTGGATTGGGACACTTTTCTTAGGGACCTCTGCACTCTGCTCCAAAGCATAAAAGTGATAAAATATCTAGGACTCTGCTTAGCAGAAAGTAGCAATTATGAATGTGAGAAGAAAAACATAAAACAGAGACGATTATATTAAGATTCTATGAAATAAAAATTCACCATCACTGATTTAATGAGATGATTTCATTATGATTAATAGAGCTACAGAGACTTTAATTACAAGAGAAAAATCTTATTTTAGTGTTCTCTGTGAAAAATTTCTCTTCCAAAAAAGCTGAATTTGAAAATGACCATTCTGAAAACCATGTGTTGAAAATAGGTGTTTTTTAAAGAAAAATGGGAGTGGTTACGCAGATACAATAGGCTACTATTTAGTGTTCATAAACTAGTGAACACCTTTCTAGGAAAGCTGTTGCTGCTGAAAGGCATGAGAGCAATATAAGGCTTCTTCCGACTTTTTTAGTTGTTATCAAAAAATTGTAAAGAAAGTACTGTGAAGCAAAAGATGCTAAATATTAGACAGAAATAGGAGGTAAGTGAAGTTTTATAGGTAATAGCTCACAGCCACTGTATCTCACACTGTAGTAATATGTACCATGTCTCAGGGGAAAAAAAAAGCAGATACTCAGGACCCAATAGTGACATATTTTTTCAGGCTAGTCAGGCTTCCAAATATGCTTATATATATTCATGCATATACATATATATATATTTGTATAAAGAGAATTTTACAAGAAGGAAATCCTGAAATATTGTCCACTGAATGTTTTTTGTCATATTTAATAATCTGTATCTGTGATTGCAAGCATTTCTAACTCAGATCTTGAAACAACAGAGATTTGTTCCCACTCATGGTATCACTCTGTTTAATTTTCTGTTCCCTATTCAGAGCAATGAATTCCATTCCATTGCTCATATTTTTACATTTTCTAATTCCTGTACCCAGCAATATGCCTAAGTATACTCTTCTCAGTATCTTTCCAAAACTTTCTTTCACTTTTGTCTGTAAGCTTCTCTCATATCATGTTTTCTTTTAGATTTTCTGTCAGTCCTTTCCTCTGAAAGACTAACAATCTTCACTCAATTCCTTCTTAACACACATATTTCCTGGGAATGTCAACACTAATCTGTTGGAGACAGAGATCTTTTAATATGATAAATCTGCACAACCTGAGAGATTAGACCCCCGTCTGATCATTCCCCACATTTTATTTGTGTGCCTCACTAGCAATGTTTATCTCACTGAAAATGTGTAATCTAATGGAGTGGCCCTTAAGGTTCAAAAGGCACACAGTCAGTACAAATACTCTATAAAATACAATTATGGTCTACATTTAAAAAAAACCAACAATTTGTGATTTTGTGATTCCAAGTGGATGACAGTTTTCAGAACAGGTGGTCCAGCCAGCTCCACACCAATGTGGAAGCTTACAATGAGGTAATAGAAAGTTGTTAGGCATTGAAATTTAGGTCAGTATAATCATATGAACTGCCATTCAGAACACTGGAAATAAAAAAGGAAAAAATACGTCTCTTGAAAAATATGAATAATTTCTCTGCAGTATACTGAAAGGCATATTTTAGCTGTAATTGCTGAAGAGTAAAAATACCAAATAAGAAGAAAATTAATAAAAAGAAAGAATATAATCTCATGGCATGTGTAACTACTGCATTTTATTTTATCTTATACTTGGACTCGCATATTCAAATTAAAACATTTTGGGGGGTTTTTTTGGGGGTTTTTGGTTTGGTTGTTTTTTTTTTGGCTAACATTTTGACTCCAAGATTTAACCCTGTATTTTATGCTGGGGAATCATTGGGCTACTGCGAATTAAAGAGGCAAAAGGAAAAGCTTGCTATTTTATATGCCTGTATGTTAGGGATATGCACATAAGAATAACATCTTTTTTCTGCCACAGGCCAGTTAGAAACTACTTTTTTTTTTTTGTTACTTTCTAAATAAGTTATCTCCAGTTTATGGAGAGGTAAACGTGACCTACCCATATAAGAGATTTCATTGGATACTCTAAATGCATCCATTTCCTCAAATAATTCTTTTTCAGCTTCACAATTATTTTCCTGTTAAAATCATGCCAGACATAAGAAGACATTGGGAAGCACTATCAAGTATAACTACTACAAAGTCAGTGGAATAGTTGGTATTTGCCTCAGTAAATGCAGAGCAGTCCCACAATCAAGGGCTCTGTAACTCACTCCCTAGTGCTTTGCCACTGCTAATTCTGCTGAAACTGTTGTGCCACACATCCTTTCACTGTCCATAGGGAAAGCTCATCCAGCAGATCTGGATGATTTACATGCTCAGACATGGCACTCCAAAATAATAAGCTATAAAAGTAATTAATTTAGCACCATGACAATTCTGTCAGTGAATTTTTTTAAAAAAATTAATAATGGTGGTGGTTATTTATAGATTATCTCTAATCCACAGAAGATCAAGTTACTCACCACTTTTTACAAATTGATTTATAGATTGCATGTCAGAGGGATAATATCACTTAGCAGTGAAACCTCTGGAACAGCATTTCATAGAAGAGAAGTGCAGAACAGAGTACAAGGAAGAAATAATACACCCATTTAACAGCAGTGTCAGTACATGCTGTGCCAACTGGCACTTGCCCAGGACTCCAGAGCTAACCCCTCTAACCTTCTGAGAGTACTAGAGCATCATAAAAAATGATGCCTGATATTTCACCCAAAAGATGAGAAAAAGACTAAAAGTGAAGATTATTGATCACCTTAGAAAACATTATAAAATTCCTTTTCTTTCTTACCTACCCAAGTGTCCATTACATCAGAACACTTTCTCTCTCTGTGTACACACTCTCACACTGCCCCCCATTATTCTACCTCAAGGTGAAAATAGGTTTGTTTACCAAATTGGGATGGGAGTATTTCAGCAAGTACTAATATCTCTTGAATAATATTTTATTATCAGAAAGATGGATATCACTTATCTCTTGACTTCTGAATCAATAAAATTATATAAATAAATAACATATTTTGCAGGAGATACACAAAAAGCCTAAATTACTTAGTAACTTGAAAACAGAAAATGTAATACCTATTAGTTTAATTCATTAAGCTAAAGAACCAAGAAAAAATTTCCTGTCTTTCTTGTTTGTAAAAATACTCTCTTATATTCTAATTTTTAAAATATAGGAAAAAAATGCCCAGTTTTTTCACGGAAAATGGCTACACAGCCAGATTCTAGCTCCGTGCATTTCACTTTTTTATGTAAGAAATTCACCACCTGAAGAAATCTGTAAGATGCTGAAACATTAGAATAAACACTTTAGAGCAGTCGAATAATACATTTCTCCCATAGCATTAAGGGAAGTATGGGGACTAAGCTGAAAACATCTGTGTTGCTCCTTGTATATGGAAAGTATAACAGCCTATGTGCAATGCCAATAAAAATCTACTGCTGCTTATTTGCCAAGCAGTGCTGGCTATCATCAAAACCACACCTTTAATGGCATGGCTGAAAGGCACAGAGCCACAAGTGTATTCAAGTAAGAATGGGATAAGGAGGTGATTGTGCCTAAATCTGTTCCTCATCATTTTATGTCCCAGATGAGGTGAAAGACAAACACTGTACCTCATTCCCAGCTCTTTTTGACTGGGGACAAGCACTGGTTTTCCTCTAACTCCAGGGCCAGATCTGTCGAAGTCAGTGCTAATGAAATGTGATCTCTTTCCTTCTTCTTGTCTACACAGCTGTTTGATTAGAAGACTTAGTGAGGAAATAGATCACAAAGGCCAAGTGTGCTCATCTCTACATGTGTGCCATTGACAATATAGTTCAAGCCAGGCTCTAAGGATTTCTTATTGGTGGCAAAGAAGCCTACATAAAGTAGATAAACCAAACAAGCTCTTTTTCATCTACTGTCTAGTACCAACAGCATAAAGAAATATTCAGCAACTCAAGTCCTCCACTGATAAAGCTCTTCTCACAGTGATCACCAAAAGTGTTCATTCACCCAGCATCCAGGTGCTGCATACTGATAATTTTGCCTTTAAATTCTCCCCAGAAGGAACAAAACACTAGTTAACTCCACGAGTTGCAGAGCTCATACTTCATTGAACACCAGGAAGGATGTAACACAGCAAATCTGGGACCAGCCTGACTTTCCTGAAAGGCGGATTCCCACCAGCACCTGTGGTTTTCCACCCCTCGGGGCTGACACTATCCTGCTGAGGTCTGTACCTACAATACCCAAAACAACTCATTTAAAAATGGCATGATGTGCAGTAGCAGAAAATAAATTACCTGGTGAGGGTGGAGGCCAGCAAGCAATGTTTTATCAACTCGACAGTAACACCACTGACTGCACATGGCCATTGTTTAGTACTCACTACTCATATTAGCCAATCCCACTCATACGCATGAACAATGCATCTTTTATATGCACCTTTTTTCTTTCCAGGCTTGATCTTCATTTTCACAGAATCACAGAATATTCTGGGCTTGATGAGACTGAAAAGGAGCATCGGGTCCAGCTCTTAAGTGAATAGCCCGTACAGGGATCAAATCCATGACCTTGGCATTACTGGCACCATGCTCTAGCCAACTGAGCTAATCTCTTTTATCTCAGCCTTAATCATCCTTCCTTTTCCTCTTTTAGCCAGGCTAAGATTTACCTTCTATCCTGTTTACCTCCCATCTTGCCTTAGGAAACACCTCACTGTATTCCCTCCTAATAATTAGTTACAACATTAGGGTGAACTTCCAAAACTTGAAACCTTAAAATACACTGTCTAGGATTTGCACAAGCATCCAAACAATATCTCTTCATCAGTAACTTCTGTATTTTAATCTCCTAGATCTGCTAAACTGTGTTAGAAATTTTGCAACAGTTGTCTTTCAAATTTAATTTCTGGTACTTTTTTTTTTTTTTTTTTTGCATTAAGGTAGGGAGAACACTTCAGTGTAATACTTATTTCAGTGTATCAGTGTTTTATTACTGCTTCTGATCAATACCAGGGAATATGTAAGGGCAGACAAGGATATATAGTGACAGCAGAGGTGAGGAAGAGAAGAGTTCAAGCAAGCTTTCACGAGCTTCAGAGATCTAGTTCACATTCTTAAAACTACTGTTAAAACTTTTTTTTTGCCCACCAAATCTTCCTCATATATTTGTTTCCAATGTCACTTTTTTTTTGTGTAGGCTGTGTGACTGTCCACCACTATCAAAGGATTCTTTTGACAAGCAATCAGCACTTGTAAGAAGCATTCAGAGTTAGAGGGTGGACAATAAGAATAAGAAGCCAAAACAAGACCAAATCTGAGATAAAACAATTTAGCCATGCCAGTAGGTCTGAGAAAGACATAACCTATGCCCCTCAGAGCAGCATCCAGTTGAGCCTCTGGATAAATCTCTTACGCAGAAACACCTGAGTACATTGCCCCATTGTTTTTTTCCTCCATGAATTGTGGAAGATCTTTTTCCTCCTCTGTCCCTTGAGAAAAAAATCACAGGAAATTCTTAGCAGCTGTATCTTCACTAAGCACTGTAATGTGGCCTCTGTCCTGCACAGTGTGAAATTAACTGGCATGTCTCACCTATAAGCATCACCTAACGAAATATTGATGGAAAGGTGGTATAGAAAACTCAGGCAGCACATCTGAGAGTGGTAACCATTTAGCCCACTCATAGTAAATGCTATTTCCATTACTTTTGGGACTGTAAATCTTACCTTTTCAGTTAGTGATGTACACTGGAAAACCACAAGCAAACCCAGACATAAATGAGATGCAATTAAAATGACCTTCTGCCTTTCTGTTTCAGTAAATGTTTTGGGTCAGTAAAGCCAATTAGACAAAACTTTCTGACAGAAATTTGGGAAAAATTCCTTCTTGGAAATGTAATCCCTGTGATAAACAGAGGTGTGTTTAGAAAAGGTGTCCCAGGGATTTCTATTGATGTGCAATTGGGACATTTGTGTCTTAACAAGAAAAGCAGACATCACAAAATTGCTGGTTTGTTTATTTAGAGCTAAGTGGAAAGAACACATTAAAATGAAGGTGAACAGCATCCTGTGATGACAGAAGGAATTTGCCAAGTGTGATAAATATGCCAATGTTGGTAGACACAGTGGCAGCACTCTGCAAAGCCTGATGACAAACAGCGTCTTCTTCAGAGCTGGTACAGCATTTAAGGCTCCCAGACTGACAGGAAAATGGGAGGAAAAGAAATGAAAGAAACTTTTACGTTGAGTTTCAGTTAATTAGAAGCAGAAATTTGGGAAAGGAAGCAGTCTTACCTTTCAAAATGTCACTTGCCCTTCTTTAGATTTTATTATGCCCAAAGGCTGAATAAATATTCTTTTGGCATTTGGAGCCAAATAATGACTCTGCTCTACAAATATTCTCAGTGCCATTATATGTGCCTTAGAAGAAGTTGAATATATGTATTTATCTTTTTTCTCCAGCATCAGCAATGAAAGTAAAACAAGAACATTAAGCATTTGTGGTCAATTCATTCTGGAGAGAAAAAGGAAAGAAAAAGAAAAAAGCAGATCACACTTCTATTCTGCGATTGTAAGATTGCTAGAAGGAGCTGACTGTAAAAAGGAACCTAAAAATCTGGCAATTTATAAGAAGTAACCACTTCCCCTTTAGGAACTGTCATCATATTCTGATTTACTGAGACTACATCAGACTACAAATAAGCCCTCTACAGTACTTCCTCTTTGTTAGAATCGCCAAAAACAAAATAGTGATTTTCAGTATCCATTCTAGCAGTTATTTGTACCTCAGTATTTGTAAAGGCTTCATAAGCCAGAAATTCCAGGAATTGTCTCAGAATCTATTTGCATTACCCTTTGTATCATATACCATTGTGTCCCCATTTCACTCTCTTAAAAATAATGCTGTACACAGTCCAACAATTTTCTTCTTTCATACGAATGCAAATAAAGACTTTATTAGAATAATAGATTGTGTGTAGTGATTGCTGATTACTGACACTTAGGGGATAGTTTGCCTGAAGTGTTAAGATCTCACCTGTAAAATCTTGGAGGCCCTGATCTAGGAAAACATTCCTGTGTTGAAAAAATTCCCATCATTTTGATGTGTTTTAGTTAAGCATTTGCTGTTGGGGTTTTTTTGATTTTAAGTTTTCCTATCTGCCTAAAAGATTTGCTCATCCTCCAGAGCATCTTGGTTTTAAGAGAACCAGTCACTTGAATCTGCCCTTGCACCCAGCCTGAGACCAAATGTTCCTCTGAGCACACTAACAGCTGTGGCAAGGGATCACTCTGGCCTTAGCAAGTGCACTGCCCATGAAGTTGGTGTAGATCCTCAAAAAATGTCAGGAAAGCCATCACCTTCTAATAAACACTTCTAGCTAGAGAAAGACTGCTGTGACTCTCTCCTTTTAGCTTAAAGCCCAGTTCCAGCAGTGGGGACAGAGAGTATCATTCTTCTAAAGTGAGGCTTTTCTGGTATGTATAAATGTGTAGGTTAAAATTCCTCTACTAAAAAAAATTACTGAGTCCCAGGATTTCCATTTCATCAGATACCCTAACCACTACTGTACTGCAGTAACATTGCCTGTACTCACCCCATCCTCAAACATACTGGAACAGAAAAGCCAGGCCAGCTGATTCCCTCAAAAGTAACAACACAGGGGCCTTAGGTTTGACAGAGAAGCTCCAGCTATTGATCACAACTGAAAAAGTCCTTCTCCCTCCAGCCCGGAGTGAGAGGGAGACAGGCAAGAAGAAAGAGTTCACAGCTCATTCTCGTCTGCAGGTTTCTCACTGGCCTCTGCCATCCATGCCCACGGACCCTCCTACAGCGCTGGCTGAGCAGATCTTGTTAATCACTGTGCTAACGAGGGAACATCCCTGCTCTCCACTTAGGGAGTGCTGACAGCTGCTGCCTCTCATCGTCACACGGGGACAAAGATGGCTCTTGGTGTTATTTTTTCTTGGGTAACTTTCTTCAGCTGAAAAACCGTCCCTTGGCAGGGTGACTACCACAGCCTGGCTCTGTTCCTGGTCATCCTCAGTCATTTCCATAATAAGCATGATTTTTTTATTTTTATTTTTTTAATAATGTGAGAGGAACTGCAAAGTCATTAAAAGGTATAGTTTCCTGGCACAAATTTAATTATCAATTCCATCATCTGAGATCACATCTCCTGTGACTCCAGTGCCACAACAGAAATGCTTCTGCACTCACATCTGAGGTCACGCAGAATTTGAAAGACCTTATCTCTCATTTTACTTTCTCTAGTTTCACAAAATTCAGGCCATCCAATCACTGCCTCAAATGGTTTGTTTTGATGTAACCTTTTTCTGTTATAACCTCTTAACTGTGCTGTCCATCTTGTTTTTATGGCATACATCTTGACATTTATTTTTTTATTGTTCTTTCTGAATAAGTTCCATACACTCTTACTTGATTTTCAAATTAAAAATGATCTGCCAGCCCTGAAAATGATCAAATTTGAATTTAAAATGTGGATATTTAGTTACTATGATTATCTATATAAAAGGTTTTACATGCATGTTTATAAAAAACTTGCAAACAAAGGTATGCTTTTTTAACAGTTCTGCAAGTTCAGTATTTTCAGAATTTTCCTTGCATTATTTTAGTGGCAGAACATATATTAACTCCCAGCCCGGTGTTATATCATCTCTGGAGGCCAGAAAAAACAGGAGATGCAGACTTACACACACATACACACACACACACACACATACACACACGCATGCATTTCATATTCCCATCCCAGAACATTTACATATGATCTTTAATCAAAATATTTTACCACTGTGAACAAGTGACAGCAACACCATGAACACATTATTTAATTAATAAAATGTGGGCACAAGCAACACAGGGATCTGCCTTAGAATATAGATAGGGAAGGAGATAAAAAGTTATTATTATTTTTGGTGGATGTTTCATTGTAGTGAATTCAAGTTTTACAGAATTAAAATCTGCTACCCATACTCAATATGAGTGCTTCCTGTGGGGTTAGTTCAGCTCTTGGAAAAGAGGAAAGACCCAAGTAATTTTCTTTCTCATGCTGGGCTTACCTTCACTAAGCTCAGGTGTTCTTCCCACAGAGACGAGCGTGAAGCCATACAGGTAAGCACAGCTGGGAAAACACAAACTATCCTGAGAAAGGTCTGCTCCTGCTGCACTCCCGGGATCATCAGTGTGAGCCCCAGGATGCCGTCTCAGTAACATTTAGAGCTGGTACCCATCCACAAGTAGGGGGATGGAGAAAGTGGACCTTGCTCATGTCCTCAGAAGTCAGAGTGTGTTGTGTAAGCAGTCACCACATCTGTGAGAGCAGCAAATTAGAAAAAAAACAGGGAGAGAGTTGTGCATGTGAGCTACCTGGAGCAGTAATTAGAAATAAATAGCTCCACCATGGAGTCAGCAGTCTCTTAGTAAGAGATACAGGCACATATCTCAGCTTCCTACTAAGGACACCTGGATCCAACAACAGTTTTTTCTCAATTTCTTATTTGTCATTAAAGTGGCTTCATGACACATATGTAGCCCTTTTCATCTCTTCCTCTGCTCATGCTCAGGAAGAGCAGTTGAAGTCTGTCACAACCTGGAGAGAGCTGATCTTTTGTCATTCATGTTGGAAGTAAGTACATTGCTATACTGGCAGTATTTCTGCTCCGCTTTGTCTAGATATAAATCTGGCCTTGGAAAAGGCTAAAGAGCTTCAGAAATATCTTAGATCTCTGTGGAGACCAAACAAAATAAAGGACAAGTGATCTATATCTGGTTAATTTGTAGAGAACCTTTCACATTTGGCTGAATTTTCAAAACACGTTTGTGGTTTTTGCTTGAGGATTCTAGTGAGCCTGGTGTTTCTTCTGCTAACACAAACCAATAGTGAAGACACATGAGATTACAGGGCAGGCTCCACACCTTTACAGTTTCCAATGACTCTTTCCTGATCTCTCTGTCCTATAATGGTCTCACTTAGGTAAGGATGGCCAGAAGGGAACGAGGTTCACTTGAACTCAACTTGTCTATCTGAAGGACAGGCATTGAGCCAATGTCCTTATTGTAAATTGTACTACTTTCCTCTCAAGTGCCTCTCTCTCCTGCTCTCTCCAGTTGTAACAGAGCCCTTCCCTTGCTGACTTTTCCTCTGCCCACTTCCCTGAGCTCCTATGTTCCAAGCGAGATTGAAAGAGGAAGTGCTGAAACAGCAGCGTGCTTTTCTCACAGTACTTCTGGATGAAGCGGAAGCCCTGAACACTGGAAATCTGTCCTGTTTTGCGCTCTGTAAACAGCTTCTATAGCAACATAGCCAGGACCAGACAAGTTATGAATATGAGCATAAACTTGCAGACATCAAGGACTCCATGATTTAGACACACTGTATTACATTTTACCTCTGTATCTCAATTTTATAAACCATGTTTGTCTTCTGAATGAAAAATAATAAAAGGGAATAAATCACAATCTACAATCATATTTTTCTTTTTTTTTAAAGGACGAAGAAGACCTGGCAGTTTTTTCCTCCCAAAACACACTTTGACATCCCTAGACTCAGACCTAAAAATTGTGCACCATTTTTAAAAAATTTTTGGTGCAAATAAGAGTAGCCAGGTTATTGTCAAGGAACAAAGAGCACAGCTCAAAGAGTTACAAGTTCCAGTCATTTATTTATATAATGTTCTTACTTCTGAGTTATGTTTTTTTTTCCAGAAGTGTCATATTACTGATCATAAAATCATGCAATCCTAGAATAAGTGGAGTTGGAAAGGACCCACAAGGATCATTAAAGTCCAACTCCTGGCCCTGCACAGGAAACCCCAAGAATTACACCATGCACCTGAGAGCATTGTCCAAACACCTCTTGAGCTCCATCAGGCTGGTGCTGTGACCACATCCCTGAGGAACCTGTTCCAGTGCCCAGCCACCCTCCGGGTGAAGAACCTTTTCCTGATATCCAACCTAAGCATCCCCTGACACAACTTCAGGCCATTCCCTTGAGTCCTGTCACTGGATCGAAAAAGAAAAAGAAAAAGAAGAAGAAAAAGAAAAAGAAAAAGAAAAAGAAAAAGAAAAAGAAAAAGAAAAAGAAAAAGACATCAGTGTCTGCCCCTCCACTTCCCCTCACAAGGAAGTTGTAGACTGTAATAAGGTCTCCCCTCAGTCTCCTCTTCCCCAGGCTGAACAGACCAAGTGACCTCAGCCGCTCCTCATACGGCTTCCCCTCAAGGCCCTTCACCATCTTTGTGGCCCTCCTCTCTAATAATTTTATATCTTGCTTACATTGTGGCACCCAAACCTGGACGCAGGACTTGAGGTGAGGCCACCCCAATGCAGAGCAGAGCAGGACAATCCCCTCCCTTTCCCGGCTGGTGATGCTGTGCCTGATGTCCCCAGGACATGGGTGGCCCTCCTGGCTGCCAGGGCACTGCTGACTCATGTCCAACTTGCCACTGACCAGGACCCCCAGCTCCCTTTCCCTGGCACTGCTCTCCAGTGTCTCATTCCCCAGTCTGTCCGTACATCCAGGGTTGCCCCATGCTAGGTGCAGAATCCAGCACTTGTTGTTAAACTTCTCATGGTTGCTGATTACCCAGCCCTCTGATTTGTTGGGGTCTCTCTGTAGGGACTCTCTGCCTTTGAGGACATCACCAGCTCCTCCCAAATTAGTGTCTTTGGACCTTCCAGTCCTGCATCGAAGTCCTTCATGAAGACTTTGAAGGGCACTGGACCTAAAATGGAGCCCTGTGGAACCCCACTAGTGACCAGTCACCAGTCTGGTACAACCCCATTCACTATAACTCTTTGCACCCTGCCTGTGAGCCAGTTGCTCACCCACTGCATGATGTATTTATCCAGCTGCATGCTGGATGGACATTTTGTCCACGTTTTTCAATTTGCAGTCTCAGATCTTCAGTATTCCCTGCTTAACTACCATTCCATGAAAAAAATACTTATATCAGGCCACACTTTGCTTGACCCTGTGTTATGTTTACCTTGCATGAAACATATTTTTGTGACTGATGTTAATACCCATATGTTCTTTATTCAGTTAGGAAGATAGCTTCCAGCCTTAGCAGTTCCATAGAGTTGTGCCACGCTTTCTTCACAAGCCATGGCAGCTTTAGTCCTGCAGTCCAGTATTTACAATACAAACTTAATTGTCTTTATTAGCCATTATATTTTTCTTAACAAATTAACATTTGAAAGGCTTGGTAATTTTATTTACAGGGTCTGTTGTGGGAAAAACAACCTCCAACAAATAACTGAATTCCTCAAGCTCAATGCAATCATAATTGCTTGATACAAGGTACAGATTGCCTTTGTGTTTTCCTAAATGGGATTAATGCTTGGAGGATTCAGTAACTCCTCATTAGCAGGCAAAATGATTGAGTGCAACTGACTTCCAAATAATGGCTTTGCTCAGATTATGTGTGTGCCAGGGAAACATACACCCTAAACGACTGAAATAGTCCTTTCAGATTTCCCTTCTGTGCAGACCATGGATTTGAAGGGATAATAGAGTCTCAGCTAGCATAATTGCATAGTATTTTCTTACTATCTCTGGCTGAATATCTATGTGGGCTAAGCAGAAAGGAAAAATTTGAATTTCATTTCCTGTCACTGCAAAAGAAAACTGTAATACTGTGGCAATTATCACAAAAGAGAGATCCTAGAGGCAGACATGTTTTTGTGGCCCAAGCAGACTTGTTCATAAGAGCAACAGCCTGTAATGTATTTTAGAATTGCTAAGGAAAGGGAAGGAAATAAAAAAAAAATCATTTGGCACTTAAGAGGACTCATGCTGCTATTTATTTCTTAGTGCTTCAAGCATTTTATTCTACATGTTGAAGGAAAGCTGAGTTCTATGCTTTGACAAGGTATTATGCACATCCATTATATAAAAATGTGATGGAGCCAAACAAGGATTTGGCACTGTGTCTCTGATCTCTTCTTTTTTTCTTCACCAGTGATTAATGATGCTACCAGGTGTCTGATGCCAGGATTTTGTTCAGTTTCAAACCTCTGGCCAACTCATACACTCAACAATTTGAAAGCTTCCAGAAAGGTGACTGAGGAGCTCTTAGGTGAGCCTCTCTGGGCAAATGAACATGGCATTAAGTGCATGGCCCAGCTCCCACTGAAGGCAATGAAAGTCCTATCATGAACAACAAATGAGGCCAGATCAGGCTACTGTAATAGGTTTACTTCCACTTCTTAAGCTGTAACAAACATGCAGAGACCTCTAAAACAAAAATCTTTACAGCAATGCAGATGCAAGAAAAATTCACCTATTACAACTTTTAACTAGAATATACATGTAAAACATACTTCCTTTAGTTTAATAGTGTTGCTCTTATTAAACTAAAGTTCTTTATTTACCTTGGAAATGTGCTGCTGAATTTTGCTTTCTTTGCTCAAGATGCCATTATTCTAAAAAATAAAGAGGGGGGGTGGGCCTGTGGGGGTGGGTATGTCCTTTGCACATCATACTGTGTATCTAACCAACACATTGCTGCTAGCACTCTGAGAGAGTCCTATGACCTCAACTGCACCAAGAAGGGCAGGAAATACATTTCTTGCTCACACAGACTTATATTTTAAGTACTGCTACACTGTAATTGAAGTGCTTGTTTTTTATGCTCTGGTGGTTTCCAGCTGCAGAATGGAAATAAGTCAGGCACTTCAAGGGGGTGAAATTATTTACTCAGCATCTTCTAACTTATTAATACAGATTAAAAGATAAGACAAGTGAATTATAATAAGCAAAGATATTGCATAAACAGCTTTAAAGAATTTCTTCTGAAAGCACTGTGTGGTTAGACTAGATAGTGTATCTACTTGCAGGTAGCTATGTACTTCAAGCAATTTTAATAGGTCAAAAATTGAAGGGCAAAAATAGAAAGCTATAAAATAAAGCCTAAGCAAGAACACTTCCTATTTGAATAGACACTTCATCAAAAATCTATAATATTCAGATCAGCTGAACAAGCAGAAAAGCAGGGAGCTATGTCTGGAGAAAGGAGAAACTGTCTTACAAAGATCAGAAAAAATATCACCCCCTATGTTCACCTCTGAAAAAGATCTCAAATGGAGAACTGGTTCCTTATGTCTTACATGACTCAAAAATGTTATCTTGATGTCATCCATAGATACAAAAGTTAACAGAGTGTAAATCTGTTGCACACAACTGATATGTCTCTCATAACAGAGAGGAAAAGGCCTAAAACATGCAACTATTTGGTGTTAAATTATTTCTTGTCACATGTGACTTTCAGTTTTGTCTAGTTTCTCATTTTGTTCACTATTTTAAAGTAAAGAGCCAACTGAGGGAGGGCGTAATTTCATCCAGCAGCATTACTACTGAGCCAAATAAAAAGAAACTCATCACATGAAATTTCGCTTTAGTCTGCTCTTGGTAGTAGGACGTAGGATTTGTAATTGGCACTCCCATGTGAAGGGTTGGCTTTTCTTCTTCCCTGCTGGGGGATACAGGAAAGGTGCATCTCTCCAGAGAGAGCTGTGACAGTGTAGCCAGCACATGGAATATTGTCTCCAAAGGGAGCTGTTCCTCAGAGAGGTGCAGCACAGACTTCCTCAGGGTTTATGAAGTTAGGCAAATGAGTTAGATACTTTGTTTTCAGTGGAGAGATATTTTCATTTACCCAGGAACTTCATAACTACCTGTGAATTTTAAAATCCGGCTGACACAGTTTCAAATACTATTTAGACCTAAGTTGTTGGGTGGGTTCTTTTAGAAATTTAGAATCAGATAGAAATTTTTCAGTTGAATGGTATTTTTTTAATCTCCTTTGTAAATTATCTACCTTTCTGGTTTCATTCCAAATGCCAGTTAAACAGAATAATAGTTCAAGTAGAAAGAAGAGAGGGGAAAACAAAAGGAAAAAGGCAAATAATCAGTTCAGTATCACAGAACATTTATCACTGTGACTGGCAATCATAATACTTTTGTAAATACATTGGTCTTTATTTATACTCAAAAGATAAGGAATTTATGTCTTAACCATGTATGGTGTTATGGTGGACAGAATTTTCTGGAATATTTTTTAAAGTGTGGGTGGTAATTATGATTAATGCAAAAGACACAAACAGCCTTCTCAAAGTATTTCTTTCATAGATTTAATACTTTCATGTCCAAACATGTCCAGTGATGGGAAAACAGCAATTTATGCTGGGCTATACCAGAACACAGCTACACAAGTTCTGTAGACTTGTACTTGTTGCCCTAAGCCAGCAACCATGGGGGAATCACTGGGAATACCAGATGTGAAGAGTGGATATGAATTCCAGTGCCTGCTGCAGAAAGCTGCATTAAAGTAGGTTAAACTGTGAAGTTGTCTCCAGGACTCAGGAAGAACATGCTGGGCACAGGTAGGGACAAAGGCAGGGCTGGAAAATACAGTTAATGTGCCAATCAGCTGTAAAGTGCCAGAATAGGACTGGCACTGTAGGGTGAGCAGGCATGGATGGTCATGTCCTTTGCAGTCCCAATCCCTGTTGCCTCAGGCATGATGCCTGGGTCTGGCCACTGTATCTGGGCTTCTTCCTCAAGGAAACTAAGGTGCAGAGCAGGAAGGCTGGTAGACTCAGCACAGCTTCCACTGTGGATCATGGCCAGGACCCAAACCCTACACACAGCAAAAGAAGACACCATACTTTTATAGAACAGAGAAAATTTATTCCCTGTTGTCTTGAGACTGGAGAAGTGAAAAGTGCACTAAAGGTTTACTCATACCTATGAAAAGCATGAGTTTAATGGGAGCTGAAAGCTTTCAACATCTTCCCAGAGGCAAGTATAAAATGCTAGTTTAGAATGCTTGGCAGAATTTGCCCAAATATAAATAAATGTGACAGTGGAGGGAACTCTGTTTACCAGTTAAGATGGGCTTGTGCCTAGACTAGTCAGGCTGAGCCCTGACCTCTGAGCCATCCAGACCATTAACCTTCTGACCCACACTCTGACAGCTCCTGCTCCCACCTCCGTGCCTGCAAACTCCTGCAGAAGCTGAGCTTCCTCCTCAGCAAGGCAGGATGGGGGCCCACCCAGCACTGCTCTTGCAGTTTGAACAGCACCACGATGGTGAACACCTGTCACTAAGGGCCAAAGTATTTGAGCACCCCAGGTCTGCTCCCACAGGGAACAAGTATGGCTTGGCCATATAATGCAATAGAGGGAGAGTACTCACATAGCAGAAGCCCAGCAATGACTAGCACTGATTCTAGCTAAACCCATTAGCATCTACCCAGCAAGGAGCCGAAGACTCATCAGGACTAGTGTCTGGAGTCAGAATGAACTATAGATGCGTATATATATGAGATGGAACTGGACTTTGCCGAGATAAACATCTGGGCTATGCAGCGGGTGTGCAGCAGATTTACATTTTCTGTTGTTTGGGACTGGTAGTGTGCACCGAATTATATAGAAATAGTTCTATTTCCCAGATACTTTCTCACAGTTCTACCAACAATATTGCTCTTTATTATTAAAACAATTTACAGGATAGTGGGGATAATGCACTTACTCATCCAATCTGCCATACTGTATAATAAGAAATGAATCAACTTTTACATAGTCATTAACCTATGGCCACCGCCCATCCCAGCTTAAGTAAGACAGTCCTGATTTTGGTGGGAAATATCTTGAGGGCAGAGACTGAAGGAACAAATATTTAAATGCAGCAAACATGTAAAGCACATGATAGTAAGTACCATGGATACCCTGGCTCGCTACTTAGTGAGACACTACTTCAGAGACAATAGACTGAACTTCATTCAGGACCTTTATGTTTAAAAAGGCAGATAAAACCAGGTTTAAAGTCATCATTTTTGATTGAGCAAATCCAGGGAGAAAGCCACTCGCAATCTTCTGACAAACATCTGGAGACACCCCTCTCACAAGTGACTACAGAAAAATTTTAGGGAAATAAAAATAGTTTCAGTTTAAGTTCATCTGCAAGAATCACTGGCTCTATCCACATATTTGAATTCTCCCAGCAGGAATCCACTGTGAACAGTACTCTCAAGACATAATTCTAAATTTCTGCCCTGTCTTCACTGGTATTAGTACTAAACTTTTTTCCAAAAGAGATTATTATCTTCATCATATGAACCACAGACATCTCTCACAGTACAGACTGGTTTCTGTTTCACCCAAAATCTCACTGTCACTACACCTTACCACACAGTGCTAACTGTAACAGTGTATTGTCTGTTCTTAATATATTTGTCCTTTTGCATATTTTTGGACTATTTTCTCTCCTTGCTTACTAGACAGACAAACAAAGAGCTGTCGTAGCAAGGACCAATCTAATAAAGGATTTTTAACACTGTCATGATAAAATATCTTAGTAATAAAAAACATTTTTTATTTCTCCCAAATATTGATGGTACAAAAATGTTTAAAAACATACTCTGAAAATTATTTTGTTAGAGAAATACATTGCATATTGTTCAAGGTGCAGTACTGAGCAGACTAACCTGATTGTTCCTGCTTTTTCTGAGCTGTATAATATAGGAACTTGAAACACGCATAATCCTGAGCTTCCGAAAAATACTATAATATTTAGCACAAATTCAAATAAAAAAATCTTTTGTAACTACTCAATTCATCTGTAATGATCAACAGTGTAAACTTATAATGTTTTAGTTTAAATCTGTTAGCCTTTAAATCCCCCCAATTTTTCAAGCTGAATAAAGGTTGAGACCAATCATTTGAAATCTGATTGCTTAGCTATACCCTAGGCAGCAAACGAAATTTGTTTAACACTAATTTTATTTCAGTCTTGAGAATTTCGGTCATCAAAGTTTGCTTCAATAATCGTGTTACCGTTACATCAGAACAGATGCTTCTAATTTCAGGACTAAAGCCCTCAGCTGAAGTCTTTACTCCAATGAAGACTTTATTCAGACAAAATTCCAATTTATTCCTTTAAACACAAGCCAGCATGCTTTCTGAGAGCTCTGAAGGAGGACTAGAGACGGAGGTAGCTTTCTACACTGGAGTTTTTCCTGCTTGTCAGTGTATGACATCTGCTATCTAAACAGAAGATTCAGTAGTGATTTTTTAAATATCTGGAAAAAAGAGGTAACAATTTGCAGGGGTGGGATTCAGTTTTTACTACAAATTCTGAGAGTAATGTGTTAGCATGGAAAGCCTGAAAAGTACTTTCAACTTCTTCCTTGATTGCCACTTTAGTTGCATGGCTCACAGTTACAGAGAAAAAAAGTTAAGATTTGGATGAGCATAATCTAACAGGAAATAATTAAGATGCCATTCTAGCACATAAAGACAGGTTCTTATTTGCAGAAGGTTAGAAGGAATACCATAAATAGTGCAATCTCCACCAGGTTCTCAAACTTTCCATGTAAATGCACCAATATTAATAATAGCTTTCTCTCAATCAAAAAGAATCAACTGCTCAGGCTTATACTTTGATATTACAGCTGAGTTGTACCCAGCTGCATGTTGTAAAGTAAAAGTCAATTTGGGCATAGTTGGAGCCTGAGAAAGGATGTCTGCTGGAACCCAGTGCGCCCTGGTACATTCACATAGGCATGATCACCTCAAAATATTACAAATATAGCAAAGTCAAGAACTACAAAATATGAAAAAACTACAGATAACCTTAACCTGTATTTGGGGGAGCCACTTCATGAACAATAACATAGAAATCTGACAGCATAGATAATTTGCTGTTCCATAAAAAGTTAGCATGCTGTAGAGTGACAAAGGCTGCTTCACATGCTGCACAGTGAATGAAATGCTAACAGTGGTCTTCCAAGAGAGGTTTTGTGCATGTACCAAGTTGAGAACACTCTCTGGTGAGGGTGAACTCCTGTATGAATAGCAGTGCATCAGCCAATAGATAAAATAAATCAAAGCAATTTCCCTCTTTCAATGCTGCCTTATCATGAGTTGGATATAATATGATAGTTTCAGAAATTATGTTGACCAGGATTATTTGCATAACCCATGTCTGCCTCGAGATGAGTCAATTCTATTGAATCAAAATTATGCTTGGTTTGATTTTAACTCCACAATGTACAGCTCTCTTTTCAGGTCTGTCTGTATTTTAACTCCCACACCTGATTGTTATGGGATCCACCTACCATGTACCTTTCTTAGATAAAAGTTTTCTGCAGTCAAGTCTTTTTAGTTTTTCCATTCAGGTATCACAGGTCAATACCACAGGATACTGCTTCAAAAAATCACATTAAATGTGAAACCGTATATGAATAATTTCCTGAGAGATCTTTAGGGATATATATATATATATATATATATATATATATATAGGCCTAAAGAAATCCAGCTTTTGACTTAAAGTGAAAAAGAACTAATTTCCTGAAATCTCTGATGTTCTGTTATAGTCCTTATCTCATCACTCTTGTTCATTTCCAAGAACAGATACTAGACATTGTTTGATGTGATAATGTGTTATGTTTATAAGTCTGATATGAATCATCCTCAAGAAAAACTGTGGCACCAAACTGACTGCGCCCTGTACATGATCTGGCATACAAATAAGTCTGCTGCCATAAATTTGAATTATGTCACAGGAAATACCAAATTTACCCACTTACCCACTAGTAAAACCCAAATACTTATCTGGATTATTTGCCCTGAAGTGATTGAGGCATGACAAGTTTTAATTATGTGTTTTATCCTGGACCTGCTCCACCACGAAAAGCTAGTAGGCAAGCAAAGGCACTCTCTGAGGAGCTACATTCTTAAGAAGCTGTAGTTCAATGCAGTGAGAAAGACTTTTTGTCCCATGTAGAAGTTAAGCAATGCTTGTCCCTGTGTGTGCATCAACTGTCACACTTAGGGTTCAACTGATGGCTGATCAACACCTATTGCTAGGACCAAACATGCAGTGAAAATGCTGGAAAGCCATTTGAAACAGTGTAGACATCAGAATAGGTGTCAAAGAAAGCTTTCACATTTTATTTGCTAGCAGCAGGTACCTTCAAAACAGGGAAGAGTCAGAAAGACTCAAAAGGCGGATTTTTATTACAACACTGTTTGTCAAATGAAGTTTTCAACAGATTTTTATTGATAAGGGTTTGGTTACAAGATTACACTGCAGCAACCCGAGTGCTGAGTTCCATGTGAGAACGACTTTTAAAAGAAGGTGAGAAAAAAAAGGCTAATAGGGAGCTTCTGAATCCAGCAGCCAGAGAAAGGCAAGGCTGGCCCTGGCACGTGCCCAGGTCCAGTGAGGGCAGTAGGCACACACAGACACTGCACCACACATATCTACCTAGCCAGCCACAGAGCTCAGCACAGGCAGGCACCTCAGCACACACAGCAGCCTCATTCTGTTCACCTCCCTGGCACACCAGGAGGAAGGTCTGTTGACAGAATGTGCATATGTACAGGGGAAATCCCTGCAGCAGCTGTCCAGCCCAGACACTTGGTCTGCACAGAAGCTGTCCACAGATCCCAGTCGCCCCAGCTGCTGGCACAGAGGCACACAAGCCTGGGTTAGAGCCCTCTTGCACACAACACCACACAGCTCTCAGTCAGCCCCAGGCACCACAGTGTCTCCAGCAGTGGCTCTGGACCTCCTGGTCCCCATGTAGCCAGCTCCTGTGGCGGTCTCCCACACAGTAGCCCACGTATCTTATGTCTGCTTTGGAATCTGGCTCCCAAGAAAGTTATTCAACTTGCTGGCTAGACCAGTTTGATATCTGCTAGCTATCAAACACTGTACACTCTCACTCAGTGTGACTGCTGGCACCACAGTCATGTGGTTCACTTGACCATGGCTGGGCTCCAACTACTGCCATGCAGACCTCCCAACACACATGCACACAGCAGGCAGTCCCCTTACAAGGGAAAGTAGTTAGAAAATGAGTTAATAAAAAGGTAGGACGGAATGAGCTGGTCAGGAGCAGGGGATGGCCAGAAAAGCCCAATGACCATCAGCCTGTTTACCTACAACCAGCCGTGACTCTATTCTCCCAGATATTTCTTCCTCCCCAACCTTCCTTTATCCCTCTCCTTACATCCCCTAAACCTCCCATGGTAAATCCTGTGTGATCCCAAAATACTCTTCCCCTGGCTCCTGTAATATGTCCCATACCCCTAGGCAGAGTCACCCTCAGCCCAAAGAGAGGTCTGGGGGGCAGTTGTCATCAGTGTTGCGTGTCATCCCCGGCACATGGGGCTGAAGGCACTGCTGAAACAGCCCTGGGAGGGACCATGTCCCTTTCTCCGACTGGGTTATGGGGTTCTCCTGCCTGCCATAATGTCCCTGGGCTCCACTGTGCCTGTCGAGATGTGGTTTTTATCACATAACCTGGAAAAGGAGTTCTGTCAGACCTGGATCTGATTATGCAGTTTTGTGGCTGAGACACGAGGGGACCCTGTTAATAATTCCTAGGAACTGAGGACAAACACTCACCTCGCTAGACTATGCCAAGAACCTGAAGTTGGCCTTTAAAAAGCAACTGGAATATTGCAGTCAAAAAAGTCACCAGTTCGGACTGAATTTTGAAAGGGGCACTGTCATTGTGAACACAATGAGGAATCAAATATACCACAAGAGACCTGAGGAAAAAATTTCCAAGGCCATGTTCTCAGCACAAGGAGTCCCACAAATTAGAGCAAAAGCAGACAGCAAGATGACATGTGATGTTTGAAAATAAGTACAAGAGGCTCCATGGTTTATATCTGTATGCCTGAGTTTGCATTACCATTCAAGTGTACAAAATTTGGGTAAATACAAAAGGCATCAGAGTTGCTCAGTCAGGGCAATTACTCCTATAATAAAGAGCAAGATTGCAGCAGGAGATTACTAAACTACTCTTTTGCCTGAAAGCAGAAGGGATTGCATTAGTTTTGGTAAAGATCTGTAGGTCACTGTTGCAAAGACCTGCAAATTTGGATTAAAACACTGGGAATCAAGAAAACCTCACTGCTCTAAATAGCTCAACCACATTAGCCATTGTAGCTGGTTCCCAGAACATCCCTCTGCTGCCTAGGCCACAGAGACGGTAATACCTCTTGGCTCCTCTGCAGCCAGCATCACATGCATCAGATATTACATGCTTCCAGCCTCACACTCTATGCCCTTAATGTAAGGAAGGTAAAAGCAGTAAATGGTTTTGGCTGCTTTGTCCCAGGCTGTTTGCAAATGCACACGAAGGTACTGCCGATTGGTGTCCAATGGCCCTTCCACATCTCCTTGCAATGGCATCCACGGACGATTGTTCCCAGACAGCTCTGCTGGGCCACATTCGTCTGGGTCGTAGAGATCTTCTAAGTATTGGAAATTCCCTTGCAGGGCAACATCCACTGCTAGTTAATAAACCTTTCATGTTTTTTGAGAGAAAAGAAGGTGGAGGGAGGAGTGTTGCAGTGTGTCATGGACAGCAGAGCCAAATGGAACACCAGGTCCATTGGTTTGATACCCCCACAGCCCAGGAACCCTAGAGTTAGGGTGAATACCCAGAGAGCTGTGCAGAATATGCAAACCTGCATTATCGTAATTGGCCACAGCCGTCCCCTCCTTTCTCCCTCCATATATAGCTGTTTCCCTAGAATGTTCTATGGTTCTTGGCTCCCTGTTGGCCCATATTAATCCTCCCCTCCCACCTTCTTCCCTATTGGCTGTGTACCCCTTCTCCCCACCTTGGTACCACCCTCTTGTCCCTTTACAATTGGCTGTTTTTTTGTTTTCCCTCCCCTTTTTACTGGGGTATAAAACCCCATGTCAGTGCTGTAATCGCGGTCCCTCGTCCTTTGTGCCCTTCATCCTTTGTCCTTGGTTCTTCATGCCTCAATAAACCCTTCCTGCCATCTATGAAGAGCCCCCTCCGCCTCTTCTTTATCTCCTCCCGTGTCCTTATACCGGTGGATTGGGCCAACCCGTGCCGGAGCTCTGCCGATCCTCCCGCGCCTGCGAGCAGCCTCCGTCACCCCCTCCGTGCGGGGCGAGAGCCCGGCGCTGGTCACTGCTGGCCGGACAGAGCGCCACGGCAGCGGAGTGCCCTCAAGAGGCTCTGATGTTTGGAGCCAGGTGTATGACCCACCTGAGCCTCTGCTACACAGTAACACTCACACTGTGGAAAATGTGAGGCTGCTGCATTCTGCAGTACCTCTCTTCCCCATATCCCTACCCTCCAACTGGCTCCTCAGTTGTCCAGACAGCATGAAGGCACCCCCACAGCCTCTGTCCCCGTGGTTGCACCCCACAGATGAGCAGGGACAACTTTCTGGGGCTGGTGCATGCCCAGGTATTGCTGCAGAGTGGGAAGGCAGCCAAGGCACATACCTGGGAAGAGCTGAGTCACAGAGAGAGAGACTCCTTGGCTCCAAGGTGCTGCTGAACAACACATGTTGTGACCTTAACCGCCTTTCAAAATGGTCCTCAGCCCTTTCACGCTGTGAAGGCCTTCCACTGGTTTTTCCATGTCCACCTACAAATCAGTCACAGTGAAAGCAGTGGGGAAAAGCTCTGTTACTTTGGCCACTGAGATATATCAGAAGGAAAATTGATATTCCTTCTGTATCCTCTATTTATGAAACAACTTTACCATTTGTAAGGTAAAGTTCCTTTCCTGAGGAAGAAGAGATTCCTCCAAATGGCAATGGAACAAAAAAGAAGGGATAAAACTGAATTTTTTTTCTCCATGAAACATGTAGTTTCAATAAAATTCTTACACAAAATATTTCAGTATCGTTAGTGCTAGGGAAAAAAGAAATCTTGTCTGTTTTCAAAGTAACTCACAATTTTGTTATTCTGCAGGGTTTTTATGTAAATTATTGTAAAATATTGCTGCTGTTGTGAATTCATCTTTCTGGCTGCTCTGGGAGATATCAGCTTGGGGCCACCAGAGTAGCTCCTCTGCTTGAAGTGCATTACTCTCCATCTTGCCAAAGGAGCTTCCATTATTGTAAGGTACATTTGTGTTACAGTTAAAGCATTTCTACCCTGAGGTAGTGTCAGAATGGCATTGCCCAGAAATGCAGCCATGACACAGCGATGGTCTTGTTAAATGCTGAATAAAAGATGTTAATATGCTAGAGTGCTGCCTAGGGAAGGGGAAAGAGCTGCACCATCTTGTACCCACTGTGCAGTGCACTGTCAGCAAACCTTCTCCTTGCTGTACTGCTCAGCTCTGCCTTCAGTGGTGCCTTTGTGTGCCCTGAAAATCTTTCAGCCACAAGGTGTAAAAAGGTTCTGCTGATTTAGACTCAGTATGATCTTTTCTCTTCAATGGTCAAATGTCCCAGGAGCATTTTCTTAGAGCATCTAGAAAGGTAACTCACAGCACAATATTTTTACGTTCCCCTTTAGTTAAAATACTAGAAAGTACATCCCAAAGTGCTTCCACTCATGAAACACACATGAAAAAAATGTAATAATAACCCAAGAAACTGTGCAAGAAATTTTTCATGCCTGTATACCTCCTCTTTGAGCAGGGGAGCTGAAGTGGTCACCAGCTTTACAGTTCCACAGATCCCTCAGACCCACAAGGAAGGGTATAAGAGTTCCCCAAGAGAGTTTTCTTTCTCAATTGTTGCTTCTTTCTCGAAAATGTATGCCCAGATTTATTAGTGATCAGTAATCACATCTAAGTCACTACAGAAGGTTGTCAACTTCACTCCTACAATTCCAGTCCCTTATGCTGACATCAAAAACAAGAAGTTCAGTCACAGGATCTAGAGAGGCATGGATACCGTGAACCACTGACCAGATGTAAGGTCTTCTGGATCTGTGAAGTGGAAGAAACAGCGGTGAATACGAGCACGTGGAAGCCCCAGGGAGAACTGGCACTCTGCTGCTGACACACAGAAAGACACTGCACCTGCCTCAGGGAGCCTCTGGCCCCAGAGAGCAGCAGTGCTAAATTTCAGCTGCCAGAAAGCAGAGAGAAAGTAAATGCAAGGTCTGCCGTTTGCAAAGCCATTGATAAACACTATCTTTCTGTATAAGAGTAAATCACAAGCAATTTAAAATTTTGTACTGCAAGAGAGGCAAGAGGATTTTCACAGCCTCACTCAGTGACTTTCTTCCCTCCCTCCCTGCTCGTAAGCTGTATTACAGAATAAACAGTTTCTGTATTTACACTACGCTTTGTGTTCTTGCTAAGTATTCCCTGCTAGCAACCTTAGCTTGCAAAGTACTGAATTAAACCGATCAGAGGTTTGATTGACTGTGGCTGTTCTTATGATGCCTTCTCACCCAATTCACATCACTTGCTCAAAAGACGAGGGTCACCTCTCCCTGGCTTTTGCACTTGACACATTGTCTGCCCCTTGCTAAGTGGTATTAACTGACCTGTCGGTATAGCAGAACTTTGCACTCACACAGAGCAGGACACAAAAAATTAGAGCAAAGTCTTGTGAAATCAAGATGACAGTTCCTGTAAAATCCCGGACACCTCTCAGAAAGCACAGTAGTATTTCCTGACCCTCAGAAACCCATGACAATGGTATTAAACTAGATGCTTTAGCATTACTTCTATTTAATTTGGTTTTCACAGTTTTTCTGTTACAGTACCCATGGCAATGCATCCATTTGGTGATGAATTCCCAGCACAAGTTTAGCATGTTTCCTGTACTTTTAAGACTACTCTGAGCTGGCAAAACACATGGCCAAAAGTACCTTTTGGGGAGATGTACTGAAATGCAGAGGTCCATTTCTTTGTATTCATTCATCTAGAATGATGTCTCCCTGCAGACCATCGCACTGACTGCAGCCTTACCTCGCTTGAAGCCTTGGGGGAAAGATACACAAAAATCCCTCCGACATCCAGATGGTGCATTGAGAGGCTGGAGTGAAGAGAAGCTCCGGAGTTCCCTGCCTGCACGGAAGCAGCCAGAGCCACTTCCAAAAGCTACACAAAAGACCCTCTGTCTCTGCTGATGAGAGATCCTTTTGAAGCTTAGGAGTCGTGACTGGCAGCGTTTCATATCTGGCCATCTTTAGGTTTGGAGCTATGAAGAATGGGAAAGAAGAAAAAGATGGGAAAGGAGAGAGCAGGGGAGAAAAAAGGTAGGATCAGCTCAGAACAGCTCTGGCTAAGAGCCTGTCACAGCAACATACATTTTGCATTACCTCATGTAAGATATTTTTTGCTTTCAGGCTTTCTTATCAACATGGAAATTTCCAGTTTATTTTTGACCTTTTCAGCAAAAAGTGGGCAGTTTCTCTCAGCTAAGAAGATGTTATAATTCACTATTAAGAAACACAAAACTTCCTCAATGTAAAGGTACATTGTAAAACAGTAAGCCTAAACCAAGAGCATGCAGTTTCATTTTAAAGAATGTACTCATTGCTGCTTTCTGTAGGAGATTACAGGGAATTCTTTACACAAACAAATTCCACTTATCTGCAAATAAACTGATTATGTTTGACTATGATTATTGCCAGGTTTAAAAAACTCTAATTCACTTCTTAGCTCCTATTGTGGCATGGTTACAAAATATTTTTACCTTTCTGTGTCTTGCTTTTTCCACTTGTAAGCCATACAAATTTCTTGTTGAAAACAGTAAAAATACTGTAGCTGATTCTTGTACAGCAGTAAGCATTTGTTCTTTAAAGATGAAAAACATTCTAGAAGTTAAAATTCCAATGTTAACAGATCGGTTCCCTTAAGGTGCTTTTATTCACGACTCTTAACTTCATTTTTCCCTAATACAGAGAACAGAAAAACTTTGT
Organism: Gymnorhina tibicen; assembly: GCA_013399875.1. Taxonomy (NCBI): domain Eukaryota; kingdom Metazoa; phylum Chordata; class Aves; order Passeriformes; family Artamidae; genus Gymnorhina; species Gymnorhina tibicen. The sequence goes on along the minus strand of VXAZ01002838.1, from coordinate 3,249,701 downwards.
TCATGTATCTGATCAACTCTTCTTCTGGGTATTTTTGTTATTCTACCTTATTCAATTAAATGCCATTTACTGTGGCTGCAGTGGCACAAAATGACTTAAAAAAATACATTAAGCTTTCATTTTCAGGTCTTTGAATACAAAAATAATCAACAATTCTTTTTTATTCTGTTATTTTCTCTTCTGCTCTTTCAAATGCATAACCTAGTTCTTATGAGCAAAGAATCTTAATATTATATATTTCAGAGGGAAAGTAAGTGCTAAGGATAAGACTTTTTTTGATTGGTTTTAAAAGGATTTAAGAAAATACTCTGCACATCTAAAATAGGATGGGCTGTGATTCACCCAGGCCAAAGCAAGAACAGTAGAGAAAGAAATAAACCTCAAGAATTTGTGATTCTGTCACAAGTTTTAAAACTTTTAATCTTGCTTTTTGGAAAGCATCAAGCTGTCTGTTTCTTCCAAGTATGCTTCCCAATGCTTTCAACACTTGCACTTTTGTCATAAACTTGTAAGACTTCAAAATTCTATTCGTTACTTTACAATTACAGGCTGTCTTACGAAAATTTGGGCACAGGGCCTGCCTGGCCATCATATCTGATCTGCATGCGACTCAAGGGTGACAATATATGACCAGCCACAAAGCCCTGCTGAGGGGCTGCCGTGCTTAAATACCCATGCAGGGCTCATGAGCTCATGCAGGGCTCAGCTGCCCTCCACCTCATCCACGTCCTGCTGGAGGGGTCCCAGGAGGCCACTGCCACACTGCCCTGGCTATGAACCACCTTTCTTGGAGCTGCCTGTCCACTCCATCCTCCAAACAGCTGATGCTGGTCTGGCTGTGGAAAAAAAATGGGTGTGAGGAGAGGAACAGTAAGGAAGGTTGGTTATTCCTTGATTAGTGCTTTCATTTCACTCTAATACGTGAACACCTCAAAACAAAGGAAAAAAAAAAAAAGAGAGAAAAATATTTCAGCAATTTCCTCTTCCTCCTACAGTTCAACACAGGAAAGTGAAATAAAACCACCTAGTGATTAATCTAATGGAGGATATAGGGATTTTTATTTTACACACTTAAGTAGGTAATAATGAATGCTGACATTTTTCTTTAAGGTCTAAAATCTGCCCTCAAATTGTTAGGAGTAGCTGGATGAAAGTCCGTGTTGTGGGAGAGGTATGGGAGACTGAAATACCACCCCTCTTAGCCTCAGGGAAAAAAATAATAAAATATTTAAAGCCTATGAATATAATTTATTTGTGACTTGCCTACAACTATTGTGCTCACTGATTTCACTTAATCTGCGCTGGCAGAGTACGTCAGCCTGGCAGAAGTGCTGCTGCATTACAGTGCACTGACTCCATTAAAACACTGCACAGCAGCTAAACTGGGGCAACCCTGCGCTCCTGAAATCCTCAGCTGGCCCCCACGACCCAGGAGAGAAGTCAGCCCCAGCACAGGGAACGTGTAGGCAGGCTGCCCTCCACTGCACACCTGCGGGAGACTCAGTTTGTCAAAAAGAATCCCCAGCGGTTCCTCCTGCAAGGGGACTGGCTCTTACCCTGCTGGGGATATAGTGCCCCTGGGAACAGCATCTCTAGCCCCGAGCAGAGCCACTCTGCTCACATGAACACAACTTCTTGGTTGCATTACAGTGATCAGACAAGTGAACAGGCAAAACACAGCAGCCATTGGAAGAAGACTTGACAGGGTTCAAACACACCCACTACTTCTGCCACAATTCACTTGATGAGGACAGAGAGCAATGACTGAAATCCAGCTCATCAGCACCAAGTCAAATATTTGCCATCTTTCCGGGTAGATCCCACCTGGCGTCCAATCTGGCGCCAGCCAGGCTTCTGGATGTTAGCTGATGAGACATCATAAAAACCCAGAAGCAGCAATTACCTCATACGCAAACAGGTACTTATTAACATCTACTTGTTGTGTGTGACATAGTGTAGCATGTCCTATATTCTTTCTTAAATAAGTACACACAGGCACTGAGAGCTTTTGTTATAATTGTTACTGTTGATAGCCAGGAACATTAGGGCACTTATCACCAGCTGATTGCATCCCATCCGGGAACCTCTGCTGGGAACACAAGGTGGGTGGCTCACCCCTCTTCTTCTGCTGGGACTTTGCTCTTCCTTCTCATGAGTATTTGAAATTCACATCATCATTAAAAGGTTTTGCCTTTTTTTTTGTTTGCTTTTACAAGGAGTATTCTTTTTTTGCCTGGAGTCCTGTGGTATATTTGCCAGACTCTGTTACTCTGAATGGTCAGACAGGAATTTCACCAGGACAGTTACAGCTCCCAGTTTCTGCTGAAAGTTTGGGAGGCAAAGATAATTCATTTCATTTAAACAGCCCAGGACTTTTCTCTTGGACTTACAACAGTCATAAAAGAGGTATTGCTTTCCCTCGTCTATCCTGTTTCAAAATACAGCCTAGCTTTTATGTAGTCATTTCAGTCAGAGCACTTTACAGAAATTGCAGAAATTAATAATCCTTTATTGAGATGGGAAGCTCAGTGCAGAAAAGTCAAGTGACGTGCCCAGGATAGCCAAGCTGGTGCGACACATACAGCAGAGAAACCCAGGTCTACAGCACACAGGAGCTTTCCTCTGCAGCACAGCAGAGCTGCAACAGGGTCCCACTCCTGAAGGACTCCTTTAGGATCTACAACAGAATAAATAAATACAATCTCCCACTAACACTCCAGGCATTTCCTGCTATTAAGCCGTTCTTTTGTTAGCATAGCAATGTCAAGAGATCGGTTTTAAAAATTTTAGCACCTAGAGCCACAGTTAGGCTCAAAAAGATGTTGCCCAGACTCTCAGAGGCAAATAACACTTACAGTTTGCTTTCTCTTGGTTTGCCCAACTGCCTAGATAAAAGTTACATCCCTAGCAGATGTCACCCAAGTCAAAAAAGGTTGTTCTTTACTATAAATTCACATTGCTTCTAGCATATGGGATTAAGAGCGGTGATAAAGAGCTTTGTGTCCGGCTGAGAGAAGCAAATTTTTTCATCTGATCTGAGCAACAGCTGACTTCTCTGAACCTCTCTCTTTTTCATCCAAGCACCTAATTGTCTCAGGGAAAATGACCTGTTATCAACTTAAACAAAACAACTGCTGTCCAGAACCGACCAATAAAATAGAATTTATATGAGGAGCTGTGGGTTTATTGGCTATTGGTTTAAGCTGTTTGTCGTATTTTAGGAGAGTATAATTTTTACTAGGTTTTTTCCCCTGTTGAAATGGCTATTAGCTCCATTGTCATAAATAAGGAACTGCATTGTTTAATGTGGCCATTAAAGAGGAGGTTTATAGATCACATGATCACAAGGGTTCACTTGGGTCTCATAGTAATTAGTAGAAATGTATGTACAGCAGCAGTTCACAACATGCTCCTTTGACCTTTCTGCCCTACATTTTCGACCACTCTGAGACAGTTTTTTGTATCTTCTCCAAAAACTGACCTTCATTGCCCTCTGCTGGCTGCACCATTTTCTTATTGCACAGCTTGTCGCACTGTGCAGAAGACAGGATGTGCCGTGGTTTAACCCCAGCCAGTACCTGAGTTCCACGCAGCCACTCACCCTCTTCCACTTGGTGGGATGGGCAGAAGAATCAAAAAACAGAAGTAAAAAATCGGGGGTTGAGGTAAGTCCAGTCTAATGATTGAAACAAAGGTCATACAATAATAAAAACAACAATGATAATGATAATGATAATGATAATGATAATGATAATGATAATGATGATAATGATAATAATAATAATAATAATTATGCAAGAGAGGGAGAGAAATAAAACCCAAGAAAGACAAGTACTGCACAAGACAGTTGCTCACCACCCACTGACCAATGCACAGCCTGTCCCCAAGCAGCGGTCAGCTCCTCCCAGCCAGCTTCTCCCAGTTTATATACTGGGCATGACATTCCGTAGCATGAATATCCCTTCGGCCAGTTCAAGCCAGCAGTCCTGGATGTGCTTCTTCCCAACTTTATGTACACCTGGTCACTGGCAGACAGCTGGAAACTTCAAAGTCCTTCAAAGTCCTGAAGGCAACCACTAATTAGCAACAACTATAACAATAGCATGCTATCAACATTTTTCTCATACCAAACCCATAAAACACAGCACTGTGCCATCTACTAAGGAGAAAATTAACTCTGTCCCAGCTGAAATCAGGACAGATGTAGCTGGACTAGTTACAGGGCACCTGAAGAAGGCTTCTAGATGTAGGAGCTGTCTCAGGGACTGCCAGCAGCAAAGCTATGGTCTAGCTTTGCTGTCTACTGCAGCCACGGTGCTGAGCTTAATGTGTAGTTACCTATAGCTATAATACAGCAAGCACACTACCACTTAGGGGAGAGACATTTTCTTAGGAACAACCAGTGAATACTTTTACAACAAAATGAAGTTGTTTAAAAAATCATATTACTTCAAACCTGTACAATAGAGCCTTCTCTGATAATCCAGAAAAAAGGCAGTCACTGTACTTCACCAATAAATTTTAAAAACCTTTCTTAATGCCTGCATGTAAAACAACTTCATTTCAGAATCAGTGTAAAAATAGTCCATTTCTGCAATATTATAATGTGCCTATTGGAGTTTGAAAGAAACCATTGAGGAAACACTGCAGAATGCTAGCCAGCCCTAGGTTACTGATAGGAATTTTGTCTCATGTCAACACTGAATGGTATTTGTTGGTAATAAGGTGATTTATGTGAAAGGTAGTTATGGGGACAATCCAGACCCTCATAGATGCATTCTCATGAAGCCAGGAAATTCGATAATGTGGCGTTTGGTTGACAGAGAGCTGAGGGGCCGGAGTTGTAATGAGCATTGAAGCAGAGCTCATCTCTGCCTTAGCAGTAAATAGCATTATGTGCACTGGAGGAGTAGGGACCTTTACTTCCGTTGTGGTTGCCTTTACTACGTATATTTCTTGAGTAAGTGCATCTTTGTTTTGCCCCCTTTTCATGAGCAGCTAATTCACTAAACACTGAATAAACTCTCCCTTCATACAATCTCCATGTGCTTAGCAGGTGGTGATCACACATGCTGTAGGAAGCTGGCTTTGAAAGAGTGATGAAAATACCCGTTCTCACAGAGATAATGTAGCTCATGACTCTCTGGCTCTTTTATTTTTTTCAGCCATATCCTTTTCTTTGAAAATAGTTCTAAGATGTTTTTACCAAATAAAAGATGGCACTTCTGGTAGAGCACCATGTACATATTTTTTCATGAAGCAGGATGATTATATTACAGAAGTTGAACTCCACTGGTGCTTTATGTAGGAAAAAGATTTTAAATGAGGAGAACAGGACATTCTGGGTACCTCGAATTTTCAGCAATTAAAAGAATATCAGTCTAGTGGACACAGGCAACTGTGTAACGGAGTTGTATTTTTTATACGAGGAAGAAAGGATTACCTTAATAACAATAATAAAGAAAGAGAGGACAAAAAAGAAAGTTATATGAGTCATGTCTTGGAATGGAGAAGTGGGTACTTCTCTTGTTCTGCCTGAGCTCCCCTTCAAGACTAACAGTGACAGCACCCTGTGTTTTTCTTTGAAATTATCTGAAGACACACCGGACTGCACCCATTTTCCCACAGTTCATCAGTGGATTTTACCAATGCTGTCTACAAATTTCAAGCTAGTTACTGGAAACTCTCAAGACTCTGCTGGATCTGCCAGGTAAGATAAGATTTTCACACCAGTTCCTTGTGCACAAGAAAGCAAGAAAAGTACCTCTGTGTAGCTGTCACAGGGTCTTTTAATGCCGGATACACCATTTCCTTTAAGGGAAAGAGAGAGGCAGAGATTGCTATTCTATTAAATTCACTTTTCAGTAACAAGTTTATACAGTTCCCTGGTTCCTGTCCCTTATTTATCATCATTGGGACTTAGACTATTCTCAACCCGTTAGAGGGTATTATGCCATAAGAAAAAAGACAGGCTTTTTGTTGGAGCAATAGATGAGACATACTTGACAGTTTACAGAGAAGATAGATGTTCAGCCTGCAAGGACCTTCCAGGTTTCCCAGAGTCTCTTCTGGAGACCTTGGGAATAGATTCCTGGAGAATAATGAAAATTTCTGTTGGCTTCCCAACATGTCTCCAGTCAATGAGCTACAAAACGAAGTCACAAGGTTAAACCTTCATTCATCTGATTCCCCCTGGTCTAATTTGGCTGTTAAATCTACACATCTTGAAGGAGAAAACAGCTGTACTAAGTCCTGAGAGCTGCATGTACCCAGAAATGTGAAATATTCTCTGCTCTAGTTCAACGGACTCTCAGGTTTATCTGTCTGAAGGTGAGTCAGAAGGGAACAGCACAGTGTGGGTAGAGGAAGTCTCCTCAAAATGAGGTAACACTGAAAGTGGCTACGGTCAAATTCTTCAGTATCACGATGGTTTCCCACCTCTGACTCATCTGTCTGTCTTGCCCTAACCACGTATCTGCTTCACGGAGTCCCAGAAGGGAACACTTCCCGTCACACACCTCCTGGGTTTGAAAATAAACAGGCAGCGTGACCTAATGCTTCATACCCAGGACAACTTAACCTTAAGAAATTATATCATTGAAATTATGTGCTCCTGGAGATTGCTGTGAAAGGCATGTAAGAAAGCTAAACAGCTCTCCAGTTATCTGACATTTTGTCTTTACATATTCAGGATTCTGAACACTGGAGTTAAATGCCAAAATTGAAGTAAGATGCATTAGGGACTTTTTTAAAGAAAACTGAAACATCTTGAAGAGTTGAAAGTAAAGCATTTACACTCCCAGGAGATAAGACAGAGAGACCATAAACTCTTCCCTGTCATTAGAACTGAACATTAGAATATCTGCCCTGTTCAAGAAAACCCACAGAAATGGGAAATGTCATTTATGAATAATTATCCCTTATTCTTGGCTCTTACTCACTTTACCAAGACATCTGTAAAAACGGCCCCACCCCCATCAAAGCAAAGGCAAAAGAAAATTTATTTTTGACAAGTTGACAAAATGTCAGGAGGGGTCCTCAGCAGGATCCCAGGAAACAGATTAAAAAGAAGACAGACTCCTTTTTAAAATGGTATGAAATCTGATTTTCTAGTGGTATCCCATGGCTTTTTCCTATTTCCCATTAGTCTGGAATGGAAAATGTTCAAAGGATCTTGCCGTGAATATGCTTCCTATAGAATAATGAAAATCTCTGCTTCCATCTTGAAAGCAACACGAGCCTGCTATACATTAAAACAACAGACAACCAATGAAGTTTCCATACGTGTTCTGGAAAAGGGAAATGTAAACTCATACTCATCTTTCCCTTGCCCCTTTTGATGTCATACATACATTCATGAAAGAAATGCAGAAACAAACTGAGTGGAGGATAAAGAGTCTGAGGAAAAGTTTCTGAAAGTTCTGGCTTCTCTTCAACAAACACCAATTCAACAACACATCATTAGTTCATAAGAGACCCCATCCAAAATCAGTGAAATCAGTGGGAAAACTCCCAGTTGGCTTCAGCAGGCTCTGAGTCAACAAAAGTGCAATTACAAATGCTTTCTTTCCTTTTCCAGTGAAATCACTTTTTTAATGAAAAATTGCTTTTTAATGAAAAATTGTTTTTTAGCAAGAGTGAAATTCTGTTGGGATCCCTAGTTTTCATTTATGCACTTTTCTTTTTTGGTGGAGCAGGCTAGAAATAAATGTATTTAATCTCACCCATCCCCCAAACTTTTTAATTTCACTTCTTTATTTTTTATTGGAAAACAAATGACAAGAAATGACATGAAGCAGAGGTGGGTTCAGGAAAGTAATACAGTGATCAGATCGGAGAGCTGGCCCACCTGGAAAGCTGGATGCCTGCCAGAAATAGGAGACAAATGATCCCAGAGGTAGCGAGCTTACCCAGTTCTTTTACTTTCTTTGTTGTCCCAGCAAGCAACTTCTCTCTCCATTGCTTTTTTTGATGTTACACACAAGTTGATCACAGAAATGCAGAAATCATACTACATGGAGTCAAAAGAAACTCAGAGAGACAAAATATGTTGGCAGGATTGCTAGATCTCAAACAAATACTACATTTGAGCAGAAGGAGAAAGCATCAGCTGTTTCTTGGTCAGCTACACATATATAATGACCACACATGGTCAGCCATGACAGCCTGAAGAACTCCCCTTTGTCATTCTTCCCTTTTCTGTGTATTCAGTTTTGTGAAAAACACTGAAATACTGGAAGATCACCTTGCCGAGCTTCTCTGTAATTTTCTTCTTCAGTGGAAGGCACCGCATACGCAAAACTGACTCATCTTCAACACGTGAAACACCCACAGTAATGTTAAACTCCTGGTTTCCTGAATGTGTTCAGACAGGTACAGTGGTGACAATCATCTATGTGCATTTAGACATGCTCTTATTTAGAAGGAGAGGATTACCAGTCGGGTTGCTTTATTTGGTGTTCACACAGAGCACCCAATTCCAAAGCTAGTGGATATTTTCTGAAGGAACAGCAGCCTGTGGACAGGCCACACAAAAGCTGAATTATCTGAAGGACTGCAGCCCGCAGAAAGGACCAGTGCTGGAGCAATGAGAAAATTGTAAGGAGTAAGGAGCAGCAGAAAGGCGAGCAGCAGAGAGGATCTCTTCTGGACTGTCCACAAACTCCCATTGCCCATCCTCCCTACACTGCTTAGGGTGAAGAGGAGGTATAGGAGTTAGAAATGCAGGAGTGAAGTGAGTCTGGGGAAAAATGCACACGTAGGGGGAAAAGTATTGCTTTATTTTTTATTTTTTATTGCTATATTATATGAATATATTCTCATTGGAAATAAATTCGTTTTTTCCAAGTGAAGTCTGTTTTGCCCAGGATATTAGCTGGAAGTGATATACCCATCTTTACCTCAACCAACAAGTTTTTAGATTCTATTTTCTTCCCCTGTACTGTTGAGAAGAGGAAGTGAGTGAGCAGCAGGGAGTGGGAGGGTGTCTGGCTGCTGGCCATGTTCAACCCACCACAACTGAACATCTTTCTGTTGGTACTGGCTATCATCTGCACTGCATGGCTGTCTCAAAGCTCCAGCTAAAACATGCATTCTTTTACTCAAGAAGTTTCGTACACAAATCTCTTTCTTTGCCAGCCGTGGAAGGTTAATAAGGTATAAGCTAAAGCACGAAGAAGGCATCTAAAAATGCATTAATGTCATTAGTTTTAACTTCTTTCCTGCCAACTTTCATAAAGCGTTGCACGTATTTCACACTATCTGGCCATCCCCTAAAGAACAGCCTTCAGCCTTGTGTTTAGCATTACCAAAATCTGGAGTAATAGTGGCTTTCTTTTTTTTCCTCCCCTCCAAATGTGTTTTAATTAGCAAAGTCTTCAAGCCTTGAGAAGAGATTTATTGCCTGTCAGCACATGAATTCATGTTATTTGAGTCCATAACACTTTCTCTGTTATTTCATAGCCATAATTTACTACATTCAAGCATCCTATTTGTTTTGCTAACTACTGATGCATATTGGCCAAACACATTTGCTGAGATCTCTGTTTAATGATAGAGTTCATGAACAGAGCTGAGAGCTGGGAAGCTCTGGTGATCTGTAGCATCTGAAGACATTATACCCATAGAAATCAGGACAGGCAGATCCTCAACACTTTTATCACGCTCAAAATGTCTCTCTTCTGAGTTGCGTTTATAAATCAACTTATCTGAGTAGTTTTCACTGCAAGAGCAAAGACAGGAGTTAAAGCCCCACACCTTGACCACAGTAAACCAAGTTAGAACTGGCTACCTGGCAATCACTTTGGAAGGTCAGAAGTGACTGTACTTAATGCCAGCTGCACTGCCCCCTTACAAAGCTATGACCTGCAGGAATTAGTCTATTCCCACTGCACAAGCCCATAGGATTATTCAGACAAGGTGGACACAGAAGTTCAAATAACTCTCTGTCATAAAACAAAACTCACTCTACCCTGTGCTGTTAGACACCATAAACAAATAATACAGTGGCATTCTTCCTTTTAATAATGAACTGTAAGGACCTATTGCATCCTTCATCTGTTTTATCTCTCACTCCTTCCATCTTTCTCCTTTTTTGCACTCCTTCTCTAACAATCCTTTCTTTCATGTGAGGTGAAATAGCTCTCCTTCCAAACTGACAAGGACTTATTGACTGGCACAAGGTCTCTGTCACTTTTCAAGGTAAATTAAGTTTCTGAGTTCAAGACACAGATCTTGAGACTGAATGGGTCATACAGGTAACATCCCAGTATATACTGGAAATTTCTACATTTATTCAACACTGTAGTGTTATGTTTCTTGAATACTGCCACATGTCTTAAAAAAGATGCAAGATTATTAGACTTTCTGTGTATAGAGAAGTATGTGAAAAAATGTTTGTTTTCCATATGCAAGAACTCTAAGAACTGTTTTTCTCTAAATGCCTTCAGAGTTCCATGACCACATGTGAAAATTCTTCCTGTCATCCCTTCATGTTTCCTATAAAAATCCAGTATGCTACCATAAATGTCAAGAATGAGGCCATATAGTTTCAATTACTTGTTTCAAGAAGATGCCTTTTCAATCACAACTTCGTACTTAAAGGGCAGCTGCTTGGGTCACATTACATGTCAAGAGGCAGACTTCATGATTATTGAAATTTTCTGTATGTGTAAGTCTCAGAAGGCAAGGAAAACCAGACTGCCTACATAAAAGAGCATTTCACTGTGAGAATCACTTCAGATACCTGGGCTACCACTGAGACGATGGAAATCTTGATAAGAATATCCCCTATACTGGACAGTTTATTTTCATTTGATGTGTATTACTGTGGCTAGAGCTCCATGGATCTGCAGTTATACCATGCCAATGTTCCCAGCAGAGACAAGGGAGGATTAATAGATGTGATTTCTTCATGGCAAAAGGCAGCACCTTCTAAATTCAGTAAAGTCTCAAGGAGAAAAAAGAATTTGGGGTGAGGTTGTTGTTTTCTGTGATTTAGCCAATAACTTAGAGAAAATATAAGGAGCAGGCCTTGTAGGTGGCCATGTACATGTACTTTTACTTTTTCAGTTTCTTCCCTTTCAGTCTAAAAAGCTCATTCTTGGAGTCAGAAGGGTCTGGAAGGCATGCATCACAGTAGAAACCTGAGACACCAGTGTTTTAGAGTTATGAAATCTTGCTGAGGTACACCATATAAACCAAATCTTCCAGGCAGACATGGATTTGCATTACTTAACTTCTGTTAGCTCATTAATTGAAATAACCTCCTGAAAAACTGGGATAACACAGCCTGGCTGCAGAGCTTGCTGGTGAGGTGGCTACAAAGGAAGGAAGGCTCCTTTCCCTACCTATAGTCTCTAACAGAACTGAGGGAGTCCATGAATAAAGGCTCTCCTCCTTACTCAAAATTATATTTTCTGTAGACCTACTGTGGACTTCACATTAGCTGAATAATCCCACAAGCAGAACTCTTCATTGCCTGTTTCCAAAATCTCTTTCTCACCCTGTCTAAGTGTAAGGTGTTTCTGTGAAGCTGAAATCTGTCCCACAGGAGCAGGTACAGACCTCCTCATGTAGGTTCCCTTAAACTTGCTCATTCTTTCACACAATGACCTAAACCAACAGCAGTACCAGGGATCTCCTCCACCTGTGAAAGGATGTGGGAGAACTGACACTAACCAATGGCATTAACGAATCAACTCAAACTTTAAATCCTTTTATTAAATATTAAAGTAACCCTTCCTTCTCTTGTAATATGAATTTTTCTAGAGCCATCAAAAATGTTGCTTTTTGCATCACAATACTGCCATAGTTCTGAAAAGGAAGTCCTGTCTAGACATTTTTAGACATACCTATACTTGATTCATCGTTAAAAAAAAAAATTAGGGCACCTTGTGGTAAGTGGAGTTTGGCTGATACAGGTAGTGGTTTGTAAGACTTCTCTTGCACATCCTGTTCTCTGAACCAAAGAAGAATGAAAGCAAAGCTAGCTGTAAAAAAACCTCAAACAAGTTAACTTTTTATAGTAGGAAGTGTCCTTCTCTCTGGGGTGAGGCAAAACTGACTGCACATGGAACTTCCAGGCAGCACTCTTTTTCAGAGATTTCTGAAAAATACTTTGATAGTTAATCTCCATCTCATTAATTCAAGAGATTGCTTTTCTCTTTGTCTTCTAATACCATTCCTTACCTGCATTGTATACTAGAAGTTCATCTTTTTATACGATTTATATTTAGACAATTGTTTTCATCACAGCCATTGACACGAAAATGCAAAGCAATAATTCAGGATGAAGTTTTCACATGATGAGGGACAAATTAAATTAATTAAACATTTCACATGGAAATCTACTATTACAGTTCATCTGTTATAATAAACAGTAATAGTGAAAATATTACTGCTGGTTTTTTCAACTTTCCAGGAGTTTCCCTGAAACTGAACTACAACATAATGTGCCATAAAAACTCCTATGGAGTTTACATCTCTGTGTCAGAACTGTTCAGTGAAAGCTCTGATGGTCATAACACTGAGTGTGAAACAAAATTGTAACTAGAACTGATAGACAGCATCATCATGACACACATATTATGAATGTATTACAATGCATTTCCCAGGGGCATAAACATACCAAAAATATTGTGACCATAACATATAAATGGGTGTTTCCAAAATAATTTATGAAAATGATAGTTCAAAAGCAGTGGAAGGTCCAGTTCCTGAGACTCATCATGAGCATAATCAAAAAGTATCGCCACAGAGTCACAGAAAGGATAGCTCAGGCAAACGGGGGAAGTGATTTAAGCCAATATTACACAACAGAAGATATACCCACAGAAACTATAAAATATTGATTAGCTGGTAAAATGTGACATGAATATTGAAAGATTTAATCAATTCCTTGGAAAGCGAGATATCAAAGTCACAAGGACAGAGATTCAAGAAGTATTTCTAGATGTCAGGAAACAGAAGCATGTGAAGCAAATGGTAAATATGATAAAATATCATGAAATAAATTAAGCAAGGGAATGAGATAAGGGATTACAAGAAATCTACATAGCTTTTTTGTTTTGCCTTTTTTTTTTTTTTAATTCATAGAAGTTGGTCATAAGTAACCTACCTTAGATCTTCACTTTTGAAGTGAAATTCTCAATCACTTCTTCACTGATGCAAATTACATAAGAACAGTAAGCAGAGGAGGTAGGTACCTTTCTTCAGTGGTAATTATCATGGAAGAGGTTCACATGTCTAAATTCACAGCTATAGAAGATATTGGTTTAGGTAGAAATCCTTTCAGATTGAGAATAAAAGAAAATATTCTCCCTTCTAGTCCTGGGCAGACACAAAGGAAATGCAGAGCCTGATTTTTGCCTGTTGTGCAATTGACTGCACCACCCGTGCTTCCCTCAACCCTCTGGCTTGTCCTTGTCTGGGTTATTCCTGCAGTGTCATGTGATGGTGTACGCGCCTGTACTACATGTGCTTCATCAGTCACCACCTCACAGCCTCCTCCACAGCACAGGTGACCTCTCTGGTGCAGGATAAAACTCATACTGAAAGAAAGAGGACATGGGTAGAGACAGGGTAACAGGAACCTTGTGCTGTGTTTTGTTCTTGTGGTGTTGCAGGCATTTGTGAGTTGGGTGTGTCGTGCATAAAATAATGTGACAGCTGGGAAAGCATAAAGAACACTTGGAACCTTTTTCAGACTTCTCTTGTGTGCATTTTGGATAGGGCTGGAGAGATGGCTTGAATAACCTGAGTCAGGTTAACCTAAACCACCATTTTTAGAATTAATTACTGCACTTGGGGAAGAAATATTATTATTCATGTCTCCAGAATAAAGAAATTACAGAATCACAGAATAAACTACATTGGAAAAGACCTTTGAGATCATCAAGTCCAACCTGTGACCTAACATTACCTTACCAGCTAAACCATGGCACTGGGTACCTCATTAAGTCTTTTTTTTAAACACCTCCAGGGACAGTGATTCAACCACCTCCCTGGGCAGCCCATTCCAATGTTGAACGACTCTTTCTGTGAAGAATTTTCTTCTAATATCTAGCCTAAACTTCCCCTGCCAAAGCTTGAGGCTGTATTCTCTCATCCTGTCACCGGTTGCCTGGGAGAAGAGGCCAAACCCCACCTGGCTCCAGCCTCCTTTCAGGGAGTTGTAGAGAGCAATAAGGTCTCCCCTGAGCCTCCTTTTCTCCAGGCTAAGCAGCCCCAGATCCCTCATCTGCTCTTCATAGGGCAGTTCTGTTATTTCGACACTATTTAGCTACTGTGAGTTTGTTTTCTGAATAGTTTAGGAGTCTCTGTGACAATCAGTTTATCAGCAGAGTGCTGGCACCCTGGCAGTGAAGTACCACGCAATCTGAAATTTGGCTGGTGTATTTGATATTTTTGTTCTCTTCAAGACCTTCCACTATTTCTTCTGCTTTTTACCTTATGCAATAGTTTTGTCCAAATGTTCCCCTGTTTATTTTTCCTTTATGTAATTTCTCAGTGGTTTTGAAAATATTTGCTGTGTATAATGTTAAGAAATAGATCAAGTTACATTATTGTCCCTATTTCACAGATAAATAAATAAAATTCAGACACAAAGCTCAGCAAAGACCTTATGTGCAGTATTTTCATAAAAAGAAAAACCTAGAACCAAAGAATAGTGGACTGGATGAAAAAATGCCACAGAAGACTAACATAGCTGCAAAAACAGGCTGACTGCATACTTGGGGTAGTCTGAGATGACTAGTTCTACATAAAATTCCTTTTTTTTCTTTATAATACCTACATTTATATATTTGCAATGGCATTTCTCTCAGCAGAGTTAGTTTACGAGTTTCAATTATGCCTGCTGAGGTGATTTTTTCCAGGTTTTCCTGTTGTTTGTCATGTTAAAAATAGTTTTGAGATTCACCTCTGGGATAAATTCTGGTATATAGAGATTTATTTATTTATTTATTTATTTATTCACAAACTCATTTTCCATATGTGAGGCATGAAAATATCAAAGGTAATTTTAAGAGTTGCTTACAGATTATGCCATGGACAAACAGAGAAACAGTTTGGTTCTTCTAATACCCAAGAACATTTTGTACCTTTAGGGCATGGTTGTGAAAAGAGAATGTTTATGGATGTAATGTTGCAGACTTGAGCTTTAAATCTTTAATTGTGAACTGCTAAATCAAACTGAGAGATTGCCTCTAGGTCCCTGCCTGGTTTTAATTGCATAGTTTTATTCTGTGGTTGTCCTATTCTAACCATTTCTGCTTTTCCACTCTGAGCATTTCTGCTGGTTGTTTGAGTGGGGTGAGAAACTAGATATGTTTTGTTCTGAGTCTAATTTAATGTGGTTATATTTCTGGAGTTTCATGAAATTCAACAACAAAAAAATGCAAGCTCCTGAACCTGGGATGAGCTAACCCACTGCAGTGGTGTAGTCTGGAGGCTGAGCAGCTTTAATAGCAGCTCTGATGAAAAAGTCTGGGGTCTCGCTTGACAATATGCTCTACATGAGCCAGCAGAGTGCCCTGGCAGGAAAAAAGGCCAGCAGCATCCTGTACTGAATTAATAAGAATACTGCTACTGATTATTCCCCTATACATGGCATTTATTAGACAGCATATGTAAACCTGTATCCAGTTTTGTACGACCAGCTACATGTAAGATGAAGATAAACCTTGTCAAGTGTATGTAGAAAGATGCTGCCAAGAGTCAGGAGCCTGAGAAACTGACCCATAAGAAAAACCAACAGGATTTGGGGTTGATTAGCCTGGAGAAGAGATGTGGTAGGAAGGACCTAACAGAAATTATTGAGGGGTTGGAAGAAGGAAACAAGATTTTAATTGGGGGGAAAAAATGTAAACTGGAACAGGGAAGGTCCTATCTGGATTCAAGGACAAAAGAAAAAGAATCTCTGAAGATAATTAAACATTTAATTAGGTTACCAAGAGAAGTCATTGAAACCCTTTCCTGGAATTTTTTCAAGACCCAACTGGACAAAGTCCTGAACAATGTGGTCTGAATTCAGTGTTAAATCTGCCCTGAGCAGGAGATTGGACTAAAGACCTCCCAAGGTCATTTCCAGCTTGGATGTTTCTGTATTTAAACAGCACTAACAAATTTGGAGTAAGTTAGGAAACAGGAAACACATTTCTCTTTAAATAATTGAAGAAAACATTGATTTCTCCATTTTAAAAAGCCTGCTTTGAAAAAACTCTAAATAGCATGACCTGACAGCCAAGAAAGAGAGTTTTATAAAGATGAGAGGAAGATAAACTGGCAAGAAATTGCTAGGTTTTACAGCATCATCCTGTTACCCAAATGCAATCTCAGCTGTAGCTAATGTGGTCCCTCTGAAATGTGTTCAGTGTAGTAGAAGCACTAGCTGACTTCTGCTGTTGCTGTCATGACTTGTGGCTTTGCTTCCTTTTTAATTTGGTGGATATTGTCAATCTAAGAGACCTCCCTTCAGTAAGAGCCCAGGGTCAGCTCTCTGTCCTTGAGGATAGGTTCATTCTGGTAGTTGGATGCTTCAGAGGCTCCTCCATCCTGCTCTCCCTCTGTCATCCACAACAGAAACATATGGGGTAGATTTCCCTGTGCAGCTTTAGTACAGACATCCACAGTGTACACTTCCATGTCTGAGCTGGTCAACTTCCAGGAAAGTGCCTCAATATCAGTGGAAACACAAAATCTCGAGATCTCTACAAACCTATTTTAGACTTCTATGTTAGAAGGCACCTAATCACAGTGAATGTGCCAGAGGGAAAATCCCCATGACATTTGAATCGTGTTCATATTGGAACAGGGGTTTTCATCTCACGTGGTATACAACAGCATGGTCAGTTGTGCTGTAGCATCCAAATAGCACTCTCATGCAATCCATGGCTACAGGCAAGCTAAGTTAGAATTAAATCTACATGCAAGAGAAGGGGAAAGTATTCATAAGCCACCAGCATTCTCTCACACAGTCCAGGTTCCACTGATAGGGGCTCTGCCCGTTAACCTCTGCAGTAACACTACACTGCAGACCTCACTCAGCCTTCATTCTACTTCATGCTCTTATGACAAACAACAGACATTCTTTTCAGCAAGTTTCCATTGATCTTTGTTATGTCATTTTTGTTGGATTTTCATGGCATAATTAAATATTGTAATTATTTTCTTTCCATTTTTATTAATTTATTTGAATGTCTTCCTTGCAACATGAGCAAATTAACTCAGCCATTGGCAGAGACTCCTTTTCATTCCAGTCTCGCCACTGAAATCTTAAAAATACAAGTGAAAACTGGGTAATTCTCCTTCTGTCTTCACCCTCCAAGAAACTGCATAATTTGTGTGCACCTCTCAAATGACAAACTGTGAAAACATTACTCAGTTTAAAAGTAAAAATGTCCCTCCCTGCTTCTCCAGTGGTCCACCCTGTAAACTTTTTTTGAAAAGGTTTTCTCTCTTGTCCCTCATATGTGTTCTTCCCCTTAAAAAATAGCCATAATTTTAAAAATGCTGTTTTACAGAGTGTCAATAATACTTTTGGGCTAGCATTAGAATTATTCTTATATAATAATTTGAGTAACTGCAGTTAAAATAAGGATTTTCCATCACTTAGGAAAATCATGACAGAAAAGGAATTTAAATTTTTTTTTAACTATAAAAACCATTAGGAAACTTTCTGGATTCAAGTATATGCACTCAAAAGATGGCCTTTCAGAAGATATATGATCACATTTCCAAAAGAAGAAGACTGCTGAAGGTGACAGCATGGCATGAAGGAGAAAGCTGCATTTCCTTACAGTGAAACCCAGCCAGATTTTGTTCATTTTTGTTGGAATAAGAGAAAAGTAGTGAAAGTAGTCCCAAATACAAGACGTACATGCTTTCTAATGCTCTACATTTCCCCATACATTTAGGGATCACATGTTTTTCCCAAACGTATTTGTTCTGTTTAGGCAACGCTCCTTGCAGAATACGGAGGAATTTACAGTCAGACAGTCCGAGAGTTCTCACTTTACAGAAGAGGCCAATCTCCTCAGTGTCTGCTTTTGTTCTTCTGAGAATAACAGGATCTCCCAAGAGGGTGACTGAGAACAGGAGACTGGCCAAGTCTATCTTAGCCTAGACAGAGTATCTTCCTCCCTAGCCACATAAAGTTAAGAAATGTGACTACCACTTCACAACCTGAGCACGTCGGTCTCTCTGTGAGTTGTCTCCAATTTGCAGGGTGCAAGCTGAGAGAGAAAGTTCATGAAGTTCCTTTTCGTCATGGAAATGCAACATGGTAGAAGCTGAGCAGAACCACAGGGTTGTTGCAACCCACACCCCACCACAAACCACACTTCCTGACACATTGCACCAAAATCTTTTAGCCAAATACCAGTTACAACATTTAACACGTATATGCAACAATAACATATTTCTCATTCAATCAAGGGAAAAAATGAAGTCACTGGAATCTCTAACATTGTCCTTTCTGCAGCATCACCATCATAAATAACAAAGAACTGTCAGGTTACCCCTGTCTACTGAGACACCTCACTAATTCCAGCAAAAGGTTATCCTTTATTCTGAAAAAAAACCCAAAACATATGTGGGAATGTACCACAGCTGGAAGCTATTATACAGACCTTGGAAATTATAGTCAGGAGGATATCAGTTAAACAGGTGTATGGTGATGGCTAGGGCATGTAACAGATTCATTAAGGTTAGCTTCAGTATCAGAAACACAGAATTTATTGTTTCAGATATCTAGATGTTTGGGCTTTAAATCTGTTAAGTTGGGTTTGGGGCTTTTTTTGAGATCTAATATTATCTATTTTGATGTACATGCTAAAGAAGAATGTAGATATAATGAGACCGTCCAAAGATGTGACTGCAAAGATATCTAAAGAGACTAACATCAGCTGATGGGAGCCAATCTCCTAGGGTGTCTTTATTTGGTACCTCCCATCCGGATCCCATCTGGCTTCTCCAGATGGTGACTTAGAGCAGACTTAATCCATATGTTTGCAGTCATCGCAGTTCCTCTCCATTGCCTAAAGTAGTGGCTTTAGGGAGACCAACTGCTTTAGGCTAGGCATAGCTTGAGTGAATACTCCTACAGAAGAAAATGCAAGATGTTCCTGTTTTCCCCACTGGCCTCAAGGCCAGCTCATCCACATTTTATAAAGATTGTATAAGATGGAAAAGGCACTCATATAGAAAATTCTTTTCACAGAGGTTAGTGGCAGATATTTCTGCTCAAAGTTTGAGCCTTGGCAATTGGAAAAAATTCTGGAAGAAAAAGGATATGGTTGTCATAGGATAGATCATATTAAGACTGATCATTAGTAACTAGTTGTCATGGGTTAGAACAGTTTGGAGTTTTAGTTAAGAAAAAAAAATTTCACCAGCCACGGAAGTGATGTTTTTGCAAGGGGCTGTTGTAACTTTTTCCAGACCTGATAGAATTAATCAATTGGCTAATTTGAATATTGAGAACTCTGTTAAGCCACTTAAGAAGCTGGACACGCCTCTGTAAAAAACACATTTAAAGACGAACAAGCCCGGGAATCGCTCTCTTGCTTCCAGCCCTTGGACAGGTAACTGGGGTGCCCGCTCGGCCGGCGGGGGCCGGACCATGGCCCGCAGCTCCGTGCAGGCCGGGATGGCCCCCCCAGCATGTCTCGGCAGGATCGTGGCCGCTCAGTGAACATCTCAG
>VXAZ01002838.1:3086004-3229882 GCA_013399875.1 Gymnorhina tibicen | reverse complement strand
GGCAGACATCAATCCTCTCCCAGGTCAGAGGAAAGGGAAGGGCAAAGGCACATGAATAGACACCATGATAGTGACACCGAAGTCAGTGAAGAAGGAAGAGCTGAAGCCCAGAGAGAGGAGATAGAGGAAATGCTTTAAACCTTAAAGCTGAAATTCTTTTGTAAATCTATGGTGATGGACTATGATACATCAGAGAACCCTTTTGTAATTTCATGAAAGCATGGGGGGTGGAGCGTTCAAACTGTAGCCATGAGCAAAGGTACCTGTGCTGAAATAAGCAAGTGTTGAAGTAACTGTGATCCACTGAGAGCCTGAACAGAGAGAGATAGTGATGAAGTGAAGACCCTTGCTCCCAGGGAAGAAGAAGACCTCTGTTCCTAGAGATGAAGATGATCCCAGAGGTAGATGAAGAAAACCTTTGCTCTTGAACAGCTCATCCTTAAAATAGTACCCCATTAGCTAAGATTGAACCCTCAAAACAGTTGTGGGGAAAGCTGTAAGTCGAGGGAAGCGACTTTCACATGCCAACAGAAAACCAGCCCGGGCGGCTGTTGTGCTGTGACATTGGAAACCACAAGAAGACTGTTTCTTGTGGAGAAGCCCCATAGCATGGGCAAAAGAGACTCCTCTCCCTAAGTGAACTGATGAAGGACTATTACTGAGGTGGTAAACTGACTGAAATAATCCCAAATTTGTGTCTTTATGTTTGTAAGTGGGAGTAGAGAGGAGGATGGGGGGAAGAGAAGTGTTCTGAAGGTTTATTCTGATCCTTATTACTCTTTTTTCTTTTAGTTCTGTTAATAAACTTCTTTATATTCTTTAAAGTTCAGAGCCTGCTTTGCACTCCTCCTAATTCTTATCTCACAGAAGGTAAAAGATGTGAACAAAACCACTACACTTAACTGGTGTTTCTGCCTGGTTTCAAACTGAACCTGCTACACTAGTATATAAAAAAAACTGTAAGAGAGACAAATGTGACTCAAGGAGAAGTAAGACAACATATTTTCAGAGAGGCAGTAGTTGCACTGGCCCATGTGCAGGACCACATCTGTAACATAATGGTGCATCTCTGTTCAGGAATTCTGAACTCCTGCTAGAATAGATGCAGAAAGGGCAACTAGATGTAGTGAATGAAGAAACTCAAAACACTTTCTTTGTTCCATCCAAAAGAAAAAAGACCAAGCTGAGATATGATTTCCTTGCAGATGTACTTGAGAGCGAGAGAGATGAGAGAGAGAGAGAGAAGCAGGATTTGGGGCGATGCTGGCAAAAGAACACTTGATCAGAAGTTGTCAAGTGTAAGTTCAGACTAGTTAAATCAGAGTTTCTCCAAAGGAGTGAGTTTCAAAGGCAGGCTTGAGAAAGAAGAATGGCAAAATTCTTAAGTCATTTTAATGCATATACAAGCAGGATATTATGATGTGGCTGCCTCCAGGAGTGGAGGACAGCACTTGATGACTCAGTCCTGTGTTTCTGTCTGTCTCCTATTAATCCTTGGCTTTAAAAAAGCAACAGCAAGAAAATACTGTAGCTAGAAGCTAATCCAAAGATAAATTTTTTTCTGCATCAATTATGTGGGCTATAAATGTAACAACAAAATAGCAAAAAGTTACGATTGGCCAGGCTAAAAATATATTCCACACTAAAAGCAAGCTGTTACTCACTGCAAGCCATACTGTGATAATTTATAGTTTTTATTGGCCATGAAGATAAAGAAAAGCAAGACCTGGGATACCTGTCAGCATTTCAAGATACTCCCATGTACTTTTACATGTTTTTCATCTGCACCTTTGTCACTCAAAATGAAATTGTTTTCAGTTAGGTAATGCTAAGTTCATCCTGCTTTTCAGATGTGAATTTTAGAAACAGGAGGTCATAGCAAGCCATAAAGTTTTTGTTTGCTTTGGGTTTTATAACTATTATTATCCAAGTTTCCTGAATATACTAAATATATAAATAAATACATAATATTGAATGTAATAAATATCTGGATGGACTGCAGTGAATGAGCTCAGCTTTAGTGGAATGGCTGAACACTACCAAAGGGGTTAGTGCAGGCACCTCAGGCTGCAGCTCTACAAGCTGCTCAGGTGAGCAGTTCTGCATTGTGGTGGCCAAAGCTGAAGCCTTTCTGTTGCTAACGCAGCGTGGTCCGCTCAGTGGATGAGGAATGATCTGCTAGAGCTCCTTTCTAGCAACTGGCTGCTGGAGATAAACATTACTGCACCATGACAGGTCCACATCAGAAGAGAGGCTTGTCTGGCTTCTTCAGAAGAAGCCTGCCTGGACACTTGCCAGAGACCTCAATCCCATATTCTCTGTTCCAGTAGAGACACTCGAGAACATGCCTAACTTTAAGCATATGAGTGGCCCTGTGGACATCAATGGGGTTGCTAATGTGCCTAAAGTTAAATATGTATCGAGTGCTGTGCTGGAATGGGACCAAGGACTCAAAAACTTGCAGGATCAAGGTTTGGCCGAAGAACAGAGAGTATAAAGGGAGACAAAAGCTGAGAGATACTGAGTTGCTCTCATGCCCTCTTGCGTCAGTCCTTCAAGGAAGCAAACCCTGGAATAAACCCCTTAATATAACAACAGTTAAAAGAATACCTGTGCAGAAAGCCAAAACACTGAAAGGTACTGTAAACACTCATTTTGAAGTACACAATGTCTTGCTTTTTAGATGGCATTACGTTTTAAAGCAGATACAGTGATGTCACTGCAGGAAAACATTGCAAAACCATTGCAGCAACAGGATTTCTTTCAACAGAGGCCTGGTTGACTCACTCTCACAGCTGCAGCAAAGTACTCCAATGTGTTTCTGGAGAGCATTCTTGCTTGTGAAGTCTTTATTGGGACACTCTGACTGCAGGGAAATGCAGCCGCTTTTCATTTCTTGTGGCAGTCAGAAAGTTTCATTGAATATTTCTGAGCTCTCAGTCTCTTCCAAAACACATGCTGAATTTCCTGGCTCTCTTCCTTAAAATCTGGTCTGGGTTTCTACCCCTGTCACCTCTCAAATTACTTTATGAGCACATATATTTAAAAAAAAATAAAACAAAAGAAAAACATTCTCACTTTTCACAATTGATTTTTAATTGTTTTTTCAAACTTTGTGAATTTTTATGTGCACCCATTTTTATGTTTGAATGATCTGTATTCTGAACTTATCACTGGAATACAGCAAGGTTGAAACAGGAAGATTTGTCCTTTTGCTATTAGTAATGCAACACTGCCAACTAGAGGCACTGGTAATGATCAAATTTTTGTGGTGTGGACCACATGGATAAACTTAAATGGATTGCCTATATACCTATAAATACTAAAAGATCATATTTGCACTAGGGAAATCCCACCCAAGTCCTTCAACTACAGTCGTACTTACATATAATTTCCTTTAGATTTCAGTGCTTCGGTGTGTCATTTATTGAATCCAAGCACCACATTGCATCATTCAGGAACTCAAAAATAATCAAGTCAGATTTGGGTTCCTCAAAGAGTTACTGAGCCATTTTAACAGCTTTTGGAAATACACCTCCACAAAACATCATGACTATTAAAAAAATTGAAAATTATAACTTTGAGGGCAAAATAAATTCTAGATCTTTTCTCAACTCATGAGTTCAATAGGACATCATCATTTATTGGAATAAAGAAATCATAGTCTATTCAGGTGGTCTAAAACACAATTTCTGTATAGGTTTTCAGCTCTGTAAGGTGGCATACACTTTGAGGAAGGTGTTTGTTCACAGAAGAAGCAGCAAGATTGAAAACAGAGAAAACATCTCCTTGATCAGAAAGGCTCAGCTACTGCCTGTCCCATGTGGTTCCCTGAGGTGTCTGTGGCTGTTAATTCACTGCATGAGAGGGACCAGTGCAGAGCTGTTGGTGTGTGTGCACCACGCACAGAGCGGGGCTGCCGGGGCCCCACGGTGCTGCCCCTGCCCTGTTCCCTGCCACGCCCATGATAGTAAGGCACAGCAGCCCACAGCTGCCCACAATGCAGTAAGAGGGAGCTGGAATGGAGAAAGGCAGGGACCTTCTGCAGGTCCTCATGCCAGCCAAGGTCCAAGGAAAGACCCAGGGGCATGGAGTGTGCTGTACCCCTCCTCTGGGCTGGCAATGTGTGCCTTGGGGTGGACCAGCAGCTTGGGAAGCCAGAGGGGCTTCCCAGGCTTCCCCTGGCATGGCTAGAACCACACTGTAGGAGAAAGATCCACTGGTAGAAGGGCAAGTCCTGCCTGCCAGGGCTCTCACAGCATTAAATAAACAGTCCAGAACAGTTTGTACTTTTGGACTGAAGGAAGGAGCCAACAACATCTAGAGTTGGTTTCCTTTTATTTACCAAAACACATTTATTCCGTAAATCTCAGCAAAATCCATGAAAAATAATAAATTACATTTTTCCCCTTACAGTCTTCAAAGCTTTGTATCTATAAAAAGTTCTGGGAAATCCAAGAAGCCTAGAGGGCAGGAAAATAATCTTGTTGAGAAGTGGGAGCCAATAGACAGTACTGACTCATGGAGGCACAGAGCTGCAGAGCAGCTGAGAGCGAGGTGTCCATGAAGCCTGGAACCAAGTTTTCCAGGGGCTGTACCACAGGGCAGTTTAAGGATGGATGGGCCAGTTTCCAAAAAATGCAGAGAAAACCTTGGAGGGGTTGGAGGTGACAGTACTGGAATAAGTTGAAGGCTTCGAAGTGAAAGCATGGACATTGGCCTGGGAAGCAGAGAATAATGTTTGCAGCCAGCACAAACCACTGTAAAATCTAATTCAATAAATGCTTTTCCAGTTACATTGTTATGCTTATGTTCCATAACAATGTCTTTACAGGACTACAAAGCTAAAAAAGCACAATGGTCGAGTGAAAGCAAACAACTGGCGTGCAGGTAACACTGGAGTAATTTGTTCACTTGAACAGTACTTAGAGCTCAGCTTTTAGGGAAGGGGGTGGGGGGAAAGCACATCTGTTGTGCATCAGCCTGTAATATCAGAAGAACTATTTCCACAATTATGACTATTTTGAAAGACACACACACAGAAACAAACCAACATGTCATATCTAGATTTCTTTAAATGACTTTATTGAAATGATCCAGAAATTGATTTTTGGCTGTCAGTCAAGACCTAAGCCCAGTGGACATTTGCAGGGTTTTTCCACTTACTCCTTTTACTGTTTGGCAGTGAAAGCTAATGCTCAGCAGTCTAAGCCCCAAGAGTAGTTCTCTGCTCTGGTACCATGCGCTGCTTAAATGTGCACTGAGGTCCAGATTCATTCCACACCAAATACCTGTGTTAGGATCCATGAAGTACCTCCCGTGTTCTGTGAAGCTTTCTCATTTTGTTTAGTGTAAAATTTGTTTGGGGATTTCTGATGGTGCATCTCCCCCCTCCAGGCCACACTATGACCTCTCTGTGAGATCTCCTAATTAATTTTGTATTGATTTGCAGCAGCACATTGATCACATGTAAAAGTCTTCGGCAGAATTGCCAATAGAGGTTGCAGGAATGACACTGAATTGCAGCTGTCACAGGAGCTGTGATCTCATCCCTTGCTCACACAGGAGCTAAGGCAGAGTTGGACAGAGTAAGAACTTCATCAGCAACCTCATTTGTGCAGCACTCTGTAAAGTAAAATTTAGAAGTCTGTTTCACTTTTCATAAATGGGCTACACATATGAATACATACCTAAATCTGCTGCAGCATGACTCACACAAAAGCAGCAGCTTGAGATTCCAAGTGCCAGCTATCCTGCAACATCTTTTTCTCTCTAGAATTCTGTCCTCTTCACATAATTTACTGCTGCCTTGTTCTGCCCTATTTTTAGGTAGAAAATTATTATGTTTATTATATTTCCTAATTTTGACTTAGATGTAACTGTGTATACACAGTTAACCCATAGCTGTGTCTCCAAAGTGAATCTTGAGAGTGGAGGAGGAAAATGGAAAGATTTTGCACCACCATTACCCTGGAGACGAAGTTGGTCAAGTTCAATGAGTGAGAGCACACTAGTTCAATGAGTGAGTGCAGAAGCGCGTGCTCTGCATTGCAGAGATTCAACATCTGCTGGCAACTGCTGCTGCACAGGTCGGTGGTTTGACTGCCAGGCAGCACAGACTGTGCCTGACATGGAGCTCTGGCTTCACACGCAGTTCGTGTGTGGATCATGCACATGCAGAAGAAATCAAGGACAGGCAGCTGGTAAGATCCACTTAGCAAGCAGTGACTGAATAGGAATACTGATGACATCCAGCCTGGTTTTATAAATTATTACAGTCATTTGCTTTCAGCATTAAACCTTGACAAGGTCTTTTGGACCAGGGCTGCCAATCTCTCTGTGGCAAAACTGACGAAGGCTGAAATTCTGACCTTCAAATATAGAGACAAATTGCTGAACATGATCCTGCAAAAGGGAACTCGCAGGTAGCTCAGCACTAATTTTAGTCTGTTTGATTGAATGTCTACCCCTTTACACCTTACAATAATAAACCTGTGCCATGAAAAACACAGTACCTCAGAGTGGAAGAACGAATATCTCAAAATTACTTCAGTAATTTTGGAAAAAAATATATATATTTCTAGTTGTAAGAAGTGTAACCATACAGTCCATATAAACAAATACATGGGAAAAGAAGAGCCAAAAGAGGATTGCTTCTGATTCCCCTCTGAAATCTATCCAAGGAGGAGGAGAAGGGTGATCCAGTTCATTCCTTCTTTGTGTAAAGGTGATGAATAAAGGACTTTGCTTGTATTCATCAAGTTCAGTAAAATTACATCAAGCATCATATCCAAAAAACCAGACATTTTTAAACTACAACTCCCAGGAGCAATAATCAGGCAGTTTAAACCATATTCTTTAATTAAATAATTTTATTTCCCTCTCAAAAAAAAAGAGTTTGTTTTATTTGCTAATAACACTTCTCTACACAAAGTAACCCTTGTGTCTTCCTATTAGGTTCATTCCTATCTTCAAGCACCAGTGAACTCTGCCATTCTTTGGGAACAAAAGCACCTACAGTTCCAGCTTTCATTGGTGGTTTCTTTTTTCACTGGACATGAGCCAGACTCAAACTGTTTGAGGGGGGAAGTAGCAGACACACATAAGCCACTATTTATTTCCAATCCTCATACAAGACACCTGATACAAGCCAAGATGAAGGGAAATGCAAGGATTCAGTGTATAAGCATGGGAACTCACAAGAGAGAAAGTTGGAGGCATGGCAGAAAAGGAAGGGGGAGGGTGGTAACACATTAATTTGGTTTTCAGCTCAAAGGTTCCTCTCATTTTTTCCCAGGTGAATGTGCTGTTGTTGCTACACAGAGACCTGGGCAGCTCAGGTGTTCTGTGTTTAAATCACTGATTTTTAACTAACGAGTTCCAGGAAAAGGACCTTCAATCAGGAGAATTTGTCGCTGCTGGTGAGCAAGTATTTCTCATTCTTAACTCTCCTTTAGTACAGCAACGAGGTTTGGTTCACAAATACCTTACAAGCCTAGTTATACAAAAAGACAAATGGTAGATGCATAGAGATTAGCTAGCAAATGTTTGTTCTGGCAGGGAATTGAAGGCAATCTATGTGATGTTGGCTGTCCTTTTCTTCTCTGAATCCATTAAATAACATTGGATCATGTAGCATCCAAAATACTGAATATTAAATTTAAACTGCCTCCAGCTGCAGTCCCAAAGCCCTCTTGATTTTCAATAGGATGATAATCAATTATTAAACTTCAGATTATTCGATTTAAAGAGATTAACACTTTGATTTTTTTATGAATACATTGTGAAAGAATACTTCTTACTGCAAAATGACAACTCTTTTTTTCCTAACTTTTGCATGTTTTAATGTACAATTTTTTCTCCAGGCACCTGAATAGAATGCATTTCTCTTTTTGAGATTACCAGTTATTGGAAATGGAGTTTTAATTTGTTCACAAGAAAATTAACTGCTAACAGTGATTCTGTGATGTTAAGTGGTTCATTAAGACAGTACTTTTCATGCCTCTCAGCCCTAAAAAGTATGAAGCATTTTCTTTTGTCAGTGCTCAGGGTTGCAATTCCATACTAATATCACTTTTAAATTCAAGTTAGACATTTTCTTTATCAGTACAGGCACGAAAGTCTTGGGGTTTTGGTTTTTTTTTGGTGGGGGGGTGGTGGATGGTCATTATTATTTTTCATTCGGTTTGGGTTCTTTTAATTTAAGTCAAAGTAATTTCTCAATGGGGCATCCTGGTAGCTCCTGAAGCTCAACCTGTGGAAAGTGGAATCTCCAGTGAGAAGACTGAGTGATATCCTGGCCTACATGCATTACATTTTTAAACTCAGTTGAAACCATCTGATATCCACCTGAATATCAGAGCTTTAATGCCTAAAGGTGATTGTACTGGCAGAAAGTAGACTAATCAATCAGAAACAATTTGGCTTTGTAATGTTTTTTCTTCACTCTTGCTTTTGTTCTCTGACTTTTATCAAGGTCAGAAGTTACTGAATTTCTTATAATGATCTTTGTCAGGAAGAGAATACTGAACCAGCCAGAAACACAGATGAATTGTTTTATTCAGAAGGAGTTGAGCTGAAATTCAGTGTAAAAGATGAAATGAAGGATGAGGAAATTTTTCAAGTCCTCATCATGAGAAACTGAAAATTTCTTTGGCATTTATCTCACAGTCTTTAACATCCTGGCTCACAGAGTGGAGACTTAAAAAATTACCACAATTTCAACATTTTGGATGGATTTGACAATTTAAAGATTATTATACTTGGGGGAAAATACTTGCCAATCTTCCTACTTTATTAAGAAGGATATTATGAGACATCTTTTGACAAAAAAGCCCCAAAGTAAAAAGAAATAAAAATCCCATGCTGTTAAGTTCCACTGAAATTAAAAAACCTGGAGCAGTGTCTTGAAATTCTTGTGATCCAGTATTACAACATTGTACTAGTTCATGAGAATCACATGAGAACAGTACCCTGCAGCCTAATTTTGACAGCTGAGAGTAGCGTTGCACAGCAAAACTAAGCACCTCCTGTCTGCATTTTCCTTACAAAGGCAAGCATTTCTAGAAATAACCAAGTGTCCCTGAACTACAGATTGTTAGGATGCCACTAACATGTTGATCTACACTGCACCAGGTGACAAATCCGTGTGACTAAAGCTGTTTCTTTGTTTTCCAGTTTCCTTGCCACACTGGGAGGGAAATAATGCTCCATTCTACATTGGCCTTGTCCCTCCTGCTAATTGCAGTCACATCCAACCTTGCAATGGCAATTAAAAAGGAAAAACGAGCACCTCAGACACTGTCAAGAGGTACTGTATATTCACTGAATGTAGTTACCTCCTTACCTCACCATGTAGACTAGCAAATGTTTTTATTTTTAACCTACATTTATAGAATGTATGTATATATATATACGTGTATATATGTATATATTAAACATACAAAGAAGGCACATTTGTACTTACTGAGGTGTGTTTTGTTAGTGTTAAGTTACCCTGTAAGTAATACATATTCTTGTTTCATGTTGTTTGACTCCGTCAGTTTATTCTTAAGGATATGACTGAGGGCCTCGTATAACCTACATAATTTATATAACTCATAGTGATCCAGCAGAAGCAAATAACCTAAACTGAGTCTCTCAAATCAAGACGTACATGTTCAACTATCAATGAAAAAATATTCTTTTATAGACCGTTTGAAATATATTTTATTATGGTAACCTACTGTAACTCCAGTTTCTATGGAACAAATTTTCTACAGACCCATTCTTGTACACAGAAGAACAGTTTGAACCACTGCTGGGAATTTCTGCATTACTTTTTTTCTGCTTTTCATCAGCTATCCACTGCAAAACATGACTGTGTAATTCACTTCCCTGTGGTGCATAATTTTTCAACCTGGATATTAAATAAAGACCCTGTTTGAATTTATTTATATCTAATCAATCCTTAGAAATACAAGCAGAAAAATAGCTTAGCAAGGTCTTTTTCCCTTCCCCATCTGTCTTCTCCTTTTGGGACTATTCAACAAAAAAAATCTCCATCTCCCTTCCTGAACTCTTCTGCAGGCTGTGCAAAGCCTGCAGATCCCACAGCTCACTTCTGAAGTTTCCCTATCCTGGAAAAATTGCATATGTCTCAGAGGTTCCATCTGAGTCTAATTGCTGTGAGACCACTTGACAAAATCATGCAACACCCGGACTAACCTAAGAGAAATTTCAAAAGACCTTTTGTAAGCAGTATCCCTGGAGAAAGGTTATAATCAATCTAGGATGCATTGCCTAGTTTGCCTAGATCAGGATTTTTTTTTCCCAGGAAGCCTAAATGGACAAAATCGTTTACATTCTGTCAGTTTTGGAAAAAAAAAACCGAACTACAAATCAGTCACAGAAAACAGATGTAACTTTTCTAATTCTGATTTCAGGCCTGTTGGGATGCCTTGAGCACTTTACCTGTAATTTTCCCAAACCAAAGGAGAATGCTTAAACGTGCTGCAAAATGCCGCTTGCTGACTCCTCTGTGCAGTTATCTGCATCAGGAGCTGACAGCAGCCAGGGTTGGGCAGACACTGGTCAGCATGCCAGTGTCCCACCATCAGCCACACAGACCCGGGTACTGAAAGAAAACATGATCTAGAAGCATCACAAACAATTGTCCTGTGAGAAATCCAGCAGCAAATCTGGGCTGGTCCAAGCACTGTCCAGACAGCACAGAAGAAACAGATGTAACCTGGTCCAGGTCCAGAAATTGTTCTACAATTCCCATGAGAGCTGTCGTGAATGGAGCCACAATGCCTAGAATGAGGGGATCTACTATACAAGGGCTGGCATCCTTGGGACCTGAAGGCTTAAAACCAAGTGGGCAATTTGATTTTTGAGATCTATGTATCCCCAGTTATGGATGAACGATGAAACTGATGTTTGTTAGGATTTTGTTTCAGTGGAAATTTTTATTTAACTGCCATTCCTTTATTGAATCATTTAATTAGATTAAGGGCTTGCAACTTCAGGGAGTGAAGTTACTTTGGAGTTAAGTGTATATTCCAAGACTGTTCTAATGAAATTCATATTAAAGTTGATCTTATTTGAGCTGTCATATTTTATTTTTCTGTCGTTATATGCCAGTTTCTCTTTAAGCCCCGGGGTCTACATGAAAATCTGAGCAGACAGTATGAAGATTTTTCCGACTTGGGTGCTGATTGTGCTGATTTAGGGGCCTCCGAGCATTTAGAAAGATAACTAACAAGTCTGTCAAAGACTTGAACTGGATACGCAACCAGCTGAGATTTTTGGGGGGGTTGGTTGTTTGTTTGAGGTTTTTTAACCTTTCAGTGTATCTATCAGGAGATGTAAAATTAGCATATCCACAATGCTAGAGAACCTCTGGCTAAAAACCCCAAATCTTATTTGCGTACAGAAGCTGATGCACATAAAAATAAAGAAGAAAAAAGAAAAAAAAAAGGAATTTCTTATGAGTTACTTGCCTGGCCATCAGCTAATCCTTTTGTTTTATTTGTAGGGTGGGGAGATGAAATTACATGGGTGCAAACTTATGAGGAAGGGCTTTATCAAGCAAAGAAAAGGTAAGAGATCAAAAAGTAGTATGAAGGCTAAGTTGTTACTCTGTCTTGCTGGAATACACAATAATGAGGCAGAACAAAGAAGCACCATGAGAGCTGATCTGCAGACCACCCAGTTAAATAAAACAGACTCCATCTATAAATAAAAGGCCTTGTAGGGCTCTTACAACTCTGAAGTAACATCATGGGCCAATAATGTAAGGCTGTCATTTCTTTGCCACAAAAGCAGTGTTGTCATTTGAATTATCAATCATAAATTGATACCATAATTTTTTAAATTACATCTATTGTGTTTTAATATCATGTACTTCTGATTGCTTCCTTGAAATGTTACATTTACTCTTGCGTGATGATCTACTGCCTTTGATGTTTCTCCTAACATTTTATTAGTTGGAATATGTTTATGACTCATCATATTCACAGTTTCTCACTATCTTGGTAGAAATGGAGGTTCCAAGCTCAGTCTTCTCTGAGACTCAGCTGCAAGTATATCTGAGAATTCACAACAATGCTTATTTAAATATCTTTTACAGTTCATTGTATATCACAATAGTGTAGCATGAGTTAGTGCTAAATTGAAGGCAAATTATTTTTAAAACAAAAGACAATTAATTTCATGTACGCTGTGTGAAAATGGTTAGAAATTAACAACTCCTGACATTGAAAGCAGACCAAGCATCAGTAACCAATCTGCTGAACAGTAAATACAGTTTTAAAAAAATACAGGAGAAAATGCACAGAATTTGTTTATGTTTTGACATCCAAAATACAAAATTTTAACACTTTACCAAACTTATTTACAGAAGGTAAATAATATACTATATACCTGTTCAAGAAAGCTTAAAACACAAGAAACTTTGCATGGGAAGTATTTGATGATAAACCCAATCTTATAAAATCTATTTTATTCCAATTCATATATATTATTTTCATTTTCTTAACCCAGTAGAAATTCACAACTAAGCAACATTAAATATCTATTTAGTCTGATTGTTTACTACCTGGGAATGAAATTATGGTGGATCTGGTTTTTCTTTCTTCTAGAATCTCTTACTATAGACAGTCTATTTAGATGTAGAAAC
Source organism: Gymnorhina tibicen (assembly GCA_013399875.1). NCBI lineage: Eukaryota > Metazoa > Chordata > Aves > Passeriformes > Artamidae > Gymnorhina > Gymnorhina tibicen. The sequence goes on along the minus strand of VXAZ01002838.1, from coordinate 3,217,221 downwards.
TCTGTTTCTCTATTTCTTTCTTTTATGAAGCGTTTATGCTCTTTTCCCTTGATCAGAAATTTCTGTAATATTTTACAGAATGTCTGTATGGGTTTTTTGTGGGTTAACATAAGAATAAATGCAATTTGCCTTTTCAGTCTGCTAGTAAAATCACCCATTTGAATACATATCAAATGACCTAACTACACCTTTTACTATTATTAATAAAGTAACAAGCCACTGATGGTGATTCATCATTTGGAAGACTGTCAATACTGCCAAGGTAATTTTGATTTTTTGTGTCTTAAAATTTTGTGAATATTTTTATAAGAACCAGATCCGATCTACATATTTACATTGTACTTACTGAAAATTGTTCAGTGAAACGAGTAAATGAAAATGTACCTGAAAAGTGAAGAATTTATTACCATTATTTACAAAAACTCCTCTATGAAACTACTCAATAAAGAACATGAAAAATTCTTGGTGCTGCTGTACTGCTATCCCAAATGCAGCACTCATCAGTTTAAATTAAGAGGCAAAGATTTGCTACTGACTCATTGAACAGATTTAATATTGTTTAGCTCTCCTGAAATGGTAACTAAAGAAGGAGGGAAGGACAGGGCTGCTGAAATTGATCTAACAAGAATTTTCTGAGAATAATGCACTTTTGTCAAGCCAAGACATGGTATCCATTGAGACAACAGGCTTTATAAATAACAGAAGAGAGCTTCCATTTTCATAGCCAGAGGTTGTAGTGCCATAGGCCAAAAAGCCCCCAAAAGCAGTGATAGAGCCCTTAAGTGTCTCCTCAGGAATGTGAATCAGCAGCGACAGGAACAATGTGGCCCAGTCTCCGGCCGATGTGGTGCCCAAACACAGACAGGAAGGCAGAGTTTGAGATGGATTTCAAAGTGATCCTGTCTTTTCTAGCACTGAAGAAAGCTTTCGCAGAAAATGAAGAAATACAGGAAATGGCCCAAAATAACTTCATTATGCTGAATCTCATGGTATGAAGGGTTTGGGGTGATTTGAGTGGTATCTTTTCATGGTCTGTGTTTTGTCTTTCTTTGTCTTGTTTTTTCATGTCATTTTAGCTAATATATCTGACATTTTAGTTATGTAATAGAGGCATTTGTGCATGCGTATTCATGCACAAGTAGTACCTATTTGGTTTTGTCTTCTGGTACAAGGTTATTCACAGGACGTACTGCTTCAGCAAAATTTACAGAAATACTTTAACAGCTAGTTTTAATTTTTATACCAGCATGAAACCACAGATAAAAACCTGTCACCTGATGGACAATACGTGCCTCGAATCATGTTTGTAGGTATGTAAAATATTTATGAATCATCAAAGTTGTGGTGTCTGAATTATGCCACTGTCCTCCTTTGGGGAGTATCAAAAGGATTCATTTTGCCAAAGAAAATCTCTCTGCCTCTGTTGCATACTTTGACTCCTGCAAACTTCGTCAGATTACAGGTGTGTTCTGAGGGTACTAATTTGGGCTTGAGAGCAAGATACATAAAAGTCTGTTAATATCTGGGCTTTTGCTCTTCTTGCTAGTCTTGTCACAAGTGTCGTTACTGAAAAAGTCAAATATCTGACTGAATGTAGATGTCTATAAAGTGGACATTACCACAGAAGAAATCAATGGTCAGTGGCATCTAAGGAACAATTTATCCCATTTTAAAACTGACTAATGGAATGGATCAAATTAATTATGCCCCGGACTGCCTGTTCCTTTTCACTCACTGTACAGGGAGCCTGGAGTGCCTAGCTCCATGATGGCATTCAAAATTACACCCACAGTCAGACAGAGAGCAGTGTAGTTACAGCAATCAGTAAATTAACAAAAAACTTGGAAGGGTAACTGAGAGAAGAGATGCCCACAACAACTTGTTCCCATTCTGGGAACATTAGGAATCAGAAGATTTTCATTCTGAAGGCTCTAGGTAAGTCATGCTATCTATTGCGGTAGATAGGCATGACCCTCACTGTGAGTGCATCCAGTCAGATTAGCCTCTTCTGATGTAAATTCAGAACCTGTAAAACGGGATATTTTTCTTTAAATACTAATGAAACGCATGCGTAACCTAGCACTTAAAAATAGCTGTGTAATATAAAAGAGCATTAGCTGTTGTTTGGGATTTCTCCAAGTAAAGAGCAGTTGGTTGAAACAGAGATTAACGGCCTCGTAATTGCTGCATTGATGAAATCAGAAACAAGGCTGCCAAAGTAATGCCACACTATCACCCTCAGCTGTTGTGGGAATGGAAGGCAGTGTTTAATCCAAATACTTTTTCAGACCCATCTCTCACAGTAAGAGCTGATATCACAGGAAGATACTCCAACCGGCTTTACACGTATGAACCGCAGGACATGGTGTTCCGTAAGTGCCCCTTTGCTGTGCTACTTTGCATTTCACATTGTAAGCAGCCAGATACCCCCCATCCCGATCACTTGTGCTTGAGAATCCATTAGGATCTCAAAGTAAAGAATAAATAGCGTGTGAGAGCATTTGCAATAAATTATAATGGTCTAACCTGTTCTAGCGAAACAATCACACCCATTGTCCCATTGAATTTACTGGGACTGCTCAAGTAAGAAAAACTGAAAGATCATGGATAAGAACCTTCAGGATCAAGATCTGAGCAGTTTTATGGAGAATGGTGAAAGTCACTATGCTCAAAAGTATCCAACTCTACAATGTAAACAGCCAGTGGTGGGAGGGAATCAGTAAAGAAATGCTGGTGGTTGCGTCCATACCCCTAAGAGATGTATTTCAGAAAGGAATGTGATTTTTCAGGTTGAGCCAGTTCTTACTCTATGCCGTTTATTTGACACCAATGCGGTATCTCACCACAAATACACACATCACATCTGATTACCAGGCTTGCTGTTGAGAAATGAGGGAGTTGAAAGGAGTCTTGTCAAATCCCTTAAGTTAAACATTTTGATTCTTGAAATTTTTTACTTTCTGTTTTAGTATCAATAACAGAATTTTCAAAATAGAAATCTCTAAAATAAAGTGTGTGACCATAAATCAATTTCAGTGTGCATAACTTACTAAATCAAACTAGGTGGCTTTTTTTTTTAATTGTACAAACGTACTTCTAATACATTTTCACAATTTTTATTTATTTTTCTTTCAGTAATAGAGAACATGAAGAAAGCACTACGCCTCATTCAGACAGAACTGTAACCAGCAACAGTGAAATGACCATAACCTCTGCAAGGTGAAGCTGCACCTCTCCGTCTCTACTTGCAAATTGAACTTTTACCAAGCAGATTTGGTATATCAGATTTCATAAGAAATGTATCTGTACAGCTTGGAGAACAAACATAGAAAGACTATAGCACCCATTTGGAAAACAAGAGGAGAAATATTTAAACACTTTGAAATTAATTATCTAAATAATCAAATTGATGTTTTTTAAGTGCAGCAAATTCAAGCTGTATTTTAGCAATCCAGTTATGATTCTGTTAGGCCAGCTATGACTTCTGAAGAGGAGTTATAAACAATCTTTTTGATGTCTATTTGCAATTTATTACATGAGTTAATAGCTGCATCTTGGCTCCCCATTTTAACTTCTATTGCAAGAAGCTTATTAATTCTTAGTGTACCCCTGCTTTATACAGTTATTTCTCATTAAAGGAAAAGAAACTTTGCTGTCAAATCAGACTGGAAAGTTCATGCTATAAATTTTGGAATAGCTTACATAGGAAAAAAAAAAAAAACAACAGTGTTCTGGGCTTAGCTTTCCTCTGTATAATCCTTTAACTTTTGTTGTTGTAGCTGAAACCAGAAGAGACTGAGCATGCAGCCTCAGTGAGGTGATAATAATCAAAGAGCAGCTACAGGTTTTGCAACAATAAAGATACAGTGAAGAGAGATGGAAGGAGATAGACCCAGAACTCCAATCCTGAGGCTAAGTGATGCTAAAGTCTGGCATGGGAAAAATGAGGAGGTTTATCCTAGCTCTTTTCATTTAAATGGCACTTGAGTTATGGGAAGCTCATCCCAGGTCGTTCCCTCCTTTTCTGTAGCATTCCACCATGCAAGTAGCAGCTTATTGAGGGAATCTGGACAAACAAAGTCTTTGCAAAATTTCCACAGGATCACTGTATGCAAGGGTGGCCACCTGTTTTGAGTAAAAAGCTAAAGTCAGTTGAAATGGTTTATTATCCCAGCAATGTGGTTTTTTGTTAGACCAGAATAGTCAGCAATTCACCTGCAGTAGGAGCATGTGTGTTGTGTCACGTGTAAAACACCTGTGTCACTTGTTTGTGCCACCTGCTGTTTGCTGTGATGCTGCCTGAGTGCATATAATAGATGAAAGAAGGATCTCTGCAGGAAAGCTTGGCTAATTAGTACAATACCTTGTATTAATATGTCATGAGTGAGTTCTATTGCACGTATCCATGTCTTCATAATTATGTAAAATTTGCATATAAGCATGTATTCCAACAGTGGAGATAAATTACCCGTACACTAAGAGAAAAAGAAATTTCGTTTCAGTCATTAGCAATGTATTGTCTTAACAATCAGTATGATGTTTTTAACCTATGGGAAAAATGCTAGAAGTAAAATTAAACTGCAAATCTCATTCCTTTTATTTGTGCTGAGCTCCACTCATTTATGTCTTTATCTACTCCAGATTTGGCAAGATTTCCCAGTCTGTGGTCATACCTTCTTTTGAGCATGCCAGAGATATTCTAGAGAAAGGAATGCAAGCTAGCTGCCAGAGATGACCCAGGGTAGCCATGACAGCCATTCATCTTCCTTTTCTCTAGGATAAACAACCCCAGTACCCCCAGACACTCCTCATGAAATTTGTGCTCCAGACCCCTCATCAGCTTCTTTGCCCTTCTCTGGACACTCATCTGCCTTGCTGGCCTTCCCTCCAACTCTTATCCATAAACACTCAACCCTGTCACCACCATCACCAAGCTCCAGGCAATCAAAACTCCCTAACAAACGGAGCTACCCCACTGCCTCCCGTTCCTTGCCTGCCCCCTTTGAAGAGTTTATAGCCTTCAAGGGTTTATAGCCACTGCACCACTCCAGTTGTGCCAGTCATCCCACCATGTTTCCATGATGGCAACCTACACCAGTTTTCCTGCTTCACAGTGGCTTCCAATTCTTTCTGTTTGTTGCCCATGCTGTGTCATTGTGTAGGTGCACTTCAGTTGGGCTATTGATCCTGCCACATTTTTGAGGGGAGAAGCCCTAATTCCTACATTAACATTCCCAAGCACTTCTGTGGTTTCTAACATCAATAACTCTTGTGTCTTTGCTGCCACATGGCTCTATCCCCTACCTCCACTGAGAGGGCAGACCAAAGGACCTCACTACCACACTGTCCCTCAAATATTTGTGTGCCATTACCAGACTTAACTCCAGTTAAGTTACTGGTTTTATCCCCTTCTCTCTTCAAATCCAGTTTAAAGTTTTTTATTCCTTTAGTGGATCCATTCATAAGCAAAGAGGTGACTGTCAAGAATGCACAAAGCTGGAATCCCAAAAGATTCATGATACAGGACCACAGTCCAGAGCTTGCTTGATCTCAGGAAAGCTAAACTCCGTAATCTGTCTCACTTCAGTGCTGTAAAAGGAAAAAAATGGTAGAACTATCTCTTATTGGAACTGTGGAAGAAACAAGTAATTCAAGCCCTGGTCCTGGAAGGCTACTGTTGTTCTGCTTATTTTTGGCATTTGATAGTGACCCAGCAGACAGGAAACAAACTGTGTGAATTAGATAAAATAAATAACCAAACTTTCAGAACAATACAATTATCACTGACTTAATTGTCAAACGAAAATTAGATTTACACTGCAGTGAATGTTATTTTAACATCTGAAGAAAATCCAGATTAATTTCCAAAGGTATTATTGATAATGATTTCATCTATAACCTAGGACAGTATTTGCTACTGTGGAAGTTTGTAACAGTTTTAACAAACCACTCGTTCAAGCAGAAAGTAGCCACTTTCCAGAGATACCACAGGCACATGAGTTATGCTGTGTCAGATGAAATCTCTTTGCAAAGTAACTAAAGGGGATTTCACCCTCTTCTTTCCCTTCCCAAATCCCCATAAGCACCATGCTGAAATCTGTTCCCAGCCATAGCCTTCAGAAATGGGACTAAATCTTTGAGATTCTTAAAGACTCAGATCCAGTCCTTTTGGTGGAGCTAGATATTCAGGTAAAAAACACCCTGTATGCACATATTTTTTATTCATAGCTTAGTTCAACAGTCATCCTTAATTTTAGAGCTGCTACTACATTTCTGCCTTCTCTTTGAAGACAATTTTGCCAGATAATATTTCTCCTGATGGAACAGAAACTCAGATCTCAGATTAAAGTCTCATTGCTCTAAGATAACGTAGTAAGTCTGTAAACTGTTCAATAACAGACATAATATGATTCTTTCCCCTCTTTTCCTCTGAAATGAATGACATGATAATCTGCTCCCTCTTTTATTCCCTGCTTTTCTGCTTGCACGCCATACACATTCATTCACAATATTAGTGGGCAGATTTTTATTTATACTCTTTACTTTCCACTGTCTTATGGAAAGAGTTGGAAACTGTTCCTTTTGTTCCTTGGTTACCTGGAACTAAACCAACCAGGTTAGAGCTGAAGGAAGAGAATAAAAGACTGAAAATGTGAATGTGAGAGCAGAATATGTTTTACACAGAATAAACTCAGTCAGAGTATAAGGACCAATAGATGAGAAAACCTACCTGTGTAGACTGTGTACTTTTACAGAATTCATAACCTGTATTCTCTATGATTAGATGTTAATATTCACATGGGCATAATGCAGCATCACCTGTGGAAGTCCATGTTTTATACAAAAAAATTCTCTGTTTTGCCGTTGGTATGAATGTAACACATTCTGGGAAGCAAACTTTACTGCCACCTGTTCACATATCCATGTCTCCTTTACTGTCTGGACTTATCTGGTGTAATCAGACCAAGAGTAGACAAATAAACGTGGACTTAACGTCAGTGAGGTGAGGCTCAGGAATCTGAGAACTTACAGAACAGGATCCTCCCCTGTGTATCCGTCTCAGCACAGAAAGGCGTTGCCCTTTCCAGGCAGGTGGCTGATCTATTGGTCTGTGGAGCTAAAACATTTTCCCATGTGCAAATATTTGCACTTGACCAGAACAAAAGAAAAGGCACCATACCTTTGTGTACTGTGGAGGTGAGACTATGGGACACCTCAGCACTTAAAATGCAAAAGTAACTTGATCTTGCAGAATAAGACTGATATAATTTGGCTTGTTTCATGCACCACATGTGTTCTTGCCAAAGGCTGACACAGAGAAATTTCCAAATGCTGAGGTGTCCTCCACAGGATCAACCAAGTCACTGATCTGCTTCCTTTTGTTTGTTCCTTTGTTCAAATGGATGTACAGATCGACAGTACAAGTCAGAAGGAAATAGACAGTCTCCATGGCAATTAAAAAGTCCAAAACCTCCAAATTGAAGGGGAGGAATATTTACTTTTCCACCAGAAAATCTACAGAATTTGAAGTCTATCTATTAATTCCTTTTCCTTGCTGCTCAAGATGCTCATGCAATTCATCACTTGCCATCTTCGGTTGCTACCATGCATTGTAAATTAAGTGACCCCCTAGTCTCTAAAAGTGGATCTATTTCAGCAGACTATTTTCTCTTAGGAGGTATCAGATATTTGCTGATCCCTTTAGAATCAGAGAAGACACATTAAAACAGCAGTTTCCCCTATCTTTGTGTAATTAGAAAAAAACCAAATAAGCAGAATCATCTTTTAGTTCACACTGCCATATCAAGAACTGCATTTTGAAATTTCCCTATAATGCCAACTCCAGCAGACATTCATCAAGTCATCCTCTGTACATGTCTAAGTATGACTCGTGAGAAAGAGAAGAAATATCATACACAATAACTTTTCAAGTTTATAAGACTCAAAAGACAACACTCCATACGGAGTGTGCTGGTGCTTAGACTGTGTTACTGTTTCAGGATAGAGCCTAAAACTACTTCAAAAATACCTACTGTGTCTTCTGTTACCTTTCTGAGGTATCACTCGTTACTCCTTTGCACACCCTGGCTGCGTGTCCCCAGGTAATTGTTTGTAAAAGGCTGGCACACAGGAACCCACCCTGCTATTTAGCACTCAGCCAGCTGCAGAGAGACGAGTTGGCGGATGTATAAAAATCACCACCTTCATTGCTTATGTTCACATACAGGGAAGAGATCAGTGACTGCCTGGGGAAGAAGTTACACCCTATGGTGAGGAATATTGCACAGGATGGAGAGAAGAGTAGCCTTGCTCTGCTAAGGGGTATTTTTGCTTCAAGCCTACAAGTAGCTGGGGCTGTGATTTTACACAGCACTTGAGCATTTGTATCAGAGCATAAGAGCAGAAGAAGAGCTCGCATCTTCCAGACCTCCACTGCTTCACTTGGAAGACAGCTCCACAACCAATACATGTTACTGTTATCAAATATTTTCATACATACATTCCCCACTGAGGAGCATTCTTGCCCTAATTGAAAAAATATTCCCTCATGGCCTCAATGGCTTAGTTCTCATTAATTTGTATATTCTCAATCTTGACCAAAAAAAAAAAAAAAAACAGAAAAACCCCCAAAATTCCTAAACCCCATAATGAATTCCCAGAAGGGAAATCAAAGGTTCAGAGCAGCAGTTACTCTGGACCTGGAGACTAAATCTTTCCTTCCTTGGAAAAACACCCTTTTTTATTTACTTACCAAACAAATTAAAAAACAGGGAGTCACAGTCCAGTAAAAATGTATTATGGGCTGTCTTGCATTCTTGGACTAAAGATATGAGATGTGGAACTCCATTAAAGAGAAATAAACCTTTAGTGTTTGTTTCACTGTTGTTTATAAAAGCCAAGAAACAGCTTTGTGGATATCTCAAAGAGAATTTTAAATGAATGAGCATTATTTCACATGCTATTTCTAGGAGGCAACAGCGCAAATTTGAGTCTATCTGAAGTGTTTATGTGGTAGCCATTTTATTAACACCATCAAGTATGACTACTGGGGATACCTTCAGGCTGCTTTTCCTGACCAAATGTGTTGACTGCACAGATGGTGAGCTGAGCTTGCAAAGCCCTAGGTACAGCTACAGGGCATTTCTGAGCACAAGGGACCCAACACCTTAAGCTCTAGGCAAAGCTTTATCCACAGGCAGGTGTGCTGCCTGAAGGTGTCCTACCATATGGAAGCACCATTAAAGAGACTGACAGATCCTTTGGTTATTTACCCTGAAGTGAGTTGCAGGAGCTAAGGATGTTTAGCTTTCCATATTTTTATACAGAAGGAACTAAGGCAGGCTAAGATCATGCAAAAAGCATGTGGCAGGTCAAGGAAATGAGGATGCTTTCATCCAGCTAATATTAATGGAAAAAAGCACCAACTGATTAGCACTGCCTCTTTCTGACTGTGAAATCTGTTCTATCAGTCATTTGAATTCCTGAAATTAAGGGAGAAAAGGCATTGCATCAAGACAAATGAAAGAGAGCATCCACAATTTTGTAAGCAACACACAAACCATAAAACCTTTCCTTCCTGCACTGAAACAAATCAAAGGATACGTGTCCTTTGAGAGGATGACTCACCAAGAAAGCTAAAGAAAAGTCTTCCTGCTATATAGTTTCATAACATGGTCTACTGAGCCATAAACCCAGGAGTAACAATGTCTTTGAGAAAGAGTAAATTCCCGAAATACTTTCGGTAAACAAAATTCCACAGTTCTAGCTACAGTGCTAGAGGTTTCTTAGTAGCTACCATGTGTCCAGGAAAATTGAAATTCATTGAAAGAAGAAACTGTGGTTCCAAGTCTGACAATGGCAAGCACTGCCAGTGCCAGTAAATACTTTGGCATTACATTATGTGTATATTTTAGTCATGTAGGCTCAATATGTTTGCGGCAGAATGCTGATAAATCATGGAAATGTTCAAACTACATAGGGACTGTAGGGGCAAGTTGCTAAAAAGATGTCAGGCTCATAGCCACACTTTGAAACAGCAAAGTTGAAAAACAAGTGAAATCTCCCATAAAAGTAATTATAATAATTTAAAACAGTACGGAGAAAAATAAAAGTTTTATCTATTTGTATGCACAATTTGTGAATGCATTGGCTACACTCGCCAAATCAGGAACAACAAATACACTTCTAGGCATATTTTATTTATGGAAGTGTAGATTGCTCTGCATGCTGATACAAGGGTGGGGGGAGGACAGGTGGCAGGATTATGGCTCCCATCCCTTTTGTGGGTAACCAACACAACTGGATGCTTCTCTATACCGCCTGTCCACAGACACACATGGCATGGGGAACAAATGGGAGGAATTAGAGGTCTGCATGCAGCTGCTGGGCTTACTAGAACTCTAATGGAAGTGTTCAAGGCCAGCTTGGATGGGGCCCTGAGCAACCTGGTCCAGTGGAAGGTGTCCCTGACCACGGCAGGGGGTTTGGAACTAGATGATCTTTGAGGTCCCTTCCAACACAAACGATTCTATGAGTCCATGGGGTGAGGACAGAACTCAGCCCCAACAGCAGCACTTATGGCTGACGTGAACACATTACCCCTTTTTGGCCATTATATTCCTCACATGGTGCTTGAGGTGAGTGATTACTGCACAAGTAAAATGCACTGTTCCTAGTCAACAATACTGGCTCTGCCTTGATGAAGGGAAGCTGTGGTAGCTGTCATTATTGATCTCCTTGGTTCATTTTGACACATGATTAAACAATAATCATAATCCCTTAATTGTTTTGAGCCTATCTGAAGTTTAACAAGTAGCTAAATGCTAGTTGGCCTTGTGTGCTGTATCCCTGTTCCATAGCCCTGCTGCCATCTACACGTGGTTACCCCCTTCCCCCATCTCTAGTCCAAACCACTCCCTCAGGTTGTCCCTATTGGTTCTGTTATCCCAACTCCGCCCCTGTACCACCCCATGCCCTGCCATGCGCTCTCTCCACGCCCCCTCTGCCCCGGATAAGGGACTTGGAATCACCTGAGCCAGGTCTCTCTGCCTTGGGGTTCAGCCAGACCCCAGCTTCTCTCTCTCTGCCCTGGGCACCATGCCATGTGCCAGCCCTCTGCCTGTGGGGGCTGGCACGTGTGCTGGTCCTAGGCCTTGGAGAGTTAGCATGGAATAAAGACCTGCTGCAGTGTCCATGCAAGAGAGCCTTCTCGCCTCCTTTACCGCCACCGCGTTGTGAGCTGAGATAGCTCAGGCTGCCGAAAGGCTGCAGGAAAGTGGTTCTCCCGCGCTCCTTAGGAATGCCGTGTGGCGCTCTCAGGAAGGTTGCGGCCTGCCATGCCACTGCAAGGAACCCACGCACAGCAACAGCCTTGTACAACTTCAGGGCAGAAACTTATGTTTCAAGGGCACAGTATCCACTACAGCCTGAGGCAGGTGGCAGGAGAAATACAGGCTTGGCACTGTATCTACCAAATATGAAGCTAACGTCTTAGAGAAAACTTTCTTAATTGGAGAACAATTGCCTCAGAGCAGAACCTTGGCCTTCGGTGTGCAGCTCGTTATTGAGTCCTGAAGTTTCTTTTGGGTTATTTTCTCTTATTTTAGGAGTATTACCCCAAAATCAGATTAGCTGTTAGCACGCAGTGCTTTGGTTGGAACAGATACCTGAATTCCCAGTTGGTACCTGAGGGGGAGTGTGCGCAAGCACATGAGGACCTATCACTCCCTGTGATTTACCTACATATCAAGTGCTTTCATGCAATGCAAGTACGTATTTGGAACGTGTTGCCTCTGCTGTGTTGGGAGGTAGTATTTTTAATGACTGATTTTATTACCTGTAAGAAGGATATAAATTTACTGTATGAAACATCAAACATATTGCCAGGGTGTTTCTGCAGTTAAACTGTGAGTGATTATAATCTCTTGTTATAAAAAGCTTGATATAGAAAGGCTGCCTCCTCCTGGCATATGTTGGTTCTAATCACTTCTTTATGCACCTGTTTGGGCAACAAAAAAGATCTCTAATTATCCTCATAGTTAACAAGGCAATTACTGTGTGATGATCACAGAAAATTTTCAAACTCATCTCCTAAATAAGCTAGGCTTTGTGAAACCAGAGTAGAACAGCAAATAGAAATTAGCTTGTTTAATAGAGAAAGGACAGCTTGTACACAGTTGAAGTCACAATGCTAGGCAAGAGTAGATCCTGAATGAAATGCAGATTTCTTTGTTAATTTTAGGTGCAAATTGATGAAGTAAGTGGTAACTTATATAAGCAACTTACATAAGTGTAGTCATTCTACACATTACACTTGAAAAATGTATTCTCTTTCTATAGTTGTGTTTTTTCCTTTTAATGTTGACAAAACCACTTATACCATATAGACCTAAAATTCATCTTTATGTTTCAACTAATTATTTGGATAAGACAGCAAGAGAGACTATAGCTGGGGATGATAATTTAGCAACCCATGTTACTAAACCATGAGGTAATTTTTTGCAAAACATTGCATAATAAGGAATATAACAGAGATACACTTCTTTAATTTGTTTTTAAAATCTACACATGCATCTCAGTTCTCCTGGTCATTGTTACCTTGTCTTCACAAAATGCTTATCCTCCCTTGATTTAAGAGGGAAAACATGAAAGAAAGCAATGCCAAAAGTAAGACTGAATTTGGAAGACAGTAGAGAAAGAAAGGATAAGCTATTCACTGAAAAATTCCTCTCTATATCTTAAATTATATATTCCTGAACTCAAGCCAGAATTAAGCCAGAAACTAAAGCCTTGAGGCTGTCATTCTGTAGGACAGAAGCATGAGTCAGCTGTCAGTGGCTGCCTGGGGAAGGGAGGGTCATCACTGACAAATAAGACAAATATTGTAATGTATAGTCTTGTCCTACTCAACAGAAGATGGAGTGACACAGGCTGTAAAGAAAAACAGTGCAAAATGTGCCTTTATAGGTTCTTTTCTCCATGTACTCTATACCTGGGAAGAAAAAAAAAAATTGCATCAAAGAGTTGCTGGTCTGAACTACTTTAAACTGCCATTTCCCAGCAAGGATTTTCTAGGGAAGGAGCTCTGGAATCTGGCCTCCCCATTTACAGTGATTGCACATTGTTCTCTCTCTCATATCTCCAGGCCATTCAGCTCCCTTATGTAAGTAGATTGTGCCTATGCCTTGGTCCTTCCTGGGATGAAGAAGGAAAGGAATTATGGGCATGACCAAAGGAAGGCCACCTGGATTCACTGAGCTGGTAAATGAATCAAAAAGAATGCTTCCACAGCAAGGTGTATAAATAAGGAAATACTTCTCCAGTGAATTTCTCTCCTAAGTGACTAGAAAATTATTTTACCATCAGGGCACATAATCTAAGTAATACTCACAAATCAAAGGAATTTTCATGATCAGAGAAAAACTGCTATAACTAAACCATCTATTTTTTGGTAAAACTACCGGTATAATAGGGATTTTTTTTCACCAAAACAGCACTTTTTGCTTTTCTGAATTATAAATTCGGTTGCACAATTGAAATAACCCAGAAATGGGCATATATCCATGACAGCAAACTTCCAGCCCCTGCATAGAGTTTTGATTTTTGCTCAACATTTCTTTGTCATTGGTTTATTGTATTACTGATTCTATTTATTTCATTTAGAGATCCCTCTTTCTGAAACACCTGGCAGAACAGAAGTGGGCCAAGCCCTTCACAATGCAGCTATTCACTGTGGAGCCTGCTAAGCAGTCACTCAGGGTTAGTCACATCAGGAGTGGTTGCAATTGTTCCTACAGGGTTTGTGGGAGGCTTTGTGAAAGATAACAGCATCCTTTCCTACTCTACAGGATACCATGAGCGTGTGTATCACTGCCCTGATTCTTCATTTCCTCCTCCAGCACAAAAGTGCATCCAGGCAGGAAGAACTGTCAGTGACCATCACACCCTCCCTTTTTGGCACAGAAAGCACAGGGCAGATTTCTTCCATTTTCACCACATGATGACTCCTGTGTTTCATCAAGGACCCTGTGCATGGCAGGCAAACAGTCCAAGCTCCTATCTGCTTTCCCCTTGTCTCCAGCATCCGCCCGGCTAGGCAAACAGGGCAAGGCAAAGCTGTGCTCAGCTGCAGCAGCAGCCGGCCTGCACAGCGCTGCCACTCCCTCCACAGAGGCACAGCTTAAGCTTAATTTCCAGAACACATCTAGCCTCCCAGGTTGGTTTGCACAAAGCAGCCTGTGTCCCTTAATTCTTTTCCACAGATACAAAACCTTCACTGAATGCACAGTAGGACCTCAGCCTGAGCAGTGAACTTAATGTGACCAGCTCAGGGATCAAAGGTCTTACTGCGTATTTACAACACAAAAAGAGTTGTCAAACAGTATGACAAGAATGATCAAGCATTCAAGAATCATTCCCTATCACTTTATTTGATAGGATAAGCTGTTTCCTATGCTCCCTCAAAACCAGAACATTACAAGGCGCAAGAAGGCAGAATATTAATCTTCAATAATCAGTCAAGAAGGAAACAAATAGCCTGGGTCAGAACGACAGCCATCCCCCAGTGTGGGTATATTTAAGGGCTTTGTTGAACAGGCTACCATGTGAAAAACCTCCCAATAGACCTCCCAGTGCAGCAGCTTAGTGCAGTTTAGTCTCTCATTTCTGAGCTCCTCGCCACAGGAGCACAATTAGAGCCAGAGCTGAGGCATTCCTCAGGCTGGGCCGGCAGGGCTGACCTCCTGCCCTCCCCTTCACCAGAGAAGCAGTGATCTCAGCAAGCACCAACCACATCATTGACATCATGCTAGGCACTGTAATGAGACAGCGTGTCCTTTGTTAACGGGCAGATTCATCCAACCGGGCAGTCCCCAGTCACAGGCGTGACTTAGTGGTTCGGAATAAATTCACACAGAGAGGAGTAGGGTTGCCTGTTGACCACAATGGAAAGACCCTCTGATGGATAGTCTTGATGTCCCTCTTCAGAAAACAAACAGAGGAGTCCATGAGGCTTTTCAATTTTGCAACAGTGAGCAGTGGTCTTAATGTACATCAAATGTTTAAAATGATGGCCACCATGAAAGAAGCTTGTTTCCTGTTCCCAAATATTAACTGAAAAAGAGGCCTTCTGCATCACTGCTCTGGCAAGACCCTTTGTCCTTTCTGGAGTCTGCATGTGAATAGTGATAGATAAATAGATAGATAGATAGATGGATGTTTTTAAAATGTAGATTTAACAATTTCTGGATCAGATTTTAATGATATGTGGAGATTTTCATTCACTGAAACAGTAAACAGGAATAAAAGTACACAAGATTTGGGACAGGTCTGAGATTTAGGACAATTTATTTAAGACTAATCAACGTATAAATAATTCCTTAATACTAAAGGAAGTTCTTGCTGCAACTTAAATTAGCAGCAGCTTAACAAGTTGAACCCATCATGGATAAATATAGCATGGCTATATTTATTCCCTGAAACTGTTCTTGAAAACATCAAGTCAGTCAGGAGCAGGCAGGCAGCCACTCACAAGCTGACACGTTTTCTCTCCATCAGTAAAAGTGATTTGAAAGGGATTTGCGTTACAAGAATACTCAACAGATTTGCTATTGCTTAGCACAACATGCTGGAAATAGAACATTTGCAGCCGACTTATTATCTGACCTAGGTCATCTCCTGATTAAACATATATAGATTGGAAGAGATTAGTCATTAACAAAGTACAAGCTAAGCTACTGCTTACATGAAGAAACTATATCCAATTAGCTTTGCAAGTGAGCTAAATGCAGGAATTAAGAGGAAGGTAGTTCCAGGACACTTCCGCCAGCACATCCTGTTCAGGATGCCTGAGCACACACCTGCTACACCCCTGCATTATATTGAGTTATATTTCCATATTCTGTGCCACAGGGGCAGTATTTCAAAGATTATTAAACACTGACACCACCTATAATTGGGAAAAATTAAGGATGAATTAAAAACCGAGTCAGTAACAAAAAGTTGCCCTGCCACATTGTTTTCAAACCAAGAGTTATAATCACACACATACGCATCGTCATGCCCCCAGGTCATTCAGGGAGAGGGATGAGATGTCACTCTATGCTGCTGCTTCTGTTCAAAGCCAGACCCCAGGAACTGGGCAGGAACCAGGACACAACACTGAGCACTAACACATGACACACAGGCTGTACCTCAGACAGCTTAACCTTAAAACCATGTCTGGCAGAAGTGAAACTCTTCGTATAGACCTGGCGAAGGAAGGGCTACTCAACACTACAGCAAAGCTCACCCAAGAAGAAAGGGGAGGTTCTTCAGTGGCTGAAAAGGAGTGTAGGAATGAAGACACCCAGCTAAGCAGTTAGCTGATTACCCATAATGGTGAGACTGGTGCATTCCATCTGTCAAAATGACAGTATGATCACTCCTGCGTCCCAAATAACCCCAGTGGTGCTTAGGCCAATTTTTGCACAGTATTATATCAGATAAGCTAAGATTTACCACTTGAAAGGAGAAGCTTTTCCAAACATTTATGTGGCTATGCTGTGACCTGCCAATTCCTTCGCTCCTGTGTGTACTTACAACAACACTCTGCTCCAGTAGCTCTGGCATAGGGGACTCCATCAACCTCACAAGCACCCTGTGCTCCCACATCTCCATTCATATAATTTCTCTGTTTGTTATTACAATAGTAACAGTTTGCTAACACATTTTCATTGACACAGTTTCATAACTGAATTGATGTATGTGATTAATTTTAGAGCTTTACAGTTGCTTATTTGATTTCAGGTTTGGAGGCATAAATGGTAGAGCCCCAGACAAAAACTGGATTCAAAGTGTAGATGTCATATTAAGGTGCCCTACAAGAACTCTGGAATGACCCAGGTTCATGTCCAAAACAAACTCCTTCAGAATGGTAAAAGCCGTAGTCATTGTGCAGTGCTAAACACCTAAACCATGTTTAACAAAGTGTTTCTAATCAACAAGGACATGAGGGTGACTTAGTAGAAAGTAGATTTAATAATGGTAGGCACAAAATGCAAATCCGGGTTGTAGATACAAGTGTTGAGTCCAATATTGCTCAGATTTCAGTGGCATTTTGTCCTGAAGTTGCAGGTAGAATGAATAGCAATTTCAAAAATTTGAATCTCTTGCTTTAACATTTTTAAAGCCTCACTGTGCTTCAAGGAGCCCTTAAATTCTCCATTTTACTCTATAAGACAAAATTCCATTACCTTATTTTCTACCAAGAGTGGGAGACTCTATGGAAAATTTCAAATTTCATGTGTCATGCTACATCTTACCCCGCCATCTATTTCATCTAACCCATCTCCCACCACATTGTTCAACTGGTTAAGTCCTTCCTAAAACATAGACTTTGTAACTGACTCATGCTTTCACTTAGGGAATTCTTCATGCTGCCAGCTCTTACTGGATCTCCACAAGCAGAAACAGCACAAGCAATTCTCTGTGACAGTCTCATTTTGGGAAGTGAAGCCAAAATAACTACTTTTTCTAAACAAATTTTTACTTCAATGAGAAATTTTGCAAAAAATCTTACTTTTCATATGCAAACAGAGTTGGTTTTTTTTTTGCAAAATGAAAATTTGACACAGCAAAAATCCAAGTCTTTGATCAAGCACTTTTATTTTAAAGTTACTTTTTTTAGTTTAAAATGTTTGGTTGACAACAAATACCTCTCCGGATCCCCAGTCACCCCTTCTAAAAAGCTTGCCTAAATCAGCGTTTTCATCCTTCTGCAGAAGCCTGGGGAAAAAAAAATAAAATGAATGAATGAAAAAAAGTGGCCTGAATCTGACTCCACTGTTATTTTGAAGTTGCATGGTGCAGAACCTATGAATAGGCCAAAAGGCAGGGACATCTCCACTGAAAAAAAGAACTAGTGTTATTACTCCAGCCTCCAAATATGCATTTATTTTCCAAAATATCAACCTGACACCTGTAGCAAATGGGCAAAGAGATGTTGGTGGGTCTTTCATTAGTATCTTTAATGCGAAGTTCACTTAGCATGAACTGATGAATAATACAATCTTTAAAATATAGAATAGTATAACAAAACCCCGAGAACTGTAGGGTGGAGCTTGTATTTGCATTTCGTTTTAAATCCAATTCTTTTCCTGTTAGAAGAACTGCAGCAACATTTTTGGTACAACTTAGCTGCAAGCTGCTGTTCAACCAGCAGAGTAAAGCCAGCATTAACTTCCATGTATCTCAGATTTGCTGACTGAGAGCTGCATTCCTGCATTAGGATGCCCTCTCCAACACATTCAGAAGGCAATACCATCCTGCATAGAACACACAGAGAGAAAGTAAAAAGGTATCTTCCTTCATGGATAAAATAAAGTCTTTTCCATTTATCTGCCATAATATTTAAACCTCATTACTGTTATACGCTACAGGTAGGCTTGCTCTCTCTCTCTCCCTCTTTCCACTTCCCTAGTCAAGCTAAAGGTAGCAAGTAGGATATTTTGGTTATTAATTAAACAAAGCCACTCCCAAATTGCTATGGTGCCACAGAGCAGAGAACCAACACCCAGAGCTACTGTTATTAAGAGATTCCTGCTTGCCAGCTCTGCGCGTCATCCTGGGCGAGACTCCTACACAAGGCAGATTTCAGTGAAACCAAGTAAATTGGAGAGTAGCACTGTTCTGGAACTGGTTAGAAGGCTTTACAGAATTCAGCTCCACCACAATATATCTTCCACTTGAACCAAAGCATTTTATCAAGCAAGGTTTCTATATAAAGCAGTTTGCAAGGAGAGATGAATTTATCATACCAGCTGATGCAGTCAGAAAAAGCAAAGGGTGTTCAGTTTGAGATTCACTTAAGGGCTGACTTTTACATTAGCATTCCTGTACAAAAACCAAAAAATGGCCTTTTGACAAGTGGCCAAGAACAGAGCATGACTTTAAAATTATTAGAAATTGCAGTAAGAGAGATACATATGAAATTTGGAAGCTGAAGTCTCTCTGCTTAGTGTGAACCAGATCACTGAATGAACTCACAGGTTTGTTTGCTCACCAAACAGGCAACAGGAAAGAAACTTGGCAACATGGTGCACTCTCATGAAGGCAAAACTCTTGAGACTTTCCTGGAGGGGTCTTTGCTAATAGATGCACCTTGCTAATAGAATCAGGTGCTGCAGAGAAAAAGGAGTCATTGTTCTTTATGTGAGCAATGTTAATGACAGGAAGAAAACCTTATGGTTGTGCAGTAAAATAATACCCCTGGAGCAATTTTTCTTTTCAATTTAAATTGCCTAAATTTAAATTTAAACACAAAGCACCAGTTTCATTTTCCCCAGATTTTTGTGAATTTAACATTTCTTCTTTTAAATTAACATCTTTATTCTTTTATCTTGACCATAGAAACATAGAATATGCTGAGTTGGAAGGGACCCACAACAGTCATCAAAGTTCAACTTTTGGCTCTGAACAGGACACCCCCAAGAATCACACCATGTGCCCCTTTAAGCATCTTTAGTCTTGCCAAGTCATGTGCCAATTATCTGAAAAAGATTTGTTAAATTAAACTCTTTTTTCCTTATTTCCCAAATCCAAAGGAACTAAAAAGCCTGTGAGTAATGTAGACCCAAGCTCTACTAGACAAATGCACGTGCAGCAACAAAAGGCCCCACTGACTTTTCTGGAGTGCCTCACAATGTTTAGGCATCTCCCAGAATCTCTTGCAGCCTGCAGCTGAAATAGTTAAAAGGTAGAGCTACTCATATCAGGACTTTTATATTCCTACATTTTCTGTATTTAACAGAAAAAAAATGGGTGTTTTTGTTTCAAAACCAATCTGACTGACTCAAGGAGACAGTTGGAAAATTCCCATTATTATGATGCATTCATGCTTAAGTTTCATTGACATATCAGCGTCAATCACCAAAAGGATGGTCTCAAAGTTCAAGATGCAGCTTGCTACTTCTTACAGTAATTCTTAGGCTTTTATGATGACTCTACTTTAATTTACCAGCTATAAGAATGTTATTTATTTTTTGGGCTGAGCCAGGACAGTTAAGACCAAAAAGTAGGATTGGTTCTGCATAACAGCTACATGAGAAATGAAGTCAAGCAAGCTAGATGCTGATCTCTTGCACACATCAACCAGGAAGTTGGCAAGGAAATACAGGTGTGACAATCTTATTGGTCAATAGAAAGAAGAAATACAAGTATAAGGAACACCTCTCAAAACTGTGAAGGCATCCTTAGTTGGACCCATTGTCTGAGAGATTCCTTTTCTTCTAAAAGAGGAGGAAAAAAGAAAGGTTTTATAGATCATGCCAAAGGTCTCAGCTCCTAACCATAGAGAACAGCTCTGCACAAACACAATGTGACATTTGCAATATCCAAGTGTCCACATGAAGCTCGTCCAAAACTGCAAATAATTTTTAGCTTTTTAGGATTTTTCAATTAGAAAGTACAGGGAGCTAGACCAGAGAGTGGAGCCTGTAAGCTGTTAACAGTTTACTATTTACTCATATGAACCAGGTGAAAGTAGCACCTACCATATAAACGTGTAATGAAAATAGTAGCAATACTTACTGGCTCCCATGCCTGTGGTCTTTTGGCATGTGGCACCCACATGAATACAGCCCTGAATAATTGCTTCTCTCCAAATAACTGACATCATCTACATGACTGCTATCCATTACCTTCAGTTGGCTTTTTAACTTTTTCATAAGATATTTGACATTTAAAACTTAGATTCACTGGAGGGATCAGCACTGTGTCCTGAGTTAGCAGCTTGGATTCAGCACTGCTAACCAACCCACCGAAGTATCAAACAGCAGAGCTCCACAATAGCCAAGCAGAGACAGGCATTTCCTCCATTCTTCCTGTGCTGCTGATTTATATCCCCTCCACTCATGCCAGAAAGGAGGTGGGTGCTACCAACTGGTCCCCAGTTACTTCTGCCCAGCAATATCTGCAGAATGTAGGAAGCTGCTGGTTGCAGGCAGCTCTCCACCAGCTGCCTGTTTGCTCTGCAGCTCCAGCAGCTGCGTGATATGAAATAGGAGTGCAGGAACTGAAATCCCAACCTGCTGGTGTTTGTAATGACTCGACGCATTCAGCTCTGAAAACCTAGCTAGCTAAGGCAGGACAGCTACAGGTCTTTCAACACAAAACAAGAAATTACACCTTATTTTTTCTTCTCATTCAGACATGTTAAAAGCAGAAATTACTCCTAACAGATAATTGACACAGGAACTCTAGTATGTGCATTTTTACGTATGTATGGCTCCTCATGAAGTGGTCTACTTTTAAGTGGTCTGCTTTCAGATCATGCTCTCATCTCCATCTTTTTCCAATTTTTCTGGCATAGAGAATACCTTTGACTTAACTATATGGGAATTCCCTGCCTCCCAGGGAATCTTCAAGTGATAGAACTAGATACAGGGAACAGCTGGATGCAAAAAGACCACACTGCTTAAGCTCGCTTCTATTTCAGTCATTGTCAGCTGCTAGAATGACCTTGTGGAGAGGGAGGGCAAATGAGAGATGGCTGCTTTGCCCCAGTTCCTGTGCCTCTATGCTAAGCATAGCTGAAACATATATCAGCCTTTTGACCACTATTAACTAAGTATTTCACGAGATTTGGAATAGCATTGTTTATGCCACCTCCAAAAAAAGTTTAATAAAAGAGCAATTTTAAGTGAGCATTTTGCATTTGAATGTCAAGATAGAGCCACGTTATCATCAAGCCATCAGCTGGAACTGTGCCAGCAGGAGAATGGGAACACCCATCCTCTATCAGCTCCCTGTGACTGATACTGCTTGTTTAGTGTCACCACCTGCGGGAGCTTACCATTTCCAGACCATAACGTTTAAACAAAACTTTAAGTACACGTTGCCTAAAGTCACTCTAATTGGGTTGAACAGCCAGCTAGCTATCCTGATAGGGACATTACAACTGTATTTGTACAGTGTATGACCCACACCATTGTGAAACATGAGCACTTCATGGGTAATAGTTAATAACCATTCATTACTGTTCCAGCAATAATATTCTAATCTGTGACCATAATATGGCATTTTTCCATTAATTTACCTTATACTGAGCAATAGATCAGTTGCAGCTGAGAGTAGGATATGTGTGGGTTCAATTATAAGTTCACCTGTGTACTATTTAACCTTTCTTTTCTACATACTACATATGTAGGTTCACCAAATAAGAGAATTGTTGAATTTGGCAGGCACCTCTGGAGACTGCCTTGTCCAAGTCCCCTGCTCAAAACAGAGTCACCTACAGCAAGTTGCTCAGGGCCCAGCTGAGTTTTGAATATGTCCAAGGATGGGGATTCCACAGCTCTTCTGGACAGCCTGTTCCTGTCTTCAATCATCCACATGTTACAAAAGGAAAAAAAATCTACTTTATATTTGCATGTAATTTCCTGAATTTCAATTGACTCTCATCCTGTCACTTGATGTCAGAGATGAGTCTGGCTTTTCTTTCTTTACTTAAAGAATTATAGAATGGTTTGGGTTGGAAGGGACCTTAAAGACCATCTGGTTCCAACCCTCCTGATGTGGGTAGGGACACCTTACACTAGACCAGGCTGCTTAAAGCCCCATCCAACCTGGCTTTGAACACTTCCAGGGATGAGGCGTCTACAGCTTCTCTGGGCAACATGTCCCACAGCTTTACCACCCTCACAGTAAAGGATTTCTTTCTAATATCTAATTTGAACCTACTCTCTTTCAGTTTAAGGCCATTACCCCTTGTGCTATCCCTACATGCTCTTGAAAAAAGTCCCTCTCCAGCTTTTTTGTAGGCCCCCTTTAGGTACTGGAAGATGCTGTAAGGTCTCCCCAGAGCTTTCTCCGGGATAAAACTCCAAATCAGTCTGTTGAAAACATGGTCCAGCCTTCTGTTCATCTCTGTGGCCTTCCTCTGGACAAGGAGGTCCCCTTGATCAGGTATTGATACACATTGATGAGATCCCCCTGAGCCATCTATTCTGCACCTGAACAGTCCTAGCTCTCTCAGCCCCTCCTCGAATGACAGATGTTCCATCTTTTCACCACCTTTGAACCCTTTTGCTGGACTTGTTCCAGTGTGTGCATATGTCCTGTTCTGGGGAGCTCAGAACTGGACTCAGCACTTTGGATGTGCCCTCACTTTCTTTGTCCTGCTGGTAATGCAGTGGTCTGCAGCACGTCACTAGGGTAATGTATAACAAGAGGAATTAAATTATGTCAATACTTGCAGACAAGGATTGTAGTGAGAAGCTTTCAGAAGTACGTTCAATATTCTGCATTAGGAAGCACCTCACAGCATGAAGCAGCTGGAACAGGGTGCTGTGTTATTTCAAAGTTTGTGTTACAAACAGTTGAAGGTCAGGCAGGATAAATGTACTCTTTCCAACCCTTTCCACCTGCATGACACTGAATGATGACATTAATAATCAAACTTTGTTGAACAACGCTTTGAAACATGACAGAAGAGTTATCCCACCACCTCTCTCTGGGTAACTTGCACCAGTGGTATACTATCCTCCTCACAAAGATGAAAAAACATTCCCCACATTCCCCACACAAAAAAAAAAAAGTAAGGAAAAAAAAGAAGGTAAAATAAGAAGGTGAAAACATAGAGGATTTTACACCTGGTCTAAATTTGGAGAGTTAGTTTTACCACTTTGTGGCTGAGACACAGATAAAAATATAATATTCAGGATCTGGAAAATTCAGCTCAGAAATGAGACTGCTAAATCCCAGATTTAACCTTGACAAGCCAACTAGAACTGTCCAGGTGAAGACCCCCACCCAGTTCAGACTGAAGCAGAGAGAAAAACGGCACCATGACATGGACACAGTGAGAACGTGGTGGAACCTCTAAGCCATGGCAGCTGTGAGACCTGCTGCAGAAAGGACTCAGCACTGGAGTCCACTAAAACTGTGCAGTCTGTGTGGCTGACTAAAGCTGCACATTCTGTGATGAATACACAAGCCAAAGCAATGTCAAGAATTTGGGAGACGATGGAGGATTCTGTGGAGAACATCTTGCAGACCAAAGAGTGTCAACACTACTAGAGTCTGCACAGCTTGGAGAAAACGACCAACAAAAGGAAAGAGAGAAACTCGGCAGAATGAACACGTGCACTTCATTGCAGAGGCCATGCTGATTGCGATATTGGCCCCAAAGCAAAAGCAACGTTTTAAAAAAAAATTGTAGTAGCACACAAGCCACAGTGGGGCTAAGAAAGCAGTTGTGTCAGTGGTTTCAGCTGGAATTTGACTCAGATGTGTTTACTGCTCATTGAAAAAAAATTAAAAGAACAGGATGGAATCCTTTATCTTTATCTTTGCAAACTTTCGGGTAAGTAAGCAAGAATAAAGAGAATAAAGAGAACCACATCCCTTATTACTTAAGGACCATGAATTCTGGAATCAAATCTGGGACACCGTGTCACTGATCCTCACTAGAAGCCAAAAGTTTCTGATCTTTGAGGCAAAGCATTAGGAAAACTGAGAGGGTCTGGGTTACAGATAAACAAACATAAATTTGAAATAAGAACAATGAATACAAAGGAGGCCTACAGAAAGATCACAGGAAGGTGGCAGCTCTGGGAGGCTTGCTGAATTATGAACATTGTGGCTCAGCTACTTGCCTGTAATAGAGTTTATCATCCAAGGAGCAAGACAGGCCAGAAACAGAAGGGGGCTTAATTAACAGAAAGGGGCTAGTTGAAAACTGCCCATGTGGTACTAAGTACAAAAAGAAGCTATTCAAAACATGAATGTTTTCCCCACTGTTCTCATATACTACAAAATAACAAAATAGGAAAGTGCTGGCTTACAGATTTCAAGCAATACTGAAAACTGAGTATCAGTTGCTCAGACAGGGAAGGAGTCATTGGCTTTAATTTTGTAGTACAGCAAATTCTCTGCCTTTAGACACAGCTAGTTAATTTATTAAAATGCATTTACTTCAGTATAAGAATTTCAGACATGAAGCATTGCTGATCGTAACTGACTTGCCCAATTAAGAAGACCAGATAAACAGTCTTCTTCACAGGCTGGGGTATACCCCCAGCTTCCCAATCCCTCTCATCACAGAATCCCTCTTCACCCATTCGTTGCCTCCCCGTGGGACTGAAAAAATTATTTCAAAGTTAAACCTAAATGCTACCAGGATCAGGCTTTCTCTTACCAAATACAACTGAGCAATTAAGTTCCACATATACTGAAAACCTTGAAACTCCTTGGTGTAATAGACCATGACAGTTTCCTTATTGTTGTGAAAAGGGCATTAAACAATAAAAGAGCAAGTATATTTAATATGGGTCTTCAAATGACTTAGTGATTTTAAAACGTGTCATTCAGCAATGCCTTCCAGACATCTCAGCACATCACAACTCAAAATGGAGTATGGTGTAAGAACTGGCTACATGACAAACCCACATCTTTATCTAAAACTGTGAAAGGGATGCTCCACGCTTTTCATGACAGCCTGTATCAAGTGGTGGTGATTTGTATTATAAACATCGACATCTAAGTGGAAAAAAATGCCTCCGGAGATATCAAAATCCTCATGGATTGCTCTTTTGTTTTGCAAGCAGTCATTAAAGAGTCAAATTATCATATTTTAAATCCTTAGCATCTCTTCTGCTAGCCGGTTGGAAAAATACTACCAATAAACTGTAGGTACTGCAAGTGAATTGAGTAACTTACTCAACTAAAAAGAGGAAAATGTTGGGTTGACATATTTCAGAAAACCATCATCCTTCAGGACAAACATTGGATTCCTAGCAAAAATTTACCTGAGCTCCAGTTACCAGCTTTAAATGTTCAGCAACAGAAATCTGCTGAACTTTTGTCTTTCCAGACAAGTACTGAAATGTGGCTTTGCAAAGAAAGTAAAGTAGACAGGGGATGGTTGAACCATGGCCTTCCAGCTCTCAGGAGAATATGTGGACCACTTATAAGATACCAGTTTCTCCTTTAGTAGTGCTTTCCATTTGCAAGTGTTAGCAAATATTTCCTGAGCCAGTGTGAGCAAAATCACTTTCTTACCTAACAGCTCACGACTGAGCAGGCCTGGGATCCAGTGCCTGCTGCAGCATAAATGACTATCACACAAATAAACAGTCTGGGCCTCTGTGAGTGGGGGCATCGATCATCACGGTGTTTCCCAACCCAGACAGCACCTACCTAGAATACTCATGATAACGATTTGAACCATTTCAGGGAAAGAAGGAAACAAAATGGGACCTGCATCTGTCACAGGTGTCAGAGGGTGTCTTGGCTCCTAAATTTTGGGGTATAAGGCTTTCTGGAAAATTTTAGTCAAATTTCATCCGAAGAGCTTTTGGGTGATAAAAACCTGCATGTTGTTAAAGCACTGACAACAGAAATTTGACCAATTCTCAAATAAATTTTGTCTGCTTTCAACCACAATGTCTTACAATATACTACTACTATAAGAGCACTGGAAGACTGATGATTTCCAGATCTGTCTGGCTCTGGCTTTGACTCAGAGCATTGTTAGTGTGGGACTGACTGCACATCTCCTTCATTACTTCTCATTCCTCCCATCTAAGTTTCTGATATTTATTCTGAGCAGTAGATATAAGACTTGGAAACATGTTTATTATAAAATTAGGAGAAATGCCTGAATTCTAAATCTTATGTATTACAAAATACAAGGAAAAACAAAGCGCTTCAGAGAACGCCTTCAGAACAGGTGTAACATCAGCCACCTGAAGCTGTGCACATTTCTGTATAACATAAAGAACAAAGGCACCTCAGAGCAGGGGAACTGAAGTCATATTAAAAATCTGATGACTAGTTTTGTAAAGATGTTAAATATTAACAGTAATAGGGTCTACCAGATCTTTATAGCAAAATAGGAAAATGTTCTGGAATAGTCCTATTTTGTTCGAAGCTCTCTGGGGCAGTTCCTGCAGGATTTAGTCACTGAGGCAGAGAAAGTAACCCATTATAAAAGGCCAGAAGAAAACTTAGTGGCTGGGTAGAGTCTCAGGGCCCTGAGCAGGGAGTTGTGGGAAAGACTGAGCTCCCCTCTCTCTTCATTAACACGGCACAAGGCTGGTTTAGAGACAAGTCTAACTATCTGCATTAGGGTCACTGGGTTTGAGCTGACAGGAAAGCCCCTGTGAACAGCTGTATTTGAATTACTGAGTTTCCTATAGGAAACAATTCTGTCAAGAGCAGAACAGGGCTATGTGGGAACATGCTACGGTAAATGCATCCCCTAAAAACAGGAAAAATAAAAGGTGCAAATGAAATGGAGATACATCTAAGGCTGGAGCCAGGAGCAGGTAGGGGCTTAGCTTTGAGGATGGATTTTTAGACAAAACCCAATTTTTTTTAATAAGGTGTGTGAGTGAGAACCCACCTGCTCATTATCTCTCCACATCACCAGAGAGCAACTAGAAGAACTTCTTTTACGGGCTTTAAAACTACCAAATGCTCTTAGGTGTGACCTGAGAGGAGAGTCAGCAAAGAGCATGTTAAATTACAATTATGAATTGTCTAAGCTGAGACCAAAATGGGTACCCAAGGTTTACTTCTACATCTAGACTAAAGTGGATTAAGGATATAACCTAAATTGTCCAAAGTGAGTGGTCCCAGGTCCAAATATGGACCTTGGAAACTTTTGGTATATGTTTTAGAACAAAATCTAAGTGGATGTGGTTTGGATAGACAATATAGAAGATAACAAATTACATCTCTAAATATTCAGGAACAAGTGCTGGAGAAGAAGAAGTTTATATGCAAATTCTCTCAGGAGAACATACTTATTTCATGAAACATACAGAAAGGGCAGTTAAAATGACTGATATGCCTGGGAGCTTTGGTTTCACCCTCCTAATACATCAAGCAGCTAAACAAAGCATGGTAGAACTCTTTTTTTTTTGCTTGAGTTCACCATCTTGCTTCTGCACTTTGTTTTCCTAATCACTATTCATGAAAAAAACCCCAAAAAAACCCCAGAAACCAAACCAAATCCACACTAAGATCCAAAGCTCTTAATTCTCCTGATTATATTTGTAACAAATGGGTGCTTTTAGCAGCCATCAGGAGAGAACTGTGAATTTCAAAGAGGAAAATCCATATCTGATGGATTTCATCTACCCAGCTGAGTAATGTTAAGTATTCACTGCCCATGAACATGTGATTTTAATCTCCCTGAAATATATGAGGCATGCACCAAGGAGAACATGCCGTAGTTTCAGCGTATATTGCTGAGGACAGGCTTGCGCTGACCTCTGCGGCAGGACCCTGTGTGGCCAGTGCAGCAGTGGGGGACAACCATCCAGGTCTCATTTTCCTGAGCATTGCACTGTATTCTGTGTGTATCTGAAACCTAAGAGGATTGGTGTTCATTCTGTAGGTAAAAATAAATGCCTACACAACTAATTAATTGTGGAATTTGAATAAAATATTGGCTTAGATCTCTGCTTATGAACACAGTTTTTTGTTATAGCTTCCAAACACATTTTTGTGGAGACCTTTACAAACTTTTTTTAGATTTGATTACGGTTCTATGTGCTGTTATATGTGCAAGTGTGCACACATAGCTGTATAATGTGCATAGTTATTTATTTAATTAACATCCACGGTTCTGAGTCATCAATTTAACTTTTTCTAAGGACTAAAGGAACAGCAGCCCATACTGATTTTCCAACCAATCAAAAAAAGACAAATCACTCTTCAGGCAAATCAGGAGTCTTGACTTAAGCTTACCTGGACTTGGATCTTTGCCAATCTTTTAAAATCACCTTTCAAGAAATATCCCAAAAGCCTACAGAAATGTCTCTGAGCTTTAGATACGGTGTCCGACAGGAAATGGTAATGTTATTTAATTACAAAATTAACTCTGAATGTTTTGGTGGGGAAAAACTGGAAAGTTTAGCTCTTCGAAAGTAGTATTCAAATTCGAAGCTTGTGGGTGGAGTTGGGGTGTGAAGGTGCATAAATAGGCAGTAGGAACAGCAGCGTTCACACTGTAACCGGGAACACCTTTGCATCCTGGCAGGCGTCTGGGAGAGTAAACAAGGTAAGGCACTGCACACTCCCTGCTTCAGAAGGCACCCGGGGGAGCCCTGAGCCTGAGCTAGCTGGGGATGGAGAATCTGATCAGTGGAAAGAAAAGACTGCAGCAAAGCAGGCACAGTCCAGCACAGCTTGTTATGAAGGAAAATGTCTAGAGAAATATTGGTTTTGCAGGTTAAAAAAAAAAAACAGGAGAAGAGGGGTTATTTTGGAAAGCTTTTTAAAAGTGCACATAGTCTTCCAGAGGCAGTGTTTCTAAGGAGCAGGTTTAATGTTCCCCTGTCTTGCTTTCTGCATGCTACCGCTACAACAGCCTGAAAAATGTGCCTGATTTTCAGTTTCCTGGTTGTCCCATACCTTTTTACTTTTTTTCTTTTTAAAGAAGCATTACTTCCGCCATACAGCTCTAGCCAAAACAGTTCTTGAGGCAACCCTGACAATCCACAGAGTTTAACTGAACTCCATGAAATTTTCTTCCTTGCCAAGGAGACTTTTCTTAGGGCAGAAAAGTAGTCTGCTGCAAAAGTTGTATTTCATACCCTTGAAACAGGGACTCTGGATGTTTGAGCTCTACTGGATATCCTAGTAGCAAAGAGCACTGTATCACTCATGGAAACTCAGCTAATGTCTCCTCCTGCAGTTCCTACCTGGAAAAACACTTCTGTTTCCCTGGAGTTGAGTTTTCATTGTCTGAACTTTAAAATCAGTCAGCCTGTTGCGGTGGGGGGTTATTTTGTAGGCTTGTTTTTTCTTTTTTCTTGGGTTGTTTTTTTGGTTTTGGTTTGTTTGGGGTTTTTTTTAATGAATCTTTTTAGTGTTCTGTACTGCTTTTAGAATATTTTAAATTTGCTTTTTGCACCCATTCTACTGGTTCTAGTTTCTAGAAGGAAATGTAATGAGAAAACATAGGGTCATGTTGCTGAAGTGCTTTTCCCCTTCAGAGAAATATCTCAGCTGAAATGCTGAGCAGCTTTCCATCAGACGTGTCTCATCTCCATGCCCCAGTCTGGCTCAGGAAAAGCTCGCTGCTTTGTGCTGCTTCCACCCTCAAACTCCATTTCAGTTCTCACTCTGTCACACAGCAACTCCTCTCCACTCTTTTTATTATAGATTCTGCTGGGTTTAACGATTAGATGATATTTTTAAGGGAAAAGACGGGATTAGAAGCTTCAACAACACCATTAAGCTGTGTCTATGCTAATGTTCACTGTAAAGCCTAGCTTAACATTCTAACTTCTCATTTGAGTTGCTCCCACAGAAAAATGGGGGAAGAGCTGAGACTAATTTTACAGCACCTGCTGCTGGGTTAATCTAGCACTGGGAGATCAAGGTAGAACTGTGAACTTACTAAGACTTGCAAGGACTTTTGGAATTGTCATAACTCAGTTATTTTACTGAGCATATTCAATACATGTCAGAAGAAGAGAGAGAAACTAACAAACACAGACATGCACATCCTAAAAGGGCCGCAGCACAACGGCATGAACAGGGGAGTGGGAAGCAGCCGGGCCCTTCAGGGCGGTTTGCTAAGCAAACTTCACGCTCCCGTGCCCCCAAGCCCAGGGCCCTGCCTGGAGCTGTTCCTTTCAGCCCTGACTCACCCCGCTGCATATTTGTGACCTGACCTGCTGCTTTACCTACCCTGTCCTTATCTGCTGCGTGCCTCACTGCCAGCACCGATCTAGGAGGCACCACAATGACGGGGAGTTTCTCTCACCTGTTCCAGGAACAGCCATGGAGAAGAGTTTCGTGTCCATGTTCTTTCTGCTCATTGTCATCTCCTGTGCTCTGGCAAAGGATGCAGGCAAGAAGGATACAAAGGACACTACTGCTAAGCCAAAACTGCCTCAGACACTCTCCAGAGGTAACAAACAACTGCAAAAAACCCCCCACCAAATTTTTTAAAAGTGCAATATTGTGAATATTTGAATATTTCAGCTACTATGCTGTTCTAAAAAAATTTATTTTATTGAAACTCAATCTGCAAAACCTTTTGTAGTATTTCCTAGCACCCTCTCCTCCTTCGTTCCTGGTTTAAAGCCCTCTGGTAGCGGGTTTGTTCCAAGCCCCTCCTGGCAGAGGTGGGCAGGGGCAGGACTGAGACCCGGGGTCCCCGGCCCCGCTTGAAGGGCGCTGTTTGAGGGTGTGTGTCCCCTGTCCCTCCTGCAGGCTGGGGGGACCAGCTCATCTGGACGCAGACCTACGAGGAGGCGCTTTTCCGGGCCAAGCACAGGTACCTGCCCCGCCCCACCGCGCCCACCCTGAGCCCCCCGTGCCTCTCCCAGTCCTAACGAGGGCTCTTCTTTTCCAGCCAGAAACCCCTGATGATTATCCACCACTTGGAAGACTGCCCACACAGCCAAGGTAATCCTTTTGCACTGGGGAGGGGAAAAAAAAATCTTGGTTTAAGTTTCTGGAAAAATGCTGCTTAAAAAGAAGTCAGCCACCGTTCTGCTTAAACCTTATTGAAGCACTAGCTTGCACAACCATGGGGAGGGTTCTTCAAGTTACTGTATACCACAAAGGGGTTTTTCAATGTGTAGAAATAAAATAAAAATGGCAATTCAGTATTGTGTGATATAGAATAGATAGAGTAATGAGCACAGGTCAGTAGGGTTTGACCTCTGACAAATCAGCAAAACCAATGCAAGACTAGTAGTCAGAAATAATAATTTGTTGGAAAGGACATATTCAGCTCTCAATATTATCAGTGATTGAGACTGAATCCAGCCAGGGACTAAATCAATCCAGGCCAAACCTGAGATCTTGCAGGATTTCTGGTAGCTGGGACTGCTCTTTTCCCAGAGTCTTTGAATTTGTCTGAAGGCCCTCCTTCCTGCAAGTCAATCCATATGGCAAGACCTTTGCATCCATCCATAGCTCCAGTAACTCCAGAAGGGATTTTGTACAAGCATTTAAACCCTTCCAAACATTTCAGTCTGACACCCTACATGCTGTACTATCAAGTGTCTTAAGAACTGGGGCCAGAAACTACAATAGTAGAACAGGAGGTTTGAAGGGTCAAATGCTCAAATTCAAACCTAAGCAGATAAATCTGAAAGCCAGCTGAGCTGTCTGAAGGAAGATGGGACATTTTGCATTATTATAATTACTCTTTAATGTAGAACATAAATGAGTGGATCATGTTCCAATGGAATGAACTGAAAGTCTTTTTTTGCTGCAGTTATAAACTGGAAATTCTCATTTTGTTTCATTCGTTTATTTGAATTTATTTTTGGAGGACAATATATTTCACGTGCATCTTTTTAATTTTCTTTCCCATTTGTTTCTACTCTAGCCCTCAAGAAGGTCTTTGCTGAAAACAAAGAAATACAGAAACTGGCTGAAAAATTCATTCTCCTGAACCTTGTGGTAAGTTTCCCAGTTATACTTTAATTAAGTGAAAGCGTCAAAGTTCTGCTTCGAATTGTGGCTTCTCTAACTTAATAGCTAGGGTTGGCTAGGAAAATGGCCACTGCTGAAGCATAACAGATTTCGTAGTAAGTCTTTTTCATTTGTAGCTAGAATAAACTCAAAAATGTGAGGGAATGTAAGGTTTAATAACAACATGAACCGTTGTTACCAATTTGCAATTCCAGCTGTTAAAAGACTGCATCCTAGACAGTGAATCTCTCAAACTGCAAAATGTATTATTTGAGCTGTATTTCATAACACAAAGTACAGGGAAGTAAAAAACTATTTATGTAACATGCCCTTCTTGACTAGGAACTTTCTCTGTTTTCTTTAAGTATGAAACCACAGACAAGAATCTTGCACCTGATGGCCAGTACGTCCCTCGGGTTTTGTTCATAGGTGAGTACCTCAAGCATCAAAGCTGATCTCAGAACAGAGCCCCTGCTGCACAGGAATTTATTCCACAAGATATACAAAGGTTCTAGTTGGTTTTGTGCATCAAATATTGAATCAATCCCAACCAGCTTCACAGGTCCAGCACTCCTCCCTCAATGGCATGATGCCGCAGTTGCTGGAATGGGTAGCTCATCTTGTTCCTAATAAACCTGCAAACACAACACTTAAAACTGAAATGTCAGTATCCGTGTAGAACAATCTTAGTCAGTGGAAGCAGACGTGTCCCACAGAAACATTTAGGAAGCAAGCAGGAGTACAGAAAGGCTTATTTATTTTTATTTCCTTCCGCCTGGAGATTAACTTCTGCAAATTCTCTCACCCTTTTTTCCCCAGATCCTTCCCTGACTGTGAGAGCAGATATTACTGGAAGATACTCAAACCGTCTCTATGCATATGAGCCCTCTGACATTTCATTGTGTAAGTAGAGTGTTCTGACACATTCTGAAAATATTCTCAGGGCAGTCATATTTTTCATGAGACAAGGAATAACACCAGGCATTACAGTTTCTCAAAATCAGTACTTGCTGAAAGATATTTAACCAGGATTAAAATTAAACAGGATGCTAGACTTAAACTCAGTGAGATGAAGAAAATTATGGCAGAGCCCTGGAGCCTTAAGCATCCATCTGTTTTAAAAGCAAGCATACCTCAGTAGGAACTTGCATAATTCACAAGTGTTCACTGCAAGCAATGGTGAGAACTCTCACACACGAGTCCTAACAGGCCAGGTCAGGAAACCTTCTGGGAGCAGGGAAAGATGTTTGCTACAGCCCTCCCTCACTGCTGCACAACTCCAGTCTCTGCCCATGCATTTGCATTAATGAATGTATTCACCAGTCAAAATTAAACCCATGACATTCACAAATTGCTTGGAAGACTGAGTGCATCTGAATCCCTATAGCAATAGGCATGTGATTAAAAGAGCTTTAATAATAATGACATTATCTCTGCAGCATTTTTGGTTGCTGGCAGAGGAAGTTGCAGCAAAAATAACATGCATGAATATTTCATTTCTAGTGTATTCAAACATGCAGAAAGCGCTGAAGCTCCTGAAGACTGAACTGTAAGGAGAACTGAAGAAGACTGAACTGATGAAGAAAGCCCTTAAATATTACGAAGTCTTATCTTCCATCTCTTCTCCACACCTTGATACTGGTGAAGAGACTATTTAGAGTGATATTTAGTGATGTGTAGTGATGGTTTCTATACATAAACACTACAGTTTTACATTAGCACTTTTTTACTGGGCAGCATTTTTAAAAGCTGGAGGCTTTTATTTTAAGGCGTACAGAAGAATACTGTATGATTCAACTGTAAAAATGATTTTTTTAAAAATAAATTCATTTCAAGTGTTTACATAGAAAATATTGCTGTGTTTTCTGGTTTTTTCCTTATCTTCATCTACCATTATTAGAAATAGTAAAATCACTGTGTTGCTTGAGACCACAGCTTGCATTTTACATTCAAGCACTTCGGAAGGAAAAGGGCTGTTGTGGAGTAATCCCAGCCAGCAGCCCAGCTCCACACAGCCGCTCACTCTCTCACTCCACTCCAGTGGGATGGGAGAGAGAATCAGAAGAGTGAGAAAACTCATGGGTTTGGATAAAGGCAGTTTAATAGGTAAAGCAAAAGCTGTGTGCACAAGAAGAGCAAAACACAGGATTAATTCACTGCTTGCCGCGGGCAGGCAGGTGTTCAGCCACCTCCAGGACAGCACGGCCCCATGATATGCAGTGGTGATTTGGAAAGACAAACACCATCACTCTAAATGTGCCCCCCTTCCAGCTTCTTCCCCCGGTTTGCATGCTGAGCGTGGCTTATCCCCTTATTCAGCTGGAGTCAGCTGTCTCAGCTCTGTCCCCTCCCGACTTCTCCTGCAGCCCAGGGCTACTTGCTGACAGGGCGGTGTGAAGGAGCAGCAAGCAACCCTTCTCTGTGTCAAACAACCTTGTGTTATCAGCACCGTTTCGGCTGCAAATCCAAAGCACAGCACCACAAAAGCTACTGTGAAGAGAATCAACTTGACCCAGCCAAACCCAGTAGAGGAAAGCAGCTTTTTATCTCCAGTTTCAGCAGCTAGCCTACTTTATCTCCAATTATTTTCTAGTTACACCAGCCTATGCAGAGCTTTCACTATCAGCCCTTTCTTTACAGCTAACAAGAAGTGCGAATCTTTCACAGAAAAGTACTTAGACTAGAGAATGGGGTGGTTTGCACATGGGGGTTGTTTTTCTTTTGACTTGGCTGCATTCTGAAGTGATTTAAGATAGAACTGCTTCCCTTAAAGAGCCCCTGCTTACACCAGATTTCAGTAAAGCCCTAAGATGATTAATCAAGTGATACTACATTGACTATGTGGCTGGTTTCACGATTGTGTTACAGGTTATAATTGTTTATTTGCAAGTCCAAAAGGAACAAGAGAAGTCAGAACTAAAATAAATGCTGCCGATGAACACCATGAGAGTACACATTACCTAAAAACTTATGCAAAAAGGATACTTTCCAGCCCCAAATATCTGCTAACTCTGAACTCAGCAGCAGCATCAGTGAGAAACACTTTGGCCAGGACCATGCTTTCATTATTTTCTCAGCTCTTTGGCAATGACAGCATTCTTACCACTTCTATTACCATTACTGCCACTACCAGTCATCATGAGAACTACAAAAGAGGAAAACACTTGTGAGGGCAGGACAGGTGAGAGAAGCAAGGGTTTCAGCTCAAGGGAATCTCTCAGCAAAATCAGAAGGAAGGTACTTGCTAATATATATAATATAATATAGCTTTGGCAAGCTATGCGAACCCTACCTGCCAGAAAACTTCAAGAGGTACCTGGAAAGGGTCCCAGATACGCAATTCAGCATTCCTTCAGCACTTCAGTAAGATGTTACTCTCTACTGCAGCATCCAGAAGACAGAGGAAAAAGAGATGCAGTGGGCAGCAGAAATGTTCTCTAGAATCACGTATCAGTCAGAAAAAGCAAAAAATGTGGTCACATCACGTAGCAGAGGGACAGCACAGAGGGAGGCTGGAGCAGATGGTCATCAGAATTGTCTTTACCTACTCAGCCCGAAGTACACTTGCTAGAGCTCTCTATGTGACATAAAACAAAGGCTGCCCGTGCCATCATGTTTTACAAAGCTGTTTTTATAACACTACTGAAGTAGCATTATTTTCTTCAGCAGATATACTGATGCTATGTATAACACCCAGTAAATCGATATAAAGTGTAACTACAAGGGTCTACTAATCTACATGCTTAGATGCAAATACCCAAGCTAGTCCAGTCCGCAAGTATCAAGAAATTAGCTTCTGAAACTGAAATTCTTTTTTTTGCACTCAATGTTATGCTTTTCTCGTTTACTTTCCACCTTAACCAAATTTTCAAGAATCTTAATACATAAACGGTCAACTTAATCCTGCTCTTTTCCTCCTTTCCTCTAAATACAGATTTTTTTTGGGTTTACAGAGGCACCAAGCCAAGCTGAGATACCTAAAAAAAGCCTCTTTCCATTTCTTTGGAAAATCTGGGAAATTATTGCTGAAATACATATGATTGTTAGATAACCTGAAGTACATAGGATGGATATGGGGGTTTTAAGAATTACACTAGGGCTCAGACAATCTTCTAAAATAATTAGGTCTAAAAATAATCCAAGAACACTAACACATTCCTATTCACTTGTCAGCTATAGCTTTTAAGGTACGTTTTTACAGATATACTTCAAGTCAGACAAGCTCTCCCTTTTGTAATAATTACTTTCATGTGAAAGGTGGCAGATACCGTGCAGTAATTATCAGCATGTTAGTCAATATCTGGATTCACTTTCTCACATAGATGGAGAAGAATTGGATTTAATTGTTTTATAGCCAATTATTTTTATATGATAAAAATGCGTATGTGTTCTGAAGGAAGACATCTTTCCACATTTTTCAGAATAACCAACTTGAGGAAAGCATTTCAGTACAACTAAGGCCAAAAGACATCTAATGTAAGCAGTAAGAATGGTCCAAGCTAAATCACTCTGTTACTTTGACACTGTGGTGGTGTAAA
This sequence comes from Gymnorhina tibicen, assembly GCA_013399875.1. NCBI lineage: Eukaryota > Metazoa > Chordata > Aves > Passeriformes > Artamidae > Gymnorhina > Gymnorhina tibicen. The sequence goes on along the minus strand of VXAZ01002838.1, from coordinate 3,180,256 downwards.
CAGCTTCTAGAAAATCTGGTTACAATCAAGTCCAAATCTCAAGCAGTGAAGTGAGGTGAAAATTAAAATGCAGCTCTAGAAAACAAACAACAAAAAATCTTTGTGTGGTGAAAACATTTTTCAAGAAGAGAAAGCAACAGAGTTCAATGACAAAACCCACCAAGAACAGGTATAAATAACTTTTTAAAGTGCTCTAGTTTGGCACGCCAGAACAGTACAGCATCTCTTGTATACTCACACGAGTCAGACTTTCCCTGAGAGGCAACACTCTTCACCTCCCAAAAACAAAGTCAGACTTGGTGTGTTTTATTATCCCCTTCAGAATCAGGTTTGGAAAGCAAATCCACACCTCTGATTGGGAATGTCAACATTTGTATGGGTGGATGGGTTTGTTTAACCACAATCCCAAAGAGACGATGTATTTTTAATATGATAGAAAAACTTTAATCATTCCATACAATCCACTGATCGTGATTTTTACTACTAAAACAAAAGTGTTTCATATTGTAAGACATGAGAGTTTAGAAAGTGGTAATATTTTCAGTATTTTTGCATTGGTGCACATTTATACTCCAGTATAATCGATCATACTTATGGAACCAGATCCACCCAAAACTAAGCACTACAAAAACAATTAGGAAAAAAGTCAAAAGTGAAGCAGCTGTATAGTATTACTTCAAGCTTCATTAACCCTTGCCATACGACAACTCCTTGGATTTACTATTGTAATGTACAAAACACAGAGCCTGTCTAAACTAGGAAAATGAACTGTTCCTAAAGGTGGCCATGAGATCATCACTGTCCTCTTGACACGTACTGGGAATAGCTGGAGAGCAATTGAGGGAAACAGGACAGCAACTGGGACAAACAAAGTGCTGCATACATTTTATTAGACTTCAGCAGGCCTGAAGGCTCTTAAGGTGTTTCAGCACACAAGTGGGCTCTTACCCGGCATCTCCAGGTATGTGCTCAAGCCAGACACAGCAGGGGAGGAGGTGCAGGAGCAGCTCCCAGAGCAGCTCCAGGAGAAGGTGCTGATCACGGATGCTGAAAACTCAGCTACACCTGAAAAGAAGCAGTTCTATAGCAAGTTCTTGACATCCCTCTGCTTTCAGTTTCTGCTCTTCCCCTTCAAAACCTCAAGATAATTCCTTCTTCAGGAGCACTTGGCCCATGAAAGTCTGGAAGTGCTTTGATACAACCTCTTTTTGCCTCCTCTGCATGAGTACGGAGGGATCTCCTTAGTACAGGGAGACTGTATGAGAACCTGCTTCTGTCTGCCTCCAGACTTCCTTCCCACCTTGCTCAGGTGCTGTATTTCTTGGCAGAGGGCCTTAATACTCTTCCCCTTTTCTTCCTGTAGAGCTGTCTTTCAGGCTACAGCAACTGCCTACCCTGCCAGTAGCACCAACTGAGTGAAGAATGAATGAAGAAAATGTGCAGTGCAGATCTGCAATTCAGTGTGATCAGAAACAAATGGAACATTGTGCACCTTGGGTGTTCAGATGTCTGCAGTTTCAGCTGATGCATCACTTCTGCTAGAGGCAGCAAAAGGGACCATGCTTTCCTTCAGCTCAGACAATACTTACTACATGGATAACATACCATTCTAGCTTGAATTCTTTGTTTTCAGAAAACAAACTACTGGAAACCATTTTTTTGTTGCTGTTTTTCTTTCTTTTTTTTTTACACGTCATTCAGTCTCTCATGAAATCAAGACTGTTATCTGGATGACAGAGAAATACACACTGCTGAGTTATTACAACAATGACTTTACACCATCTGAAAAAAATAGCTGTACAACAACTTTCCAGACATCAAGTTTCTTACATCAGAGATGACAGACAATGATTGTGCAAATACCAAACTTCATTCACTTGTCAAGGAAAAAAAGTTTCAAGTTAAGCAGCTGCAGATTACATTCTCCTGGTTTTCTTCATTCATTGTTCTCATAATGACAATATCCATTAACATTGTTTTTATTCTCAACAAAATTCTAAAGCTACCAGGAAACCAAAACAAACAGGGAAGAGGAGGGGTGAAGAACTACAGTAGTCATTAACATACACTTAATGTGCACTATAGAAAATAACATCTTTAACTTCTATTTTTACCTTAACAGGAAAGTGGGAGACAAAAAAGTTTACTAGAGTACATCCTAAAACCTAAGTAAATCATACCCAACCATCCACCGTAAATTTTTATCATTTTAATGAGAATTCATGTGAATTTTTGTAATCAATGACTACAGCAGAAAATACCTCTGGGGTTTTTTTTACATCAGATAACCCAGTAGTGCTATAAAACTCACTGTATAGAGTTCACCATATCAATTAACAAAGTCTTAACCAGCAGTTCAACTCTGCCCAGCTACTGAATGCACCCATCTACTTTAAGATAGAGATTCTTAGAAGAAAAATAGTGGAAATTAAATATGAAAACTACACATTTCTTACAGAACTTGAGTTTTATTTTGCATTCATGTAGAATACCTATTATGGAGAAATACCAAACTATGGAGAATCAGTATTTTTAAGTAGAGGGTGCAGAAAGAAGATTCAGTCCTTTATAAACTTATCAAATAAATGCACTAGGGTTTGCACGAGGATCCTTTTGGTTCCTGTATCTGTAAGTCAGCCAGACTCCCAGAATCTGAAAATAAAAACCAAAGATATTATTAAGCAGAGGGTCTCCATCCCATCCTCTAGTTTTACAAAATTTGTTTTAAACATAGAATCAGGACAATGAACTTCCAGAATACAAGTTTAGGATATTTTACTGTTGCTAAAATTGTACAATATACTCCATCTTTCTTAATTAGAAAAAAGAATGCACCCTCTCTCTTGGAGAAAAAATCATACCTAGCAACAGAGAGAAAAACAAAACAAAAAAGCCAAAACTATAAACAAAAAAAGCCAAACCCATATTCACAATGCAATAAAAAATTTCCCATTGTTATAACGAAAGTTAAATTATTCTTCTCCCCTTCCCAAATGGTAAATACTCATAAACCTGCTCTTAGTATAATGATAATAAAAAAATCCTCTGAATTGTTTCATTTTATCACTACCACTTAACTATACTGCTATTCTTGTGCGTTTTCAAATCTTGCCATTCCCCCCAACTACCTTCCCCCCTCCCAGCACCTTCACGTTTTCAGTAGAGACGGCTGAGGTCAGAGTGCTTCTGTTTAAATTGCCGTATCTCTCTTGTTGCTGTCATATGTACAAACCTTCTAAAAACTGCACTAAGCAGCAGGAAGAGCATTTTCACATGCTCTACTCTGGGATTAGAAAAGACCTGCTCTGAGGATTTTTATACTCCAATCAATAAAGCAAATTATGTATCATCATGGTACAAAAGCAAAGAATCAAAAGACCTTTTTCATTTTAACCTACTGCTTAAAATACAGTTCACTCCTCATGCAACTCTATCTTTGCACTACAGGTGGCACCAAAAAAAAAACTTCTCGAAGACCTTATGTGTGCTAGAGTGAGGAATAGGTGGGAAGAAGAGGGACCAAGGTAAAGCAACAGCACTGTTTTTATTACTTTTGGAGAATGGTACACTTGAACAGCTAACTTTCTGAAAAGCTTAAACTTTACAGCACCACATTTTAGTGCTGAGGTTTGTTGTCTAAATAACAAGGTTGCGAGAAAAGCCTTCCTTCTGACAGACTTAAGCAAGCTCATCGCTTTGAAAAATTTGGCCTAATTATTTGACTCCTGAGATTGGACTGAGGTTTCCTGCAATAAACCCCTTAAAACTGTGTTTCACAAAACAAAGCTTTATAAGCGGGGAAGAAGCACTCAACTTTCTAACCACCCACTCACCTCTGTGAAACTGAAGAAGAGTCCAATCCCGCCGACAAATCTCAGCACCATTCCAGAATACTCCTCCATTATTGGTGCACATGGTCTACAGTGGAGAGTTCTAAGACAATCCTGTAGCAGATACAGAGAATTGCTTTCCATTTTCTGATGACACTTCGTTGTTTGAAAGCATCTAGTTTGCTCTAGAAGAGTCTACTACCCATGGACAAAACTCCAGCAGTTTTAAAAGACTCCAAGAGAGCAAGAATATAAATGACAGCAGAGCACAAGCTCTGCAGGGTGCCCTGTGATTGTCTTCCCAGTAAGTTAAGAGAAGAGCTTAGTATCACTGTAACAACTACGTTATACATTTGTTAAAATGCTGCTTTCTGTAACTATGAAAAGAGTTGTACATTTTTGAACAAACACAGTGTGAAAAAGTTATGGTTTTTCACACTTGAAGAACTTACAGCGGCGCAGGTTTCATTCGGATAAAAAACTCTGAATCCACAACAATTCAGATTTCTCTCAATATCTGTTCTTGCGCTGTTGGTGTTACTCCATCCCACCTCTAGAAGTTCACTCTAGAAGCCATAAGCAAATACGTATTACATTAATTGAAGTGTTTTACACTGCAAACCAATATACAAAATCAAGTTGATAATGCCCTAACTAAAGCCTTCAAATCTTGATGCTCAACAAGAGACTGTAAATATATTAAAGAATGACTGGAGTGTCCGAAGAGGCAGTGCAGCTAATGAAAGAACAGCACCTCACAGCAGCACATTCATGGGTACAACTCATTTTCTTCCTTTGTTTTTGCTAATCCCAACAAGATCACTAGTAATGCCACAGGCAACTAATCTACTGGGACTGCCCAGGCTTTACACGAAAAGCACGTTCACATGCAAAAGCTGATTGTTTAGTCACTGTACCCTTACCCACTTCTCATGCAGCAAGAATTGGTCTCTATACCATATGGAAGACTTTTATTTTCACACATAACTGCCTAATGTAGTTATGACCTTTCCAGTTACACAAGAACAATTCAGTGACTTTATCAAATTTACACCATGATTACTGTGTATTTCATCAGCTTTTATGAAATTGCTGAACACGAGACATATTCAAGAAATCGTGCTGCTACACCTGTGACCATAAATCTAGAAAGGAAGCTTAAAAACAAATCAATTAAAAAAAGAAGACATCTGAAAGTCATTTTAGGACCCAAATGTATTTCTTTCTAGCTACCAGAGCCAAGCACTGACCAAGGTCTAGTCTTTAATAAATAGGATAACACTGATTTTCTTAAAATATGCTCTTCCCATTTTATGGAAGACTATATACAAATACATGTGCCTGTATACATATATATTTATAGTCCTACACTATAAATTAACATAGAAGTCAGGAAACTTTTCTTACCTGCTGTTCCTCATTTAGTGCCAAACAGGCACAGGAGACAGAAAACTGGACAATAAAGACTAGCAGAAGAATAATCATGTACTGGAAACAATAGTTAAGGATATACTCTCAAACTAATTTTGCTTTTATAACATATCCACCTAGTGGTATTCCAGTAAGTCCTATAAAACAAAGGAAGTATGGAAGCAAATTCTGACTGGATGTGGAAAAGATGACCTAAATAATGTTCCCAAAACCCAATCACCATATATTATCTCTTTTTGGCTACTACTATATATAGCTAGTATTTCCAGGTTAGGTATTTCTTGCCTAGCAAGAAAACACGAGCAGAGAGGTTAATAAAAGGAGCTTTCAGAGAAAAATCTCCAGCCAATTTCTCCAGTTTTAGGGACTCATGTCGTTTCAATATACTTCACCTATATAAAGTAGTAGAGAAAATATTTTTCTGGGTATTGCATATTGCAGATTATTTTTTTCAAGGACATAGTGATGTAATCAATTACAAAAAATAAGGTTAGCCTAGATTAGAAATAAAAAAAGTTAAGAGCTGCTCTTGGAACACAGCCTCACACTTTTGGACTAATGCATCTGAAAATGGTATAAAACAAAAAGAATAAACTTTGATACTAAAGATCACATTTTGAAAGTTGGGGAGTACTCTCTAAATTTGGCTGCTGTGTACAGAGGCAGATACTTCACACAATTAAGCTGTTTGTAAAGTGGAGGTCAGCTCTTATTCACAGACCACAAAAGTTAAACATTAATAGTTCACCTACTTTAGCTCCGTGTAGGGCTAAGCATACAGTAAGAGGCACCTGTGACACAGTGAGCCACCATAAAAAGCTCTCAAAGAATTAAATAGTCTTATTTTCAAAAAGAGATATGAATACTTCTATCTTCAGAGCACAAACAATGGAGGAAAAAAGGAAACTGAAATAAAGTTAAATGGGAAGAAGTCTAATTTAGACTTCCCTTGACCAAAGTAAGATTGGGAATTTCAGTTCTGTTTCTGAAGCACCTCCCCCAGCAGTCTCAGCTGACAGAGCAAGTTGTTTACACAGCTTCAACCAAGCTGCAATCAATGCAATGCACCAGAAGGATACAAAGAATAGCAATACTTGATGATGTTTCACTGCACCAATCAATCCAACTAAGGCAATAAAGAAAAGGAAGACTCCTACTGCAATTACCACTCCAACAACTCTGAAACTAGAGATGAGGCCAAAGCCAATTCCCCATGCTGCAATTCCAATCAGCAGCAGGCTCACCAGCTGGAGGGAAGAGAAAACACAAAGTTAGACTGCATATTAAAATAGGCTCACACACACAAATAATTTTTTTACATTAAAGTTGTTTTTAGAAAGGTACAATTTTTCTTTCTGGTGCAAAGAGAAGAAGCACAACCCTAAACAAACCAATCCTCCTCATCATTGCACAGGTAATTTCAGTTCCAGATGTTTTAAGGCATACATATTCTTCTACACTGTCGATGTGGCACTGTTACAACTCAATTTACCTGTAAGTCAAGCCATGTTGTACTAACTGTGACTGACTAGAGAAACTAAACTGGAGATCATAACGTAATTGACAAATAAGCTAAAAATCATCAGCTTTAATTCACAGAGTGGAATAAAAACGAAAATTTCAGATGTTCTGCAAAACTGTGGCAGGATATTTAAAGAAAATAGAATATACAGCTGCACAGCTCTGAATGTGTAAAAAAGGGCACTTTGCCAAAACTTACTGTAATCACCTGTATTAATTCATTAGAGAAGTTTCTATATACTTGATGATGTAACACAACAGCTAACATGGTCACACAAGAATACATTTCAGATCTGAATTTCAAGGACTTTATGCAGTAAAACAATAAAGGCATCCTGTCTCCTCTGCATATTTCTTCAAGAAAATAGCTGTACTATTAAGTCAATCCTATTTCGATACTCAAAACACTTATGCTGTTTCCTTCCTTTTAAACATGGTATTCAGGGAAGGCAGGCAGAATCTGTCCCAGTTAGTTCACAGAGATTTATTGTTTATATGGGCAGGAAGCTCCAGCCTTTCCTGTTTCCACACCAAAAAAACACAACCCCAAGAAAAAAGAAATTCCAACATGAAAAGCTGCAGAGAAATCTGTAATGAAGTTCAGCAGGAGGGAAGCAGCAGACAAAGCCAACCCAGATGTCCAATGCACAAGATGCCCAAGACTCTCTGGTTGGAAACAGACCTATTTGCAACATATCGCTCATTACATTCTCTGTTAAATGATACTGATTCAACATGTAAGTTTTAACTTTCCAAAACTCTGATCTCACCAAAGATATCCAGCTGTATAGCTATTAAAAAACCAACCCAAACCAACAACATAGAACAGTAAGCACTTAGTCTAGTCCAACTACTTGGTTTCATTTAACAACAGGTACAGAGCAAGCACTTACACTTGCTTGCCAGTTTCCATTCAAACAAGGCACATTCTCATGACATTTTACTGCTTACCCAGAGGCAGGGAGAATTAAAAAAAAAAAAAAAAAAAGATCATTTCCAACTTATCACTTTAGTATACTTACCCTACAGCTGGGCATTCTTGTTGGTTTTCAATGCCAAATACATCTGCATATTTTTTTCCATTTAAGTACATTTTAGAGGACTAACCTATGTAATGCTGCTTTTGAAACATGGAAATCTAAAATAACATCACGAAAGCTAGTAAAACAACTAGAGAGGCTCATCAAGATCGAAACACAGCAGGTGGATTTTTTTTGTGTTCTCACAGGAATACACCTCAAAAAATTTTTTACCAAAAGCCAGTAATCCACACAAGAAATTCAAGAGCCTGCAAGAACAAAAGCAGGGTATTTGTCATACCTACATTTCTCTATTAACACACAAAGAGGCAAAAAAAGATACAAAATTCAAAGGAATTGTTCAATACCTGCAGAGTTTTAGGATGATTTCACATTTGTCTTTGTTTCTCTTAAACAAAAAGCCTAAATGACCACATTTATTTAAAACCAAAACAACAGGCCAAGATGTCATGAATCAAAATTACAGAAAGGACTGAAGAAAAAAGTAAAATAAAACACCCTTGGCTCTAACACAGACAAATTTTCTGAGTCCATGCTGCACAAGGCTATAAACTTCCAGATACCAGTACAATGAAGATTAGCGTTGCTAATCAGACAGTTAATTGCAAGACCTACCTTTTCTGATCTACATCCACTCACTTTATTTCACTGTCTCATTCCACTGGAAAGATTTACTTTTCCATGTAAGTACCAGAAGTGAGAAACAAAAGAAACCCCATAGGCCAATTTCCAACCAAAAAGTGCTATCTGACATCCCATGCTCTGCATCAGCTTCTAAGCACTGAACCCACACTGCCACTACATAGGTCTTTAAAAAAAAAATCTCACAGGCAATGCCAAACTTCAATTTATTTCACAAAGAAGGGCAGATGAAACTTTGTTCCTAATGATTTTCACCAATACTTTTCTGTCTGAGGGCAAATCTTGACTTTCACCAATCTGCCTCCAGGATACCAAAATGTGTATTTGTTCAGCTCTTTGCTCATTTCATAAGAGGTCTGAAAGCATTAGATGAAATTAGTTTTGTTCTTAAAATACTGAAATCAAAACAAGAGACAAAATCTGTGCCTCTAACACCTGCTGGATAAACACAGTCTGTGAGCAGGGTACCAGTTGCTTCTTGCTGCCATTACTGATCTCATCTTACATTAATCTGATGATATATGCATAAAATTAGTTGCATGACAATAGAAGTGTCTCCTGACACCCTGGCACAAAAAACTTTTCTGGTAGAAATAGCCACATGTTGAATCTAAAACAGCCCTGGTTTTCAGTCAAGTGGGGAAAAAAAAGCTTCTCTGAATTTTAATCCCATTACTGAACTCCAGATATTCAGGAAACAACATAAATTAGTTTAGTTTCACATTCAATCACATTCAAGTTTTAGAGCTATCAATCTCATTTTCAAGTGCTACCTCCATAATACAAAGGCTCTATTTTCTTTCACTTGACAAAGTTGTCCACTGTCCAATTCCTTAAAACATCTGGAAATTCAGTGTGACCACAGATCCATGCTACTGGGCTCTGGCTGACAAACTACGTGAAAATGCTGTATTCAGTCAGGCAGATCCATGATTTGGATCAAAATCATGACTGGCTACTCCTATCTTGCCACTTGAAATTGTGGAAAATTGACTCTGTTTCAAAACTGAAATGGAGACTACAGATTTACTAACCACTCCAGAAACTGCTCTAGTATTAAGTTTTTGACTCCTCCACATGTTTACTGAAAGATGAAATTATGGTTATTCCTTCATATTCAGGTTTGGCATGGACTATCTGAATGAGAGGAATAACTCTCTATATATCATTTTTTAGTGCCAGAATGCAAAAAAACTGAAGCAAGAGCACACTACTACACAAAGGAAAAATAACTTAAGCTATTTTGAGAAGAGGTTTTACAAGTCTGTAAAACAATGCAAGGCTCATAGTGTTATGCAGTTTAGCCACTAGAAATGACTACGCAACAGTGCTTATTCCAGTGTTTTGAGATGAAAGGATTTAAATGCAATATTTCTAAAACTGGAGCTGCTATGACTTTATAGTATAATGTACTTGAAACAGAATTAGTGACCCTAACCACTTCAAATGAGCAACATGTACATTCTAAACATACAAGTTTTACCTACATGCAAGAATGCCATGTATTTCTGTTAAATAAAGGAAGAAGGACTCTCTACGGAGCTTCCAAATGTCACATTTTATCTCACTGAGACCACATTTCACAGCAGCAGAAGTCTCCCAAAGTAAACAGTATCATCCTTGGGAGACCTGAATTACCTGTGAAACTTCATTTTACCTACACAAATTTACTTACACAAAGCTAGCTTTGGTTAGTAACACTTCAAATATTTGCTTGATGTATCTGCCAGAAATATCTGAAATCACAGTCCAGTTTTTAGTGATTAGGGCTAATCCAGTTTCCCATGGGAGGGTTGGAGAAATGGCCTGTTAGACTGAATGGCCACAGGCCAGACTGCTGAACTTGAAGGACAGTAATTGATGGCTCAGCGTCCAGCTGGCAGCAAGTAAGCACGACCACAAAGGCTGATACTGGAGCCAATATCACACAGTATCTTCATCAACAACCTGAGTATAACATAAAATGAATCCTCAGAAAATCTGTGGATGATACTAAACAAGGAAGAGTGGTTGACTCTCCAAAAAGAGATTTAACTCAAATATATCTTGATAAACTTGAGGAATAAGCCAACCTTAGGAACCTTGCAAAATGAAAAGTTGTGCTCCTGGGTGCTTGTGGAGCCTGGGATCAGACCAGCTGAACAACAACCTTACTGAGATACACAGGGAGATCAAACTGTTTATCAGGCTGAATACAAGCCAGGAGTCAGCTCTCATTGCAAACAGGGAAAGACAAGAGGAGTGCAATCAAAGGAAAAACAATGCTGGCGAGACTGAAGCTCAAATACTGTGTTCTATTTCAAGTCCCCCAGGTGGAAAACGAATTTGAGAACCTGGTAAGAGCCTGGAGCCTTGACGATGAGAGGTTTGAGAAGAGGTGATGGATCTAGGTTTGTTTAGTATGACAAAGAGGCTGCCTAGGGATAATCACATAGTAACTAAAGCTGAAGGCACATTACATAAACATGGAGGCAAAGTCTTCCGGGTATCACAAGTAACAGCTTGGGAAGTTCAGAGCGGACATTAAAAAACGTATCTGTAAGGTGGTTTGGTGCCTTACTCAGAGAGGTGATGATCTTTGTTCTCAGGGGTTTACAAGACTCCGCAGACTAAGTCACAGATGGCAAGCCACTGTTATTCGTAATCCTGCTCTGAGCAGGTGCCTGGACTGATGAGCCCCAAAAATGCCTTCCAACCAACACTCTCACAGACCATAGCCAGCACTTTCACCATGCCACTCTCTCCACATCAAAAATCAAAGTTTTAACAGGCAGAAAGGAGATGGATTTAACACTGACCGAGGACTCTTCTGCACCATCTAGCTCACTGCATAGCTTCTAAACCGTCTATCAGCAAAGCACCTTCTTATAACCAGTAAGAAAGTCTCTCAATGAAAGAGCAACAAATGATTTTGAACAAGTACTTCAAAAACATGAGTACAGTCTTGTTCTCAGAAGTGATTTAAAAAGTCACATTCACTTAAGGCATGTTCACATAAAAGCCAACAAGCATTAAGAGAAAAGAATTTATAATAACCTAAAACTGGAGTGATTTGTGTACAGAACAATGCTACAAGCACACAGTCCACAAACCAGAAAAACAATATAAAGCCATGGACAGTGTATACATGTGGAGGGGTGACAGTATTTTATACTTCTTATCTTTATTTACTGTATATTATCTTCTCCATCAATTCAAACCCTAGCTACCTTACTTAAAAGGCACACACACAAATACAGGCTTAGCATAATTCAATAGATAAACACATATTTTGAAATTAAGTAAATGCTTCACCACAACAAACCTTTAGATAGCACAAATCCTAAGTGAAGATCAGTGGTTTCCCCTATGAGATAAGAGTATTTATACTTTGGAGTAAAAAAAAAGGGGAAAAAAGAACCAAGCATATTGTCAGTAGACAAAACATTACTTCAATGTCAGTATCTGTATAGGGAAAAATTTAGGGAATATTTAAGTTCAAGATCAGTGGAACAGATCAGACACCAGTTTAGGCGACTTCCCTTTTTTCTATACACATACATACACACAGTTGAACTTCAGAGATGTTCCAAAAATAACAGTTTCTCTAACAAATCTCTTAATTTGCTCTCTTCTTTAAATCCAAGTTCTCTTGTGCACAGAGGTGCTCATTTCCCTCATTCCTGTACTGGAAAAAACATATTTCTCTCCACAAGCACCACTTCTGTACTTACGTACAAGCTTATAGTCTACATTACAAAAAAGAAACAAAGATACTGACAAACTATTTCTCTATACAATGCCACTGAGAAACAATTCAAATGCTAAAACCACTTCCTCCTTCCTACAACAGCAAGCCAGCAAATCTGCTGTGTTGACTAACTGGGAACTTTTCGGTATTTCAACTAGCTTGGACTGCTGGCCAGGCAGGAAGTCATATGCAGAAGTTGGTGTTCCCGCTGCTTCCTTAACGCCTCAGTACAAACAGGAGTTGGTAAAAACTGCATTTCAGAATCTAAATTTCAAGAACTACTGACTCACCATTCGCAGGTAAAGAGATTATATAGCACTTATACTTGTATCAGCATGGGAAATATTTACAGAATAGCTGTCAGGGTAGATATGGAACAGGAACTAAAAGCAAAGAGATTACACAAATGATGAAATACATCCTCCCTAACCTCTCTCTCTGCCTGTAAGTTCATATTCTACTACTTTTAAGGGTGCTTTAAAATTTAAATGTCAAATGGCATATATACTGAAGGTAGAGGTTTGCACCACTCTCCCCTTCAACTTGGCCAACCATTTCTGCACAGCCATAGAGAGTCTAGAAGACAATTCTGATTCCTGGCACTTCATTTAAAAACACCACATTAAAACAACAGGCGGTACATAGTGGTGCACCTTTAGCAAGCTAAAACAAAGCTAGATTTGTTTCTATCACAGCTGTAAGCTACTCAACCTGTAAGCAACTTTACTGCTTTACAGTACTACTTCAGCTTTACTGAGAGCAAAGGAAAGCTCTGGGTACCTCCACAGGATTTCTAACAGAAAGCAAAATCTTCCACCCTTACATGACTTACTTAAATGAAGAGTGATCAGTAGTCTGATTACTGAACAGCCTTGAGACATGTAGTGTGGAACAAGCAATTGCTGTGAAAGGCAGCATTCCTGACTCTTATCACAAAAGCCTGTTCTTTTGGTTTCAGGCCTTGTAAAGAGTTATCCACATTACTGGCCATGTAGCAAACAACTTACACACTGTCAGTTAGATTTAACCCCTATTTAATACTCTCTGGTCTTTGGAAATGGAAGCTTTCTGCTGTGCAGCAGGAACAATTATTTTCTAAAATGTTTACTTTTACTCGCGTGTTTGTTCATTGTTTTTTAAGAGGTTGTGAAATGTTTTCACAAAGCCTGGTGAGCCCAGAGATCCTTCTTCCACACATCGTATCTCCTTCAACACAAAAACAAGAGTACAAAAACCCACAACAAATGATGTAAGCTACCAGGCTTCTACAGGGCATTCAAAGGGGTTCTTGATAATTGCGCTGGTTTTGAAGCGCCCATCTGCACCACCAGGATGGATGAAAAGATCAGCAGTATCAAAACACACCATGTTCCATATACCCTCCTCCTCTGTGCCCTGTCATTCTCCTGATCCTTCTCTAAGGACAGGCTGCCTTCTTAGCTCCAAATGCCACTGTGCACTCTGCACAAGACAATGAAGAACCAAAACCCACTCCCAGCAGGTCTACGGACCCAGCACACATCTCGATTCTGATCCCCCACCACAAACTGCTGTCACTTTGACTATAAACTGACACACAGTATAGCCGAGGGCCTTCCCAAGCCATGGCAAAACATCTTCAAATATCTATCTGTACTTTTGCTGTACTCTTCTGTGTTCTCAAGCGTGAGCATAGAAACCTCCCCAAAATGCCAATGAAAACAAAAAAGCCACAAGACTGGCATGACCAACATTATCTTCCTTGACTAATACCTGGGAGCTTCTGTTTTACCAGTTTTATTTACATGTCAAGACTAGATAGCCCAGCTCATACTGCCATCTTCAAAGTGTCCTTGAGAACAACAAAATGGCTCCAAGGCAACCTGTCCCAATTGCTGAGCATCCAGTTGTGACAATGAGGTAGACCAACACAGCACAGGCTGGTGCTGGGGCAAACTCTTGATGCTGCATACCTAAATGCTGACCAGAGCCTGTAAGACAGGGCAAACAGCAGGTTATTTACTTCTTACAGCTGAAACCAAACTCAGGACGAACCAAAATGGAGTTGCACTCAGAGATCACAGGCTCACTTAACAGTGAGAAAGAAATCGCCACTTGAGGCAAGAACTGTGCTTCTCTAAATCCTGTCTGCTTGTACCTGGCTCTGGGTAGCCACTACACCAGTCAGGAAGTATCACAGAACATGGAAGACATATATTCCCTTTCCCTACGAAAATCCGTATGTTCACCCTGCCTCTAACACCAAGTTTCCCCTATGCAGCAAAAAGGTGAAGCAGACAGATTTGCATGGAAGATGCAATATGGTCACTCCTCTTCATCAGGAACTCTGAAAGTAAGACAAACATTATTACAAAATACGTTACGAATTGAAAACCCTCTTAAAACTCTCAAGGCCAGGCTGGATGAGGCTTTAAACAAACTGGTCTAGTGGTAGGTGTGCCTGTGCATGGCACAGGAATTGGACCTACATGATTTTTAAGGTCCCTTCCAAACCAAACCATTCTATGATACCAAGCACACATTGTCCAAATCTGAGAATTTCTGTAAGTATCTTTGCATATTTCCATAATACAGAGAAAGCAAGTTTGATAAAGAGGGCATAAAGCACAAATGCACTGTCAATAATTACAGCACCCAGAGAACAAGAAACACTGATAGGAAAAATAAAACAAGCCCAAAAAACTCTTTCGAACACAATGCTTTGAAAATGGATGCAAAAACCAAGGTACTTAATAGGCAATCAAAAAAAGAGGTTCAGAGAACAAAGTAATATGAAAAGTAAATTATTTTGATAAGGTACTTCCTAGTGTTACAAGTTAATGTGGATGCTTTTATGGAATAAGCTTTGTGCTATTAAAAAATACACACTTCTAATGGAAAAGGTACTTTACGTTTTACTTGAAATCAAATGGCTGTTCTAGGTTTAAGAAAAACAAAGCCTGCTCATCCAAACAAACGTGAGATGTTTACAGGCCAAACAAACATTACATGTTTCCTGCTGCAGCAATAATTAAGTAGCTGCTTGGGTGACCAAAACAGCACACACCACCCATATGAACTGTCAGTATTTTTTATAATTTGAATATTTAATCTCATGGCTCACCTATCACTTCAACCTTTCACCACTAGTTAGGAACTTCCCTTTCCTCTCTGAAAATCAGATTTGAACAAAGATATTGACTGTGTGCACTTCAACACAATTATTGAAGACTTCCTTGAAAGGAACGCTTGAGTTTTAAGTTACAAACACATCCCTGAATTTTGATTAATTCTGTGGACAGGCACTTCACACAGTTTGTATGAGTTTGCCATTTGATGGGAAATGCAAATATGACTGACTAAATAAAAACTAAATAGGCCAGATACCCAAAATTAGTATTTTAAAGGTCCTTGTATTCAGTTCTTCCATATAAGACTTTATTCTGACAATTTACATCATTACATACCCAGAGTCAATAAATAGTCTCAATTATTTTTTTCTACTCTTCCTCTACCTATAAGGAACCATACTGAAGTCAGCAAGACTCAGCATAAATGCCAGAATTACTCATATAAAATAGGTTTAAAAATAGAATCAGGGCCTAAGGATATTAACTTAGTCCAGAGAAGAACCAAAAGTCATCAGCGAAGTAGCATCTGAAAAGAACATTAAGTGAGCAATTAGGTTACTGGGTTTCTGGTTTCTTGCCTTAAACCAATAACTGATTTATTACGACCAGGACATATATTTTTCTTGGTGTACTAATAAAAACTAAAAGAAGGCAGTACTAAAAAAAAAAAAAAATTAAACTCCAATATAATATTCTATCTTGGAGTGTTTTAAAGAAAGGCAGAATATAAACTGAAACCTCCAGTATAGAGTTCTCAGGGTTAATTCATTCCAAGCATGTCACAGACACATCAATGCTGGCTACAAAAACATCCAAGAAATGTTACCTATCCCTTCTTACCTCCACTACTCCCTTCTCACCACTTATTAGTGAATCAACACTATTTTTAAAAGATGATTATTATGTTATTGCTACGATTGTCTTCTGTATTTTTTTTGCCAGCTGGGAGAAAATAAGTCCATCATTCACTGTGCTGCTACAACCCTTGTATTTCAGGTTTCTGTCTAACCAAGGAACAGAGAAGCCCACACATTTTACTAGATCAACTCTACCAGACCAACTAAGCACCTTAAGTATTATTTTTCCAACTATGAATTTAAAAGCATTAAGTCTTGCAACCTGTCTATAATTAATAAACAATACTATAGTGCAATGACAATTGGATAATCTTGTAACTATCATTTTAAAAAGTCATTCTTTCCCTTCCGCAAAAACATATGTTCTTTATAGGTCAAATGACAGAAGATCAAGTGACACCCACAAAGTAAATTCTGCTCAAGGAGACATCAGAGCAGAGATTAAGGTTGTAAGTACACTGTACAGGTACCACAGACGGAACTACAGAAGTCTGAAAGTTCAACCCACCCTTGCTGAGGCCAGATATGCCCAAAAGACCTACCAGACTCATTACACCTGGCTAACATATGGCTATATGGCCATAGAAATAAATGATGGAGTCTTTAGAAAAAAAAACACCTGCTGTCCATGTGACATTACAATGAGATTTGTGCATGTGTTATCTGAGAAAGATCCAGATTTCTCTCACTCTTCTGTCACTCAAGGAGTAATAGTGAAAATAACAAAAGAAGTCTTGCATTAACTGAAAAGTGAAATTTGGATGGGATAATGTACCCATAACCCACCTTCTGGGACAGGAAAATCCCATGAAAAGTCGGCCACCATGATCTTTTGGGGTCCCTTTCAACCTGAGCTATTTTATGATTCTAACGTAGCTGCATCATGACACTGTACATACACTAAACTTACTTTCACTACAGATACCAAACGAGGCAACGCCTATCTGTTCCCCTCTGTTCTGGCTCGGTGTAGCCCAACAACACTAGGCATCACAGGGATCCAGGCTGACTAGGACAGTGGGTAGGCTGGGCTGCCTAAGCATGTTCCAGACTTTTTCAGGGACATATTTCACTCCTCGAGCTCCTCCAGGGAAGGAGACCAAGTAATAGCGCAGCCTCTCCTATATAAAGGTTTCTCTTCTGCTCTTTTCGGAGGAAAGGGGTGGGGGGAGAGAGAGGGGAGGGTCACCTCGTACACCAAAGAATCTAACAACAATCAACTCTGGCTTCAGCACAGGCGCTTCCACATCCCTTCGTGCTCCATGCTGGTGAGCACCATCCCGGTCCAGGAACTGCCAGCTACGGGAACTGTTTGTTCTGATGAACAGCGTTAGACCTGCTTGTTCTCTCGTCTTGCCTTCAGCCGAGATCGGGCAGTGCTTTCGGAAAAGCACGGATACAACTGCCCACAAGCACTGGCTGACCCCAATTGCAGTCTGCTGAAAGTCATCCCCAAGCACAGTTGTTAACTTGAAACATTAGAGGACATTCTACCTCTCCAGATGTGCTGTGAAAGGAAGCCATTACACTTACTCCCGTTTCTTGCTATTTCTGTGTCCTTTAAAAATAGACAGCGAGGAAAAAAATACCCCATAGCTACACCACAATTGGAGATTTTATTGTTCCCTGTTGAAAACAAGCCCTCCAACATGCTGGAACAAAATCAGGCACCTGCCTGGAGCTCCCCAGCAAAGTCATTTATTTCAGCTTAACATCCTACGTTTTTTCCCCCCTCACGTATGTTCCCACCACCCGAGGCAGCCCGACTTTGTAACTCCCCGGTCCATTCCAGGGAACGCCGGCGGTTGCTGGGGGCCTCGTCACTGACCGAACTGCACTTATATGGGCGCTGATCCTTGGCTGAGGAGTAACAAAACAAACCCTTCCCCGCTTCACGCCTGGATTGCTGCAGCGCCCTTTCCAGATGGAGAAAAAGGGCACCGGCGGGCCGGGCCCCGGGGCCGCTCCTTCCAGGAGATGAGACACTCGCCGCCGCCCCGGGCGGGCAGCGCTCCCGGGCCGCCCTGGATTTTGATCCCGAGGAGCCACGTCCGCGCGGTGACAAAGCTCGGCCTAAGCGCTGTCACCTCCTCACCGCTCCCACCCCATCCTCCCGAGCCGGAAGCCGCGACCGCCCGGCGGCCGCAGCGCGGAGCCCCCCCCCACCCCCGCAGCCANCCCGCGCGGCAGCCGCTCCGTCAGGAGGCCGCGGCCCCGCCCCCGGCCGCGCGCGGGTGCGGCCGCAGCAGGTGAGCGGCGCCCCCTGATTGGCCGCCGCGGGGCGCAAAGGTAAATGTATGCAAATGAAGGCGGTGACGTCGGCGCCGTCAGCCGCTATCCGGCGGCTCGCGCTGTGCCGGGTGGATCCCGCTCGCCGGTCCCCGCTGTTGTGACGACACGAGCTCCCTTCCCTGCTCCTTGCTCTGGTGACGACACGAGCCCCGTTCCCCGTTCTCCGCTGCTGTGACGGCACGAGCCCGGGCCTCGCCCCCGCCCGCCGGGACCCCGCTGCCGCACCGTTCTGTTCCCCGCACGAGCGGCGCCTCGCCGGTGACGGCGCGTCCCTATAATCCATGGCCTGTGTAATCCCGAGGAAACATCCAGGGATTTCCTTGTACAGACCGTGAAAGTATTCCGAGTGCTGGTAGTTTTACCGGCGCTTCATAGAATCATCGAGGTTGGACGAGACCATCGAGTCCAACCGTCAACCCAGCACTGCCACTGTCCTCTTATTTCTATTTTTAACATATTTATTTTGGGTTTTTTTGCTAAATTTAGCATTTCTACTGTGCCTCCTTACATATCTGTATATTTCCTTAGTTTGAGGGTTAAATATTTTCAAGTACAATTATTCTGCTTTACAAAACCCTCTACCTGTATCGATAATTTCCTGCTATTCAGTACCTAGTTTTTTTTAAATGTTCACTAGGGCCATCCAAAATCCTGTTTTCACAGTCCCCATGGGCTGCACTCTGCCGAATGATGCTTTATAATAAATACAACAGATCTAATATCTGCCAGCTATTCCAGTGTGGACATGTGTTGCGGGATTAGTGTCCAAGGTAGTTTCTTATCTTTTTTTGCTGGGCTTCACAAAGAGACAAGGACACACTTGCTCCTCCCTCGGGATGTCTGTAAGGGTACATGGCACTGTAGTTTTACTTTATCAGGGTTTGATGCCGGAGAAGTTGTGATGGTCAGTTTCTAGTAAGCGAAAGAAGCTGCATCTACTTTCTGATGAATTCACAACAATTCTTAATCGGAACTTGTCATCAAAACAGTTCAGAGAGGAAATTCCAAAAGCATTTTGTTTTCTGTAATTTGGCTGGCCTTCATCTGTTAAGGGAAGCCCCAGCAGGCAAATAGTCCTTGCCAGCAGTGAGACATTGAACAGCAGCATGCTTTGTCTTTCCTAGTCTGTCATTCAGATCTTTTCCTTTTATTTTTAAACATCTTTTTTCCATGCTCTTTGGTATTTTGCTAGACTTCTCCAATCAAATATAATACACATTTTTTTCTCATGCAATAACAAAAACTCTTTGCTTTTCTACTGATGTACATCTACCTTTCAGCTGCCAGATAGGCAACAAATTAAAATTCTCCAATATTTGTGACCACAAATTAAATCTGAATGCTCAACATCCAGATTCAAAACAATGCTGAAGCTTTATGTTTGTTTGTTTCTAAACTTGACATTCCTGCTGCTGGAGCTTTGAGAAATGACAGGAAGACTTAAAAATCTATTGGGTTTTTTTTTTCCCTGATAATTAAACTGACTTAATGTTGTGGCTAATTTGGCCTATTGGGAATGCAGATTTACTGACTGGAGCTACTGCCTTTACTGGCCCATACTTCTGATCTTTTGGGCTCAACTCTGGCAGAGCATAAACCCAGTATAAAGGCACTTGTTTCAGTGCAGTTTTACTAGCAGCTTGTAATTTTATTGCAAAGACTGGTTTCAGAAATTGTCCGCTTGATAGGAAAGTGTATTTTGGATGTATGCCCTTTCCTGAACACAAGCAGCCGTCAGCATATCAAATGTTTTTGTTGGATTTTGTTGCAAATGCTAACATCTAAAGTTACTGTGCCATTGTTGCTTTGGCTATAGTGCTGAATTATTCAATATGATCATCCACTGCCCTTCTTTTTAGAAGATCTCTTTCACTATTAATTATTAAAAGCTGTACCTCCACTTTCTTAATTAATGCTGGTGTTTCTTATTAAAGGACCCAGCTCCTACAGCCTGTTGTGGATGGGAAGTACCTTTTACATGTTCACTGCTTCATGTTCAGGTAGGCATCTAACCTTGTCTGATGCAACATGATTCATACCCACCCCTGACCGTAAACTCTGGGGCATAGTTCAGCTGATATAAGCACTCAAAGGCTCCAATCAAGTAAATAGATCTATGACAAATGTAGCAGGGGTCCTTCCCCCACTGCCCTTCCAATCTTGTTTGCAAGCTATAGTAAAAACTTGGAATATGGTTTGGATTTGAAATAACAATTTTGCTGATACAGCAGTCAGCTGTGCTGACGTCTGTAATTTTTGGCGGTGGTCAGGAGTGTGTCTGTGCTCCCATTTCACATCAGGCTTCAGCACTTAGCTTGTATTCTGGCTGGAACTAAATTGGCTCAATTCTTTTAACTGGTTAATTATAACTTAATAGTTATGAAAAGACTCTCCTGCAGTTGGAGGGAAATCTGTCCCTCTTTCTGGGAAAATACAGATAGCGATACTTTGATTTTTTTTTTGTTAAGATTGTTTAAGTAGCTGGTCCAAGTGAGGATCCTAGGTATTTGTCTTCTGAGCCTTTGTCTCTATAGGGGATAAATTCTGCCCTCCCATCTGTTACACAGATCCAGAGCTGCCAGACATAACCAAGAGCAGAATACGCCTTTTCCTTTTCTTTCCTCACTTTTTTGTCTTTCTGGTGCTTATTCTCCGCTTCCTTGCACAGTCTTTGTTCTCCTGCCCTTCTATGGTGTGTTTCAATGGCATTGCTGGCAACAGGAGGAGCTATGAACAGTGTGAATTAGTTTTTCTTTCATGGGAAACTGCAGTGAGGGGAGAGTACACTGGGCACTTGTAATGCTGCTGACGTGCACTCACAAGACAGCACAAAAAGTAAATGCTTCTGCAAAGGGAGAGGGGAGTGGAAACACGGAGTTACTGAGGCTCAGTTCTGGCACACTTCTTGCTAGTCTGAAAAGCTTAAAATGAAGCTGTTTGGGTAGTTTACTCTTCATTTCCCACTAAACTCCATCAGCTGGATTGTTTTCCAGCGGATCACTGCATGAAACCTTCTACTGTAACACACTAAATGAAAAGTCAGCTTATAGGGAAATCTCTTCTGTTTCTGTAGGCTGTGACCCCACAAGGGTACCACTGGCTTCTGTTATCTATTATGTGCCTGAAACCTAAAGGTCTGTGTCACTTCTGAGGCACAAATTTGAAAAGTGAAGGGTCAAGTATGTACAAAGTTCTTCTAAAGTATATACTATTGTCTTAAAATTAAGACAGTGTGACCTTTTTTGTTACTCTCTACTATTATGGAGTGTCTAAAATGTTGTGAGTGAAACATTGTTTGCAGAAATTGATTTTTATCGCTTTATTTTTCCCGGGTTTACAATAAGTCGTTGACAGCACTTTAGGTATTTCATTTCACTCTTTGTCTTGTAAAGTCATTTTTCTTCCCTTCGTTTGTATAAAGTCTCTCATGCAGATCAAAATCAGGGAGGGGGGAAATAGGGTTAAAGAAAGCTAGGTGTTTCTAGTAGTAGTACTTACTGTGTACAGTTGACATATTTAGATGTTAGTCTTGAGGTGAATAGTGTATACGCACAACAGGACAGGGTTTCAGCTGGATTTACTTGGAGTAAATAAAGTGCTTATCCTTCCTTGGCAGCTGACCATTAAAGCATGTTCCTGTGCCACTTAAGTATGTCTGAAGTTTGGTGACGACCACAGAATCTGTCAACAAAGTCTGTGAAGTAAAATGCTGTTTATCATCATTCGTGTTTCTCCACGGATGTAGAGTTTCCAATGTCCAGTCATTTCTTGTGTCACTGGGCAGGAAAATCTGAGTCATCTCAGTCACCTGAACTGCCTCAGCTATTGAGTCACATCAGTTCATCACCTGAGTTGTCGGTAACCTATGACTGAACACAGGGAGTCAATTAAACGTGCACTTAAAATGTTATCTGCTGTAACAATTGAGCTTTTTTTCCCTCAAATTCAGCACAAATGTCCTGTGGTCATACCCCAGTTATTCCCTGATGTGTTAGTAATGAATTGGCTGTGCCGTGATGTTTGCTTGCAGTCATGAAATTCTCCCTGCTTCCTGGAACAAAACCAGTTCCCAGCAGTGCTATTGCACTTGTGCCACTCCATCCCCAACCTTAAAGAAGCCCTTTCTGGCACCAGGCAGTGAGGAATAGCGTGAGTAGGCGTAGCTGTTGCGTGGATCTTCGCTGTCTTACAGGTTGACACACAAGGTGTTGTGGTGGTGTTTCTTGTCAATGATCATTACAAGCCAGACGCGGTGGAGAGGCGAGTCTGGCACACAGAATAAACTTGTCTATGTTCCTCGGATCGGAGAGTCTTCTCTGCAGAGAAGAAAAAGTGTACAAAACTGTTTGGCATTTTTATTTATTTCTTTAGTGAAGTGGAGCGTTGTAGATAGAGAAAGGGAAATTAGGACAGGAAAACAGGCCATTTAAGCACTGTGGCTAGAGCAAGCCACAACTAGGTCAGAAATTAGCTCCTCCAAAAGCACAAAGACATAGCTCATGTTCAGTTTAATAAATCTAACAAGTGGTTACAAAGGAAATAACGGTTTGTTCATCTTTGCTCTTGGAGAGACAGATAATGGATGTATTCTTTGACAAACTTTCTGACCAAAATCCAAATGGCATAAAGCTCTTGGACTGAGTCTGGGAAGTTAAATTGCTATTAGGAAACTACCTAGAAGGGAGACTTACTCAAGCAAAAGCAGCTACAGGCAAGTGCAAAGCTGTTGTCATGAATGGAGCGGCTCTATGTCCAGCCTTGCTTTTTGAGCTATTCTTTATGATTCCCACCAGATATACCATGCAGTGGTGGAAAATAACACTGGAGTGTAACAATAGCATGTCTCCTTGTTAACTCAGTTGATGCCCGTGTCTTTTGAATTGTCTCATGAATAGTGCCTGCCAGAGAAGATAGGCTTGGTGAATTTTGTCCTGCTAAAGTTTGTAGACAGGTGAGGGGTGATGTCTATATAACTCAAGTCACAACAACGAAGTGCTTATATAACTTGAATTATAGGATATCTATGTAACCCTAATATCAATATAACCCAAATCATGACTTTTTATCAATGTAACTTGAAGAATATCAATATAACCTTCTATACTTATATAGCCTGAATCATAGCTTTTACTTATGTAGCCTAAATCATAACTTCTATACCTATAACCTCATGCTTATAACCTGAATCATAAGTTTTGATACCCATATAATCTAATGTGAATAACTTTATATGCAATGTAATAGCTAGTATATAATTAACTAGTTGCTTATATGCTGAATAGAGAAAAGGAAAAGAGATAAAAAGTTACCAGGTGTATAGCTTCAGAGATAACTAAGTGTCATACTAATGAGAAGTTGGCAAGCCAAAGCCAATTATCCACAAAACAAAGAATTTAGGCCGGTTGGAACCAGATGGACCAAAGAGCATCGCAACTGCACATGCCCCGAAGACAGAGCTGAAAAGTTCAAGTGCGAAGAAGACGTTAGAAGCCTTCATCAAAGACCCCCGAAGACCCCCGAATTGGAGAAGTGCATGCGCAGTGCAAAGAATTATCCAATAACCATGAGATCACGCTATGTAAATGAGTTCCGGCGCGCGTGTGATGATGCTGTAATGACACAGCAACATTAAGCAGAACTTTACTGTATAAATATAGCACCGCACCTGACAAAGGAGGGTGAGTTAGGAGGAGAGATCCCCCTCACCACCAGCGCTGCGATAAACAAATACCTGCTCTATAGGCATCAATCTATGGGGATTTATTTCCAGCCCATCTTTCGGGCATCAGGGGGAAAAAAAGCAAAACAACAAAACAGAGACCTAAATTAGCCCCAGAAAACAGACTTTAAAGGGAAAGTGTATTTCAGAGGCCAGCCTGCTAAAAATAGTAAAAGAGGCAAATACTCATAAGTTCAGAAGCTATGTCTTGGGATTTCTAAAGACCTTAACTGTATGAATTGCCTTTTGTCACATTTAAAATCCTTTCTGAATTAAACTGATAGAGGATTAGGATAAGGAGAGTTTGTTACATCTAATGAATTAAAGAAACAACTGGAAGCTGAAAATAGCAGTATAATGGTATTTTGAATGGAAGTACATGAAAGGCTTGGCTGAAAGCCCAGTCCTTCTATTCAGGACCAGGATTCAGAAATGTTCTGAAATTGGGCTGCTTTTAGTTAAGCCTGGAAGAGCAAAAAGGTAGAATTCTAGATCCCAGAAGTGAAGTGGTCTAGGGCTTCCTTCAGACAAATCCAAACTTACTTGTCCTGTTATGTATAAGGCACCTGCATGTCTCTCTGGAGAGGTGGATAACTAGCAAGAAAGCAGCCTCTTGGAGACTGTGTGTATCGTACTTTGTTTCCCTGGGAAGGGGATCATGGCAATGTGCTGGTACCTGACCCACTGCCACATCTGTTCTTTGGTCTGAAATAAACCCAGCAAACATCAACAGCAAATATAAGTTAATAACTCTGTGATTAACGGGACATGTTAATGCATGTGGACTAACACTGGGGTGTAAGCCATGGGAGCGTAAATAGCTTTCAGATTAATTGCAGGTTTTATTGGGTTTATGTTATGTCTGCTGTGGGTTCTCATTACCATCGCATCCTGAAGAATTCCTATTTATCACATTCAGGTGGAAACCATCACCTCTTGAGGGGAAAATGGATACCATATTCTGAATGCCCTCTCAGGTGATTCCCTGGGAGAGTTCCAAGAAATTCTAAGAAGCAGAAATCCTAAGCCTTTATAAACACATAGCAGAAGAGTAAAGGACAGTTTGACCAAGACCTTGTATGGTGGAAGTGTAAGGGTGGGGAGAAAAGCTGGGCATCACAAAGGAAATTGGCGCATGAAGGTTCTGATGTAAATTGATTTGCTAGGTGATCATCACCAGGTTTGTGTGCTGGCTGTGTTCACTGTTCCTCCTGTGCATGGGAGCTGTGTGACGAGTTGTGTTGTGCCTGTCACAGAACCATGGAGAACACAGGTTGGAGGGGACTCCTGGGGGGTCATCTCATCCAACCTTCAGCTGGAAAGCCAAAGCAGTTTTCCCAGAGAGACGTTCTGTCAAATTTTGAATGTCTCTAAGGATGAAGGGCCACACCAACTTGGTTCCAGTGCTTCAGTACTCTCACTGGGAAAACCTTTCCATTATCAGAATTAACCCTGTAGCAACTTGTGGCCATTGTCTTGTTCTTTTGCTGTGTCAAATGAGAAGTTTGGCTCTGTCTTCATTCTAATTCCCTTCTGAGAGTGGAAGACTGCAGTCAGATCTACCCCCAGCCTTCTTTGTAGACTAAATAAACACAGTTCCATTGTCATTCCTACGTCATTTGTCCAGGAGCCAGAACAGTCATTTTTTCCCCTGAAGATATCATGAGATGGTACTTTCCTTCGATATCCTGCTAAAGAACAGGAGAGAGGGAGAGAGATAGACAGAGACATTTCATCCAAATCAGCAATCTCCCGGTGAAACAAATTCACAGGACAAAGAGAAAGACAGAATGACAAGTTTTGGTGTATCTGTTATTTCTTTCTGTGGTTTCTGTAAAGCACAGTCAGTGTTCTCACCCTGCTCTACCAGCGTGGCTTAGCTGTGGTAAAGTTAGCTGCTGTGGTCCTGGGGTGAGGTAAGAATCTTTCAGAAATAGATGATTTGGTTATGAGCAAAACCTTGAAAACATGAACAGTAAATGGCTAAAAATTCAGAAGTTAAATTTAAAGAACCTAATTTCTTTCCTAATAGCAAATCTTAAACCAGTGTCATAACTAATTTAGACACCTAACACACATTTTGAAGCAGTTGGTACAGTGATAATGCTATGTGCCTCTAGCAAGTCATCTTTCTTTAAAATACCTCATTATTAGAATAGCCTAGCTTCTTTTCTTGCAAAGAGAAGACCTACAGCCCTGAGATGCCAGTAATGTGAATTCAGCACTTCTGAGCGTGTGTGAGGAGTGTATAGAAAAAGCTATGACTCTGCTTAGGAAAACAACCTGCTGCTGCCAGCCAGTTTTGCTGCATCACCACCATCATCTGTGCGCAAGCTGGGAAGCAATTTCATCATCTGGTCTTTTCCCTTGATGGCACTAAAAGCGTACCAGGCCCTCGCATAAAAATTTAAAGCAATAAGAGTGCTCAAGAGTATGTTCATCTATAAGAACAGCTCTTTATTTTCCAGTAGTCTTCTTGCAAGCAGATGACACTAACATCAGAATGGGTGTCTAGTAACTTGGAAACAGAAGAAACAAACCTTGTTTGTTACTTGAAGTGTCAGATGATAACCCAGGGTTTGACAGTGAAACCCTGAAGTCTCATGCTTATTCTGAATTTTCTGCTTTGTTCTTGAGCTCTATAAATCCAGCTCCAGTACAGTGGCAGTACTGTGAAAATCAGCCCATTTGTATTGCTGTGGAGTGCATTTCTGACTTTATGTAAGCTAAGCAAGTATATAGGCTTACACATTTAAACTTAGCTCCCTATTTTATCCTACAAGTTAGCTGCTTATGGAGTCTACTGTCAGTGCTTTTTGCTATCAGTGCCCAAACATCTGCATTAGGGACATTACAAAAGCTGACAGTCAGATACTGGTATCTGCAATAAGTAATTAATCCCTTAAGCACACAGGAATTTTCTGTCGGTTGAATCAGCTTGGTACAATTTCTCTAAAAGAAAGATAAAGCTGATAGGTCATGGTTTATCTTTCACTAAAGTTTCTTCTTGGAGTCACAAGATTTGTCTCTTTTTATCATCTGGCTTCCCAGCCTGCAATCCCAATTCAGAGTTTGCCCTTTTGAAATTGTGGGTTTCTGTTGAGGCTGATCAAGACAGCCATCAGTTGAAAATGGTTTTATATTAATTGGCCAGGTATTAGCTTTGGTTTGTTCTTTTTTTATATATGCAGTTGTTTTTTACTATACAGTTTACAAAAAGAGAAGTGTTCTGCTAGTGTGCTAATACAGTTTTCACTTAACTGTGTACTTCACATAGGTCAAGAACCCTTCTGCGAGAGGGTAAGAGAAGCGAACAGTTAAGAATGAAGATAGAGTGGGTTTTATACTGTTCTATTTTATTGTTTTAAGAAAGCAAGTAAGTGAAGAATCCTAAAATAGAGTATTTGCAGTTACTCTGCTTTACAGAATGTACACTGAATTCTAAGCAAATCTAAAGGTAAATCTAAACTTAATTCTGTAGAGAATTTTAAATGATGGTGGATTTTCAAGTTTAAAATAATTCGTTTACTTCCTAGTATCAGCTGGAAAGTGTTTTTGACACCATCTTGTGTTTTATTTCCACCTTCTATGTATGAGTGAGAGATGGTAGCTTGGGAAGCTGCCAGCCTGTTGCCACAGGAGTGGTTCTTCTCCTAGAGGTGTATCGAAACTTGATGGCACAGTTTCTCTAGAGCGGCCCAAGTCATGGCAGCTGGCAGTACGCTTGGTGCTGCTTCCTTGGTGGTGCCACCGAGAGAGACACAGCATCTGACAGAGCAATAGCTGGGGTGCTGATGGAAAACAAGGCTGCTTCAGCAGTAGGAAACCATTTTAAATGTGAACCAATCTTTTAGAGGATCCAGCCTTAAATTAATACATACTCTGGATAAAGTGCTCTTAGAAGCTGCTTTTCCCCAAGAAATCTTTCTTCACATGATTTAGGGGGAGCAAGCAGTCAGTCATGTTAGGAGTGGACAGATCTCTAAATCTGGCACCTCTGGGTGCACTGTGGTGCTGCCTTGCACCCGTTCAGTGGGATTGCTGGCATGAGAGATAAAAGATTGCTATCAGCTATTACAAGTGATGATAGAAGCAGGCTGACAAAGTCAGACAGACTTTATGGCCCTCTTCCTATCAGCAGCAGGCCGGGGTTTGTTTCTAGTCTCAATTCTGGCTATTGGTGCAAAGAAGTTTTTCTTTGAGAAAGAAAGGAATGGACCTCAGGTCTCTTTTACCCACTTCTTATTGCTATACCCATGTTGGGGCTGAGAGAGCACTTCACCCTGCTAAGTCTCTGCTGTCAGAACTCATCCAGCGTTTTCAGGCATCTTAATGCCTTCCTTAAGTGTCATCTCCATTTCTGAGTCAAAGGACAGTAAAGTCACAAATCTGACAGAACAAAGATCCCTCAAAGGGTTTACTCCAAATGCTGGAGTAATCCAAATCCTTAACTACTAAGACAGTTCTTCATTTCATTGTTTTATTTGACACTCTTGTGCCAAAGGCATGTGTCCTTCACTAACCAAATGCTGCACTAACCAAGGCACCTCTGCATTTGGGGAGTTGAGCACACCTGATATTTTTATTCAGCAGTCAGGTTTTTTTCACAGTGCTTTATCACTTTATCTGTTTAATATTATTTTCCTGAGATGGGTGATTTCCTGCTTTAGTTTGCCTCTGAAGAAGAATATATTTCTGCTCCTTACAGACTAGTACAGCAGCAAAAAGTGGTTGGTGAGAGGTGGCTCACTAATATAATGACACTGTCTCCAAACACCTTCTCCAAACTGGAAGGTGTCTCTGGCTGTGATGAGAGAATATTGGGGAGGTTATCTGGATTCTCCCATTTTATGGGATGAACTAAAACCCCTTGGGAATCCAGAATATCTCCGGGCTCCTGATATTTTAAGTGACTTCTGGTGAGAAAAGTTAACATGAATTTCAGTATGGAAACAAAATTCCAGCTTAAATGTCATCTACAGCATGGTTCAGACCTCCCAGTGTTGCAGGACTGGCAGGTTGTTGCTCTGCTCTGCTGTCTGTTTGTAGAAGGCCATGCTTTTGTGCTTTTCCTCTAGTTTACATTTAGGTTCCCATCTATACTATTAAAATTGTCCCTAGTGGATTCTTGCTTTGATATGGGAAGAAGCTGTCCTTTTGCTTCCTCTCTGAGGATTAATATTCCCCAGAAGACCACACTTTTCCTCTGTGCTTTTTCCATGTTAAAACTCCAGGGTTGCTTTGCAGCATCAGCACCACCATGTGTTTCTCTTCAGTCAGTTGCCCATCCAGCTTTCAGACCTCTCCCACACCCTGTTGAAGCCATTTGGAGTTTAGGGTCATGAGAACCAGTTGCTTTAGGACTTCTTTAGTAAATATATCCGTGCCTTTGATTTATCCGTGCTGATTCTTCTTGCCTACATCTGATTCTTGCATTTCATCCATCCTACTCAAGTTTAGTAATGCATAAAGGTGAAGCTGCACACACAGGCGGAGTACAAACAAGTGTCTGTTTGCTTTTTTAGTACTTGAAGGGAGGATAGTTTTGTTCAGTTTAAATAAATCATCCAGATGTGTGCCCATATCATCTGAGCTGCATTTTGCTTCAAGAATCCTTCAGTTTAAAGAATCACCATGAGCTGCTGTTTCAAGGTTTCTTTAAAAGAAAAAAAAATTAGTTGCTGTAACAGCCACTAAATTATAACAAGAATATGACACAGATGCTACAAAAATCACTGAACTATAGCCAGTTATTGTAAAAATACTAAAACTCACCCCCACAAAACTAAAAAGCATGTAAAGAGAACTGTGGATGTGATTATGCATAAAATGCACTTAAAAGCTGAAAGAGAAGAAAAAATTGAATCAAAGCAGTCTCTGCTCATCAGTAACAGGGATCCAGTGTGACTATAAGAGGGGCAACACATGAGAGCATTACGTAAGTGCTGTTTGGTGCAAGAAGGGACAACACATGACCTTGAATGATATAGGTATTCTGAATTACCTTTCTGTCCTGTTTTTCGTGTCCTATACTTCTCTTGGGATTGCTACTTCTCTCTCTCTCTCTCTGTGTCTTTGGAGTGTTTGCTGGCATTTCCCCTGACAAGCTACTGGCCTATTTGGGATCTCCAGGGACTGCATCCCTACAAATGTGGCTGCTGTGATTATTTTAGTACTTGTCCCTGAGGAGCAGCGGAATTGTGCCAGATGTGGTTCATGCGCTTTGCTCCCCCCAGGCCCGGCAGGGAGGTTGTGTGCCAGCTGGAGGGACACCAAAAGGGGGCTGAAGCAATGGCATTGGGGGCTGAAGCAATGGCATTGGTGCCTGCCCCATCCCCTGGGAAAGGGGGGATCCCCTTTCCTTCCTCCAAGTGAGGGGCTGCAGGACGTGTCTCTGCACAGGCTCTTCAGCAGTGTGGGAGAGCAGACAGTTCTGATTGCAGGTCCAGAAGTTTAGCCAAGTGTGACAAAATGTTTTCCCAGTCTTTCTGGAAATCTGGGCCAACCTGTGAGGGAGAGGAAGGTGAGAAACCACAGTAAGTGGATCACAGTAAGTGAGAGGTGATTTGTCTGGGAGCAGAAGACATTTCCATGTTGGATTTATTGAATTATGTGTGGTTTGTGATGGGAGAGAGAATTCAGGACTTTCTCAGCTGGGTACAGGATGAGATACCCTTTGATTAGAAATCAGCATTAATGGGTTCTTCCGGAACAGCTTTGCAGGTTCCGTTTTCTGGATTCACTAATGTCTTAAACTCAAAGCAAAATGCAGAAGATCTTGACACCAGAAAAATTTCTGTTTGTGGAAGTAAAGTGTCATCTCCAGGCTCTTTCAGAAGATGTCTTTGCATTGCTGTCATCCCAAGGGCCTGGATCGCAGGGACTGAAAGGAATAGAGTTGATGTAGGGATGGGCAGCAAGCCTCATGATAAATTCACCTTCTCTAGGTCATCAGTAAAAGAGAGAGATTCTGTGACAATTTTTAACCTTTTTTGTCACTGACTGTCCTACTTATTCCACAAACTATAAATTATCCGCCTTCTCATTTCCCTTTAGAATCTCTTTCAGTATCCCAGATACCATCTATTTTCTCTCAGGTGGTCTTGCTGATACAAAGCTAACTAAATTTTAGATCAGTTGTTCTCAGTTGGTTTTTATTTTTTCAAGGCTGCTGCTTCTATTTCGGACTTGGGGAAGGACTGATGTAGTTGAAAGCTTATTGATTTTTCCCAGCTAGACTAGTGGATTTAATAATGTAGCTCTGGCTAAAAACCTTATTTTGGTCATGTCCTGGGATACATCAACAATACTGCTTTGTTATTTCTTCTAGCATAATTTATGGCTGTCAGTGCTTTGCAAATATCCCAGCAATAAGTAGTAATGATATGGAGAGTGTTATGTTAGCCTATTTCATCAGGGAAAAATAAACAGAAAAACCTCAGGCAACTGATGCAACTTTGAGAGACTGCAACACAAATGTATCTTCTTGTTATGAAGTTGCCATGATACATTCTTTTTTTCACTGTGGATTGAATCAATTTTTTAAAATTCTTGTTTGCTCTGAAATCAGAGAAATTTGGTGTTCAGGGTGTGTTTCTCCCAGCTGCTGATGCTCCAGAGCAGTTTGCAGTTTCCCTGAAGTCCTGTGGGGTGAACGGTGCTGAATAGCGTGGAAGCAGACACTCGAATCTTGTAACACCATCAGTGTGGTGAGTGTAGGACGCAGTAAGCAGTTGTTAACATTGAACTCTAAATGAGACACTTGGACTGAGGCAATTGAGTTTCTGGCAGCCATGGGAGGGGCAGATCCAAGTGCCAAAATGTTACCTGTCACTCTGCAGCTGTGTCATATTAGCAGCTCCAGCACTGGCCTCTTCTCTCCTGCTGACTGGGAGCAGACGATGGATCTTGGCATATAGAGTCCAGCAATGCCTCCCCATGGGTGGGGGACGTGTCCTGTATGTCTGCAAAACAGAGCCATCCATGGGATGCTGCCTGCTGACAGCTGAGACCGACAAGTGCATTTCTCTCCTGCATCCGTGTGGGAGAGGCAGCGGGAAAACAAGCACGGACCCTTCACTCTCCTAATCCGGATCTCCTCAGATGAGCACTAAGGACACTGCTCTCTCTTCTGGGGCCCCAGGGCAGCAGGCAGCAGTGGTGAGGTGAGACTCCAACCTGCACAGCTCCTACTGAAGTTCCTGAGGTCTTGTAAGCTCAGGACTTCTTTCTCATCAGGGAGTAATGTTGGTAAACTGGGAAGGAGAGACCCTGATGGGGTCAAGCAGACCCCCTGAACCCCTTGCTAGTGTGTCGGGTGACGTGAGCTCCCAGGCTTCTGTGGGAGGAAACTGAGGCTGTCACCGTGGTGTTAATCAGATTCCTGCCTGGAAAAAATAGCAAGTGAGCTATTTTGGTCATCCAGGACACCAGTGCAGCGGCTCTGTGACATGGACCAAATATAGGTTACATGCACAGCCCGAGAGTGCTCGCCTGCTTCAATCGTGTCTTCTGCAGGTGTTGGCGTAACTTCCCCTCCTGGGATTTGTCTTCATTTACATGAAGCTATAAAGGCCCATGTGGCTAGTAAGGAGCAAGAATTAACTTTTGCTTAAAATATCATAGCAAAAACAAAACCAAAAGCCTGGTGCAAAAGTGGAAGAAGTCAACCCTTTCTTTTTTCCCCTTCAAAATCAAAAGATGTGGCTTTTTTTGGAAAATACATACTTACGTAATTTGTCCTAATTTTGGTTCTTAATAACCAGCACAGCTCAGTGGGAGCTGAATGGTTGCTGCAATTAACCCATGTAATGTTATTTGTGGCTCTTTTTGAGAAAGGACTGGTTTGTCTCAGCCCACAAGACTTACTTTAGATAATCACTGTTTTTAAGTGCAAATCTGATTTTAAAGGTAGTTATTCTTGTCCATGAACATGACAGGAGCTTAAAGCAAAGCCTTTGAGATGCCAGAAGGGACCTGTTAGAACTACCAGGCAGTTTACCAGTGCCTCAATAAGGGCGTGCTTGGGAGCAACAGGTTTTATTCTCCAAATGCTGTTTAGACAAACTTGGCAAGACTGATCCACCATGTGCCCTCCACCTGCAACTAGGCTGAACCCGCTGGTTCCAGTAGGTCACATTCTGAGGAAGGGGTTCAAAGTAGAAACCAGAGTTCAGCAACCCTACACCCTTACATTAGTGAACATAAGGGATCGGGCCACCTTTTCTTGCCCTTTGCTTGCCTTGAAGTGCTGGCCTGTCATTGCTGAAGTGCACAAGCTGCCCTGAAATAAAGCTGTGCTGCTCAAATACAGATACAAAGAAGCTTGTTTCTTTTGCTATGCAATATGAGAGCTGCTTGTCAGTGCCCTGACCCAGGCACCACCCCTGGGGAGCCGTGCTGGGAGCGGGAGCCCCACAAAGAGCGGCACCAGACACCCTCAGCCTGTGTTACCTGGAGTGGGGAGGAAGGGCCTCCAACACACTCCCGCCCATCAGTCCCTCAGTGCTGCTTGCTCTGTTCATGGGTGTTTGTTCTGATCACAGCTCTGCCTCCTAAATTGTGGATTATGGCAGCATTGAAGGAAAACACGACTCCCACACCCACCCATTTAGGAGGCATTGTTTAACACTACCTTGCACTAAATAGACTGGGGAGGGGGAGGGCTTTTAAAGACTTGAGAAAATGGCTCTATGTTGCTTGAACAGCCACTTTTGTGGAAAAATCCTAATTGTGCACACACACAAGACCACCTACGTATCCCTCCCTCTCCCAAGTGTGGTCATGGAGTGGACCCTGGGATCTTGCAGCAGTCTCACCTGGCAGATGCTGGTTTCTCTGGGTGTTAAACACCTTCCTTGCTCAGCCAGCCTGCAGCTGCCCTAGGGATGAGGTCAGGGAGTTTTCCATCACTCCTTTTGGCATGGGTCTGGTGCTGGGTTTGGGATGTGCTGACCAAGCAGAAAAGGGGGATGCTGGCACAGCAGGTCATCACCTTCTTGGGGATAAATCTCTATCAGCCAAAGCATATTAAGAGTGAAGCAGGATTGCTGCTGAAAACAATGCAGGGAGTGTCAGCTCAATTATGATTTGTGATCTGTTGGATTACTGACTGCATAGGGGTGGAAGCCCCCTTTGCATAGGGCTTGACATACTCAGACAAGCCTGCAACGCAATTAAGTAGTTGGAGCAGCAAAAAAAAATAGGAACTGTGTCTGCCCCTCTCAGATTCATAACCGGCGCTTTAACCAACCTCACTGTAAAACCTCACTGTTGCATCCCAAGGATGATGTGGTCTCTCCTGGAGAGCACTTGCACACCAGAGGAATGTTTTAAAGCAATGTAATTGGCTTTCTTAGTTAAAACCTCAGCATGATTTCAGAATGGAGAGGCCAGAATAGAAGAAATCACCTTCAAATTCAGTAATCCCCATTTTAAAGTACACCCTATTGCAATTTATTGTCCAGTAAAAGATGTACAGTTCTGACATTAAGATTGCAGTTTCAAAACTGAATGCAATATATTTTGTGAGGCACATCTTCTATCTATCTTTTTATTTTTACAAGACAACTGATTCCATATTTAAAAAATATATTTGGTGCTGACTGTAGCTTTGATTCTCTAGCAGAGAAACACTAATTCAAGAGTTGGTGTTGAAGACATGCCTTGGGTTGGGAACATTTTTAACTGAAATGCAGACCCTGTGAAGGCTTCCAGGGAAGGGCACTTTGCCTGAAAGGAGTCACATCAAAAGCTCTGCCCAGCTTCTAATCTACAGGCTTCTTGAAAAACCTTATCATTACATGCTTTTGTACTGACATTCACTCTGGTGCAAACCAGATCTACTTGTATTTGTGCCCCTACCTAGTTCAGTTACCAGCATAAATGTGAAATGGTGTATGAAAAAATACACGTGTGTTTTAAGTTCCCATCTAAACTGATCTCAGAGATTAAGTGGGAAAAATTCCTGAAAACTAGATTCAGAAACTGTTAGTGCCTAATAATTTTCCTGGGGGAGGGCAAGCTGAGAGGGGCTCCCAGGAGCTACACATTAGGTATGATATGAACACAGAAGATGTAGGGCTTTGGCTATTGCATGACTGAGAGGTGAACAACTCCTGTCAGCCCAGAGTGCAACTCCTCACCCTGCTCCAAATCACAAGTCTCAACTTGGCCAGCAGCCCTGTGCTAAAAACACCCATTTCTCTCCAACACAATATCTATAAATGGAGCTGGGACAACTGCGTCAGCAATCACAGAACATCTCAACTTGGCAGGGACCCAAAACACTCATCAGGTGCAACTCAGGTGCCTGGCTCGGAGGCATCTGAACTTCAGTGCAGTGGTTCCACTCAGCTGTGCTTGTACCTGCAGTGTGATGGGGACACAGGTGCAGCAGGCACCCCAGATTTGCTGCCGTTGGCCTCCCAGTGCCTCTTGCAGCCAGTGATTTCTGTCTCCAGCAGATGGCCCAGCCAGCCCGCAGCCAGCCGTGCCTGGCTCTCTCTCCCTGGCAGTCTCACTGCAGGGAAAGGGTATTGTGATCTCTGCACATTACTCAAGATTGGCACCTTTGAAATCAGACTAAGTTTAAGATTATACAGAAAAGTGGGTTTATGTACACCAAACTAAATATTCGTTAGTACCTCAGAAAACGGCAATTTTGAATTTAGGATGTTTTTAGCAGTAGTGGCTGCACATCAATGACTCAATACTACCACGTCACAGCTGCAGAGTTTTGTGCATGTGTTTTCGTGCCCAGCAAATTCATTTTCTGTAATAACAAGGACCAAAAAGGAAAGTGTGCAGCTGATGCATCAGTTCTGCTTTTTAATATGACTATCTCTGGTCTTCTCAAAGTTACTGGAAACATCACCATGATGTACTTCCCCTTCCAAAGATCGATACTTGTTAGAAAAATAAATGCTGTACTAGATGGAAAGCTGGCATTCAACAGCACTTGATTTCCAATTGTTAACTGCTGTTTACAGTAAATCTAGATACATATTGAGACACGACACACTCATATGATCTGTGGTTTATATGAAGTGTTGACTTTCCCTCAGAAAAATCTGTACTATCTCTTAGCTTATTGGTTTCTAATGACAAAATACACCACTTCATTAGTTGATTATGCCCTTTCATGCCTTTCTGCTGTAAGAATACAAGTCTGTCTTTTCTAAACCTGATGTACATAAATTTCAGATTTCACATGTAATGACTTCTAGTCATGCATGTTTTGAAGCTAATACTTCTAAAATGAGATGGTTTCTCTTTCAAAATTCAGCAATCACCAATAACTGAGTGTAGTTTGAACTGAGCAGAGCATATTATTTTATATATCATTTGCATAAATTGTACCTGCAAAAGGGAGTCCACATATTTGCTCCTGTACATTTTCTTTGAATTAAGCAACAGAATGAATCAACATTTGCTATGGAATATGGGTAATCTGTCCAAAGTTGTATGTAAGTATGGCAATAAAGATTTGACAGTTAACTACAGATACTGATTTTTTGGGGAAGAAGTATGAAAATGGTCTGTTGGCATTCTTGTCTAATTTTTACTTGAAGAATTCATAAAAACTTTGGCAAGCCAGAAGTTTACATACACGCTAATACCACAAAACTAAGATAAAAAAGCCATTTATTCAAAAAAATGTGGTGGTGTCAAATCACATACACAAGCCAATATTGAGCTACAAACACAGACCAAACAGTTCTATAAACAGAAATTGGAGTGTTCATATACCATAGTACCTGAAAAAGACCGTTAATAAAAAGGAGTCCATAAGTATTTCATTTCACTTTTTCTATATGGCTCCTTGCTGAATGTCTTTGCCTAAATTAGTGTACAATGAGCCAGAGGTAGAGTCCCAAGTAAAGCATCTAATGCCTCAGGGCTCCATTAAAAACCTTTATTCTTCTAAACAAAAGGAAAGTCTAGTCTATAGTTTTCTGTATGACACTGAAGTAAAGCCTCTTTGCTTGAACAGTACGGCATTCCCAAGCGCATTTGGCATTAACCTAGATTGAGACTGTGCTTTGTGGAACCACCTCAGTTCTCCTCCCCTTCAGACTCCGACTCTAGAAGAGAAGAAAGAAAACACTTCATGTAGGTTGCACAAGGACATTGATGTGAGTAATTCCATAAAAATAACAGGACATCCTTCCAAAATGAAAATTTTCACCCCACCTAGTAGGTCCTAGGAAAGGTTGGCAGATCAAACAGAGCAAACAAGAAAGAAACACACAGCTTCAGGAAATGAAGGTTTGCTCTGCTGCCCTCCATGGTGGAGCTCTTCATTTACAGATCTGTCACTAAAATTTTCACCACATTGCTATGAATGATTCTGGTCCTCATCTACAGAGCCACACAATGTGTACCTGAGCTGAGTTTAATAAAGGATCAGCATTATTTGCTCACTCTGCTAATCTCTATGAGTAGCCTGTACTGCTCTCATCCGGGAAGCACCATTAAAACTATTTGCTCTGCAAATATCAGTAGGCATCACCATCCAGCCTATCTAGAAAGGTGTAAGTAGTGTTACCCTACAGGAGGTACGAAACCCATACAAACCAAATTTTTTCATGATTTTTACAGTGTAAGATAAAATTCATTTAGTAATAGAAGCAGAAGAAGTAGAAGTAGCTTAGAAGCAGGAATACACATGCTGGTTTTGTAACCTAAAGCTACTTTGCACCGTATCGTATTTCTGTGTTCACCTGACAGGAAAGGGCTCACTGCCAGCAAATATTACACCGTAGGTCAGATTTCTGAGAGCAAACACGGTCTGCGTGTTCTTACAGAAACATTTTGTCTCCGTTTGTACTGGACTTCGTAATTAAGGACATCTGGCAGAGGGGACGTGCAGGAAAGGATAAAAATAAAGAGCAGCCAAGGCATATAAGCAGAAAATTAGAAGGGAAAAAAAAAAGCTTAATTAGAACAAGCTTGCCCATCCAAAAATCTCAAGTGTGAAAGCAGCTGCCATTTTTATGCTGCTACCTGAACATGTGAATTGCTGCCAAGTTTTATCTGTTCCTTGTCATTACTACATATTCCCTCCAAGTTTATAAAACTAATTCTATTAAATGGATGCAAATGAACCGTACTAATTCTATCGCTATTACACGTGGATTTATCTTCCCAACTGATGGGGAATTCTTCTTCCATGCAAAGAAAAGATAACTTACTTATTCAGTACAAGTATTATCTGATGAAGAACATGAGGAAAACCAAGTTAGGGACTAAAGACACTAGTTCCCCTTGTAAATAACCATTTTAAAGCACCAAATACAGACCACATAATCTTAGCCTGACAATTCACCTAAACCCTGTTTCAAGAGCCAGGGCACAGACAAGCTCATGCTATGTGCCATTAAACATGGTAACAGCAGGAAAGGCACTGAGACAGAAAACTGTTTGGCTGCACATGCTAGCACCAAGGTACTTCATGCTGTCATCAATGCAGAGTTCCTCCCTGCAGAAGCTAAAAGAGTTTATCTATAGACAAGTGGTACCCAATGAATAAAGGACTTCACAGGGACACCATAATCACTAAAAAAGCAGCAAGTGTTGCTAGGCTTAGGCACACCTGGAAACAATTGGGACAGTTATGCCCGCTGTTTTGTATTTCAAGTCCTGAATACTTCATATCCTGGTACAACTAAAATGTGAAAAAAAAAAATTGTTTTGCAAAGAGACTACCATAGTTCTTCAAATGAATCCATACCTTCTTCAGCGTTTTGCAGCCACTCCACAAATTTCTTCATCTGGTCAAGAAAAACACTTTTGCCTTTAGCAACATGTGCTTCTTTATACCACTTGAGGATAGCTTCTTCACTCAGAACATCAGCTGAAATACAGATCAGTGTTTGTAAAAAAAATGTATTTTTTAGAGATTAGCAGATTTCGAGCATGAGAAGAAAGATTTTTTAAGGGCAGCATAAAGTTAATATGATTGCAGTGGAACAAGCTTTGCACGATCTATATTAGGCTACAAATACAGAATATTTGATGCATATAATGGCTTCCAGATGCAATAAAATGTGTAATGTATTAGGCTTAAAATAAAGTATCAAATATTGTGCTTCTGTCAAGAAGAGTTCTTTATTCATCTGTTCTAAATACACCACATAAGATGGCTAGATAAAAAGAAATATCATAATCAGCCTGCACATCTTGGAAGTTACCACAATAAGAATTGCCATGCTTTTTCTTGCTGTTGTATCACAGAACTGCACATGGTTCTAGAAA
Organism: Gymnorhina tibicen; assembly: GCA_013399875.1. NCBI lineage: Eukaryota > Metazoa > Chordata > Aves > Passeriformes > Artamidae > Gymnorhina > Gymnorhina tibicen. The sequence continues at coordinate 3,140,826 of VXAZ01002838.1, read as the reverse complement.
TCTGAAGTGACAGATACCTCCTAACTGAACACTTAAGAGACAGCCAGTAGGGATTTTTTGCAATCATTTTCCCCTAAAGGTTTTATATTGTTTTTAACTAATAAGTTTTAAGGTCACTATTCAGACCACCCATTTTAAGGGATTGGCTTGGATGGACAGCACAGCTAACATTTTTATGTCAAGCATCAGGAACAAAATAGCTGTCAGTGAGGACATTCGAGGCTGAGTACAATTCAGAATAAAGAAATACTAATAAATAGCAAGGACACTTATTGTTACCAACATATGCAAATTTAGGTCTAGCAACAGACCTCTAGCCCCAGGACAAAGCTCCTGTGATCCAGCCAAGCCAAGTATCTCAGTAATTGATGGCTGCGGAGGCAAAATCTGGAATCCACAATGGCATTTTGGCAGTTACGTAATGCAAGAGGCAAGAACAAACAACAACATCAACAACAAAAATCAAACTGTATTTGTTCTATAAAAAGACTAAAGAGAGCTTTCTACACCTCATTAAAATTTCTATTCTTTTTGTCTTTAAACAAACTACCCTCCCTGCTCTGCAAAATCAACACATTTATATACTTCATTGCTTCCCTGAGCTTCTTGGTGCTGTCCCACCCACTGGGTATTTGCTTGCCAAAGCACCGACCCTGACCATCACCTTCTGCTTCAGCCTAAAGTTAGAGCAGATGTGGCAGGGAAGGGAAGAAGACAAACTGAAATAAATGACACTAAAACCCCAAAGCATCTGATCAAATGAGACAGAGGAGACACATTTCACATATGCTGTTGAATAATAAACAGATGGAAGCAACCAGGGATATGTTTGAACTTAATCAAAATTATTCCAAGACATGCAACAGTAACTGAATATGAAATCTCCCTGAAAATTAGGAATTTAGTAAGTGTGTGTGACTGGAAATTACCTTGTCTCTCAGGCACTTTTCCAAAATAAAACCTCTTCTGCAGTTTACTGCAGCTGACAGCAATGCTGAGAAAATGCAGGGGAAACAGGACTGAGCTGGCTCTAGGCTTTTTTCAGTACATATAAATTGTGCTTAGTGAACCTACAAGTGGCACACAAAGCCATCATATTCCTGAAATCACAACCTGCCACAATGAACTTTTTCTCCAATGTTACAGAAATGTTGGAGACAAGAAAGATGTTTCAAACATGTTGCATTCAAAACTTGCTGATAGTCCTTAGCAGATAGTACTTAACGAATCTGGATTTTAATTTAGCAAAACTGAAAACATTTCACATGGACTCATGAACCTGCAGTTTAATGTAAAAGTGCATGTGAAAAGACTACATTCACCTCAGAGTCCTGAAGCTCACACAACTACATCTGCAAAATTACTCAGGGTATGACACATAGGGACCAGCAAAGAAAATCAGGAGAGATTTCAGAAAAAAAAACAGCAACCAAAAAAACCCAAGTAGAGCAACCCCATCCCCAGCTCAAGCTCTGGGGCACTGTGGACATTCACAAGTATAAAGCTGCTGTATAGAAGAAAGTGCTGAAGCCCGTTGCTGCGTTACAGGTCACATTATGATACTGTACAAGGAAGCACCTCCAGGTAGGCACAAAGTTCAGTAATAGGACTTAAGTCTGGTTTTTCGATTTGCAGCCTGTAAGCTCAGTGGTTTTGTTGCCAAAAAGCAAAGGGCAATTTCTCCCTCCCTTCCCAAACACCGAATCTGATAAAAGCACCATGTAATCTCACTGTGTGCCTCAAAGATTAAAACATTCACAAGTCTGGAAGATGAAAAATTTGCCTGTATTTAACTCCATGGCAATAAACCTCCTACTCTAATAGAGAAGAACAAAATGCCCTGAACTACAAAAAGGACAACTGCAACGCTCCTTCCATTTCTAAGCAATATTATGTGTAATACATTCATGCCTCCAGTGCTCATAAGGGATGACATTCTCCCATCAGCACAAAGAGGCTCAATTCAACAATCATACAGAACAGGGTGTAGTTAATCATACCTCTAAAGTTGCTTTGAAGCAGTGGGAAGGGAAAATGGAAGGAGGATGAAGGGAATGACTCATTTAGTATATATATATAGTTATTCCTCATTTAAGTTGATTATAGATATATTTTAATGGCTGAAGTGGAACACTGTGGTTTGTGGGCGTGTGCACATCATTCCCACTGCAGTCCCAGGTGATGTCAGCTGCAGAGAGCTGCTTTTCCTGCAGGTGCAGCCAAATGCCACTCAAACCACCCACGGCCAGAGCCTCCAGGGACGTCCCTCATGAAAGGGAGAAGCTGCAGAGCAGAGAGACTGAACAGCCCAGCCGCTTTTCTTCAGGGTTAACTGGAAAGTTACTTGAAGTTCAGGTCTCAGCTTTGCACTCAATCACCCGGTTCAAACGAATTTCTGCTTTTAACTCGAACCACATAGCCATGGGCAATAAAGGGGAAAGCACACCCTGGCAGCTGCCAACACAGTCAATCAATCCGCAAAATTCAACTCTATTGCAGCTAACTCAGCTGGGAGAACAGAGCCTTCAGGCAAGGGTTCTTTCAATGCAAGGAATGTCACCCATAGTAGAGTTAAGGCCTTTCTGGTTTGTTCTGGGCTTTTCCCAGGAAAATTTTGCATCAAGTACCACAAAAAAGTATTTGAATAATGAAGATATTTAAAGATAATTGTGATCCATCAAAAAACAAAACCCCTGTATGAAGTGGAACTTGAAGATTCCATTCTTCTAAGTGCAGAATTCCTGCAGAGTTTGAGAATCTCTGTCAGTCTGCATCATTTGGTTACTCTATCTCTGTACCGCAAAAGAGTATCTCTGAAGCTTAATTATGCCTCAAACCAGAGCCCTACTTCACATGTACTTGTGATCAGTTATTTCTTTTTGTATTTTGTAAATGCTGTCTTGAATTCTAATGAAAAAGTACACAGAGGCTTTGTGTTTGCTGTTCAAAGGGTGAAATTCTGATCCTCATGAAAGGAATGATTATTCATTTCAACAGTGTCAAGATTTCATATTTGAAATTTCAAGGATGGACACGAAAGGAGATCAACAGGTAAATATGACATATAGCATGTAATCCAGTAACAACAGTGCTTATTTTACCAACAGTTAAGAGACACACTGCAACATGGATGGGACTAACAAACAACATGCATCTTAAAATGTAAGCAAGGAAACTGGCAAACTTACTGAGTGCCACTCAGAATTCAGCAGTTTTTACTCTGCAACTGGCTTTTAGATCTTGGTCAAAATGCAGCTGGCAGATTAACAATTGTACTGGCTTTAAGTGAAAACCAGAGAAGCAACATCATAGCTGGGGGTCAGTACAGAACTGGACAGCTTATTTTTCTCTATACTGTCTCAGGAACACAAGGGTAGAGTAGTAGTAATAATAGTAATAATGATGATGTCAACAAGCTTTAACCAACTACAGAACTCCTTTTGCAAATTATACCTGGAAGCCAGTAAAAACCTGCTGCTACTTAAGGGAAAACAGGGCTTGGGTTTACATTGGGGAAAAAATGGATGCTCCTTCTTGTTTAGAGACAGAATAATAAATAAAAAAATCAACACCACAGTCTTTCAAGATCTTCTAGGTGCTAATGAGCCCCAGCTGTCAACATGTTTCGGTATTTCCAGGTAAATTCACAGGAAAGTAATCCAAGGGCTATTTTATGATGGAAATATGGAAAGCATTGAGATGCAAGATGTTGGACATGCTGATGAGAGTAGTCATAGAACTAAATTAGTCAAAGCGTGACTGGCATTAGGTGCCTATCATCACTGCTGACTATTTTTATGCCCAGGAAGAACTCCCTCACAATGAGTAATAAGCAACAAACTGTCCACATTCATGCTGGTAACAAAGCTGCATTTCTGTCTGCCCATTCACAGATACTCAGATACCTTTATTTGTCACTAGATGAAGTTCATTAGGGACCCTGAAACCTCTCCAGATCTTGTGCATGTTACACTTAAGAACAACAGAAAGGGGAACAAGGGTGTCTGCTGTTCCCTCACCACTGGCACAGCCAGTGACAGCTTTAGGAGGCTTTTTTCCTCAGCAATTAGGAAACAGAAGATATGCTGTCATTGGCAAGTTATCTAAAGAAAGTGTATCTCTCTAAAAAGACTTGATGGCTTGTTATTAGTGGACAGATATGAACTGGGGAGAAGGAGAGGATGAAATCTACCAGCACTGAAGCAAAGAAGAGGCAGGCAGCATGGCACTGCACAAGCCACACCATGAGCCACTAAAGCTCAATAGAGTCATGTGGAAGAAACAGGAATTGAAGGCCTAGCACTTCCATAATCTTCCCTGGCTGACAAAATAGCATGTCCTCACCTAAGGGACACTATTTAACTCCACAGCTGCCAAAACCAGATGGAGCTGATGCTCCCTGTGTCCAGCACCCAGAAGGGCCCTGTGGCAGTGGCTGTAAGGTCAGGCAAGCAGTGCCAGCAGGCAGCAGGTCTGTCAAACAGGGCAGATCCAGCTTCAGCCTGAACGGGGCCAGGAAGGGCTGGCAGCTGTGCTGCCGCATGACTGCATCAGACAGCAGAGAGGCAGGTGCTGCAGCACGCCTGCCCCAGATATTCCAAGCAGCAATACAGGCACAGCACATATTGCACATATTGGACAGGCCATGCGGTAGCTCCAAACATTCCTCTAGACATCATGTGAATCCTAAACAGTATTGTGGCACCTGTAGTGCTGAGGCTGAAAGTCTTCTCAGCCCTCTCAACAAGCCTGCCCAAGTAATCTCCAGAGTCAGAACAAGAGCACATAGGGTGAGCAGAGTAGATGGGGAACTGGGTTCTTCAAGCACGTTAAGTTTAATATACAATTCACTGATTTATTTTCTTTTTAATTTTTAAATGCTTTGGAATGTCAGCTCTTGCAGGCTAGCACAGTAATGACTCTACAGAAATTCTGAAGTCAATCCTACACAAGACTATTTCTGGTTTAACCATCACTTACGCTCTGAGTGCACAGCAATTACGCCTCTCATTCATCATGTCCGAAGCAAATGTTCTTTTCCAAAGAAAATTGAATCAAGGGATTGCTGCACCTTGCAGCTTCAAGTTTTTCTACAGTCATTAATAGTATTTACAAATTGTAGAATTTGAGGGCAGAAGGACAAGGTGCATTGCTTTTTCATTTATCATTGAGCCCATTGAGCTACACTGACAGAGGAAAGAAATCTACGATTCACTTCCTTCTGCCTTCTGAAACCATGAAATTATTTTAACAGTTGGAACTCATTTGCCTTGAACATGTACCTGGACTCAACTGGGTGAACAAAGATCAACATTAGGTTTCTACTCCTGCTGATTTTTCTCCTCCAACTATTTATAGCAAGAACGTCAGAACAAACTGTTTGGCACCCACCCATCACATGCAGTGCAGGACCATTAGTCTCTATGACAACCTGATCAGAATAAACTTGTGAAGAAGTCAATTTCACAATAAAAATGAAATCCATCAAAACTATAGCACCTGCAAAAAATTGGCAGGGAAAGAAGATTAAGGAAAGCTCCTTCTGGCAGGGAGTGAGTCAAAAAGAAACCCAACTCCAGACCCCTGAAAAATCTTCCTGCTAAGAGGGTTTGCACTTTTCAAGGCTTCTTAAAACCAAGCTCTGATATACTTTCGAAATCTGCCAGAAATTCATAGAAATGTCTTCCTAGAACTGGTTTTATACAAGGACTAAACTGCACTTGAACTGACTGGACAGTGCTTGATCCTGCTCCTGTTTCTCGAATATGGGATGAAAGCAACAGAGGAAGAGAAGGGCTTGTTTTGGCTTTCCCTGCTGCCACACACTCCTTTGAACTATCAAAGCACGAAGTTTTCAATGCCAACACAGCCTTCTCACATGCACTACCTGGTGAAACATCATAGGTGAATGGCTGACATTGAGAATCCAAGCACAGAATACAGCAGTGGATGATATACTTTTACCTTTATAAAAGAGTACCACTATCTTCTGAAAGGCTTTCATGAAGTGGATGTTGTCATAACAGTACTCCTGCACCTTCTGGAGAAGTATCAACTCTGACTGGCCTTGAGTGCTGAACACAGCAAGCAGGGGGGCATATTGCTGAAAGGAAGAGAGCATAAAAAACAAAATGCATGTCAGTACACTTAAAATAAAAATAAATAAGCTTTTTTAGAATAAACACCATGAATTTCATCCTTGAAAATGTTTCACTGAAACCTCAGATATACTTCCATATGGCATTTTCTTAAACACATACAATGCATATACACAAATATCCATGATTTTTTGTAGCATGTCCTGCATGCTGTAAACTAAAATTCAGTACCACCTAGTTACTGAATTCTGTAAGATCAATTTATAAAGCCCACAATTTAGCAATACTGCTGTCATACATTTCACAAGGCAGCATTCTGCTCATTCAGGAGTGATGCTTTACAGATGTTCATAATGTAAGACATCCCAGGATGAAATACATGAAAAAAATATCTCTAGCTTCACAGGGGTTTTAGAAGTCCCAGGAAACTGAAATAAAGTAAATTATTCCAAGTTAACTGTGATCAGCTGTCCTTATTTTTTCTCATTACCACAATCAAGAGTATCATGACACCCTTTTCTTTGGTAAACAGCAACATTTTCCATGGACAGTATTAACTGCTAATGTTACTCTGACAAGACAGTAGTGGAACATTTCATTGTCTTTTCCTGGAGTTTGTTAATATAATAAAAAATAAAGCGAAAACTTACTGTTATGCAATTTTCCCCTCTTATTTCAGATCTTAAACCTAAAAATTACACTGAAGGACCATATCTTTCCTTAAAAGCTAGTGTTTATATCCATATCTCACCGATTTCCTGTCATCTTAGCCCATGATGAATCCAGCTAAGACTGCAATCTTAAATTTAAGCTAATATTAAGAGCATTTTTCAGAGATGAAGTCAAATTACCTTTGATCTTCAGAGACCCTAGCCAAATATACATTGTATGTTACTATTTCATCTGCTCTTGCACTAATCATGTCAGCCTTTGTTCCTAGTTTTCAGTAACCCCCAGTCTGGCATTCTCCAGCTGGATTTGCAATGGCCTGATATCACAGAGTTCTGGTCTGAGTGACCAGGGCTGCTGCTGGTCTTGGTCAGGTGACAAACCACCCATCACCCATGGCACTGATGAGTATGTTTAAAAGTACATACACTTCAGCACCTTTCTGCAAGGGGCTAAATCCTGAGGGTTTTACCCAATATGATCCATGGAAATAACTACTAAAACACACGAAAATCAACTGAAATTTGAAAGGTTGTTCCAAAATGTGTTTTGCAATAATTATCAGCTATTTAAGAAAAAGACAGCATGAAATCACAATAGCAACGAACAGTTCATCAGGCTGACAGTATTTAGTACTTTTGGAAGAAACTCCCTTAAAATGGCTAGGTACAGCTAACACCAGAGGCCAAGTTTTTCCACTTCTGGCAGGTACAGCCACATCTTTAGAAACAATGTCAGTGCTTTGGTAAGAGCACTGAAAAACTTGTGCAGGCTATGAGTAGCTCTTTTTACCTTTTTAGCCCTTGTAGCATGGAGCTGGTATCTAGGCAAGTTGCATGGAGGCAGGGCAATATGCAGTGCAGTTGGTTTATTTAATAGCCTCAGCAGAACTCACCCCCATCCATATGTTTGTGAAGTGCTGCTGCCTATAAACATTAAGTAACTTTTAATAAAAAATCCTATGTTTTCAGCTTGGAAGTAAATTATCTCCTTTTTGCCACATCTGACTTTATTCCCTTTGCATTCCTCCCTCACTTTTCAACTGGTACAGGTTCACAGTTATGAGTTTCATAAATGTCTTAGTGACTAAGGAACCTTCTCATTGCTGGCTGAGCAAGTGGCATTATTTTCCATTTGTGTCATGTAAGGGAGCAAGGGGTCAGCACCCACACCGCTGTGAAGCTCACCAGAGCTTTGTCTCCAGTGAGAATTGTCCGAAGATTCTCCCCACCCATGGAGAACATCTCTTCTCTGCATTGGAGGTGGCCTAGGCACTAAGCCCCAGTGTCACAGTGAGGTTACTGGGACAATGAGGAGCTTATTCTGTAGGATCCAGGGTTGAACAGCTTGCCCTGTCTCCTCCTGAGGTCAGCTCCTGCTGGTCCTGCCATATGGATGGCACACATGACTTTTACTGCACTGCCTGAGTATGCTGGTTCATGGATGCCTGTCTCATCCTTTTCATTAGATAGCCACACATCCTTTTTAAGATCTGTAAACTAGGTCAATACTCTGTGTTTTGACACATCTTTCCAGGGGTGCCTTGTGTACAGCTTACTGAAAGAATCTGGTAAGTTAGAGACTGGTATCCAGATGTCAAAACTCTGGCAACGTGCTTTGTGAAAGTTACCTGTCAGCTAGAGCCATACAAGAATAAATCCCACCATCTGACACGTCATGCATCAAATATGTATTTATACACATCCCAGTCCCACCACCAGGTCAAAGCAACTCCCTGTTTCCTGGCACACTGAGGCACAGGAGGGCACAGAACTAAGCTCTGTATCGCCCTAACACTGCTAATCCAATTTCTGGAGTTGGCTCATACATTGAGGTAGCTGAGAGCCCAAAGAGAAGGATCCAAGATCTATCTCCACCTGTCCAGAGAGGAAGGATGGGAAAAATTCTGTTTTATTTTTGAGCACTGATCTGTAAAGAAGCAGCTATCAAAGTCTAAATTTCTATTTCTGTTGCTTCTGTTAAAATCTTACCTCTGTGTGCAAATAGCAAATATCCCATACAAAAATGTCCTCTGCTTTTAGAAAGTGTATGTAACTAGAAAGATGCCTATCTTATATAGGCAAAATGCCTTACCTAATTTCAGTGGGGATACATACATAGCTGATGGCTTGGGTCAGTGAGATGCATAGGACTAAACATCCAGTCAACAGTATTTGTACAAAGCCAGCTATGTTTCTCTTTTCCCAGTGTTCAAATATTCCAGAAAGTGTTTGTAAATTTGCCCTGCAGTATTAGACAATAAATCTAAATGGATACTTTGTTACAACTCAAGGAGAGATAATCAAACTTTACATCAAAAGAACAAGAAAAACAATGTCTCTCCTCCTTCTGGAAACTGTCTGGTCTTTCTACTGCTATTTGAGCCACTTGAGAAAACTTGAAGGCATTCAGTCTTACCATCAAAGACTACACAATATCCCAAGCAACTGCATTTCTAGGATTACTGATTGGGAAACCAAATTCAGACAAAAGGACAGCAGCAGTAGGAGCTAAACCAACATGGGAACACCCAAGCATGGAGAGACATCCAATATCAAGAAAGATCTATTTTACCATAAAGAATAAAGCCCAGATTGCTTGTGCTCCAAGGCAAACCTTTGAAGCCCTGGCTATGAGGGAATATTCTTCTGGTCATAGGTTACCTGTTTAAAAGGACGAAGTCTGCTGAAAAGCCTCTGCCTCTGGTCTTAGATCCAGTGTCTTGCACTGCACAATTACCTCAGACTTGGATGAGGAATACCAATGACGACAGTGATTAATGCCCCTGCACTGGTTTGGGGTTTCTTTTCTATTCCAAGGTCTTGAGAGTTTTGTACCAACATGCAATGGTGGTACTGCAACATTGCAGCCTGTCTTTCATTATATTCAGTTCCCTCATCCTCAAGGACAGTAGCTGGATCAGAGTAGCCACACTGTATGTACACACAGTCCCAAGCCAGCTCCTGGCTCATCACCTAACAGGTCGCTGAGTATCCAGCTCCCACAGCCAACACTGCCAACATTCACAGATTCCGGCCTCACATTCCTGCCTGGATCTAACCAGCTCTCTGCAAAGCCAGCACAGGTGCTGCCTCACCATGCTCCCAAAATGTCTTTGCTTCTGGCAAAGACATTGCAAAGGCAGTTCCTGCAGGCTTACTAGTCAGATTTACTAGTCAGGTCTGAGCAGGCTGAGTCCCAACAGTTGCTTAGCCCTGTCCCCGGTGCAAGGAGCCTCTCTGGCACCCTGAGAAAGCACAAGGGGGAGGTGCTTGGGCTGTGACCACCTCAGCTTTCCCTGGCTCTCTGCACTGTGGGACTCAGGGCACTCGAGCTGAACTTTGCATCCACTTGCCTGAAGTCAGACTATACACAACACCTGGTATGCTCAGCATCAGCCTTCAAGAATTTAAATCCCCTGGATTTAAACAGGTAAAAACTTGACAGCCAAAGAACGCATTCTGTGAGTTCACAGCTTCCTTCTCCTCTTCACCCATGCACACACCTTTAGATGTTTGAGGGCCTGCTCTGCAACCAGCTCTTCTTTCTTGTTCCATTCCACAGCATTCATGACACAGGTCCACAGGAGACCAATCACTGCTGGCTCTGGCAGCTCATTTCTTTTCATTTCCTCTTTAACATAAAGCACTACCTGGAGAAGGAAATAAGGGACATTTCCAATGAACCAGAAATGATGCTGACTTTCCAAATACTTGCAGTAATTTACAACCAACATCATAGTGTAGAAGTATTAAGAAACAAAATTAGAACAAGAATAATAAAAAGGAAGTACTTGGCATGTTTTTATTTAGAGACATTACTATAACTTGACTACAGGTTTTGTCCCTCCCCTCCAACCTAACAGTTAATGCAGTTAAAGGAAATACATTCTCAAGCATAAATGAAGGAAAGCGCCCCCCACCCCACAGACAGCTGCACTTGTAAATCCAGGTGATATTTGGTTCCTTTAGTCTTAAGCACAGAGTGAACTGATGAATAAATTAAAATAGTTTAAAGAAAAACAGAAGAAATCTGTTGCTCTCTACCTAATGTTGATTTAAGTCTCTGATTATGATTATATAAACAGAAAGTTGTAAAAAACCACTTTTACCTCCTTAATTGGGCATTCCTGAGAGAGACGTTCTTGTAGTTCTTTTTGAAGTTCTTTACGAGTCCCCAGTGACTGCTGAACTCTGAGGAAATCTGAGAGTTCTTTTAGACCTGCTTCGGTGAAATACTTGGCAAAATGGTCCACATTCTGCCGGTTGGCTGGAAATAGTTCCTAAAAAGACAGGAATGCTCTCTGTTAAATAACCAACTATGACTCTTAACAGAATGGAAAGAACATTTTTAAAGAATGAACAGCGGGAATAACCCGTTACTTCACTTAAAACACTGCTTGTATCCACACTGGAAAAGTCAACACTTCATTCATATAGCAGTGTTTCACTGTAGTGGAGGGAAAAAATGATGTCCAGTTACGCAAATAAGCTAACACCCACTCCATGTGAAGTGCATGTACTTATGAATAGCCATGAGCTGAACACGTTGCTCAAAACAGTCCTAAGAGGAGCTATACTTTCTCTAGATTCCAAGAGTCTTGCAGGGAAAGTACAAAGGAATAGATGGCAAAGCACATTTATCACACCCTTCCAGCACATCCACACATTTATCTCTTAAGAAAAATACATTCAACAATACATAAGTGGCCCAGGCACCCTGGCCTACCATTAATGCATCATTTAACAAAAATCACAAAATCCACTATGTACTGTTAACATCAACTCCTGTGGGCATTTCTAATTTAAAGACACTGTCAATTTATGAAAGTCTAGCTACGTAGAAAAGTTAAAATTATTCTTAAAAAATACTACAGTAAATGTCTCATCTTGGAAAGCATTCAATGGCATTTGCTTACCATCCATTCTTGGTGTCTTAACAATGATCTGTGGGATGGATAGCACTTTTTTTTAACAAAGAAGCTAGAGACTCTCCATCTGTTTACTTACTGACTAATGAGATTAAGAAGAAACTTTCATGAAAGCATCTTTGCTAGGCCACATCATCTGATACTTTACAGTTGTTTAATAGAGCAGGGTAATGAGAGCCAGAAGCTGAAAGTTTAAGTCAGTCAAGCTTGAAATATAAATAAGATGCAGTTTTCTTTCCCTCTGCCAATAAACAGTGTAATTAGCCCATTTCCCAGCCTAATGGCAAATTATTTATGACTTGGACACTTAAAATCAAGTACAAATTGAAGAGATGGAGGGGTGTGGGAGGCTGCTTCACTTTTGAAAGATATTTGCTTAATTATATATTATTGAGGTAGAAACAGAAAATACTGCTGAGCCTCCAGGCAGTGCTACATAGGATGTGTATTTGACTGGGTTACCACAGCAGCAATCTTTCTGAGGATTAGAAAACCCCCAGTGATCTTCAGAAAGACACTGGGAGAAAAGGGCATGTGAAATTGTTACATATTCATATATGCTCTGAATACCTTGCTACAAACCCAGAAAACAGGTTTTGAGTCCTAAGACTGAAAGCCTTCCTGCACTGCACCTACTAGGTCTGCTGTCACCACTGCAGGACCATTTATGCTACCTAGATGGCTACTGCTGCAGAAAATTGCTTACTATTCATTCACTATACTATTTAAACACTTCAGAAACTTACATTCTAATCGTAACTCCTTATACTTTATATATTATTTACAAAAGGAAAACATATTTAAAGAAATAGAGCTTCTCATGCCCATTTGCTGGTATGTTTTGTTAGCAGTGGTTAGGAAAAAAAAGCAATTTATTTAATTCCCAAGCCCCATATATAGTCTCTCAGAAGGCATCTGACTACAGGAAAAATAAGAAACAGAATGTAAAAACATGTGATACTTAATATTCCTGAACCTGTATCAATGCTACAGCCATAACAATATTGCTGTGTTTCAAAACATTTTAGAAACGCTAACAGAGTCTGAGGGGGAGTTAACATGCTTACAGCAAACTACCATCTGCATTTCTTTTCCTTCTTTTTCCCTGGGAGAGATAAGGATTATTGAAAATACACTGTACTTACTAGCAATCTCTTATCGAGGTTGGCTTTTCTTAAAGCAGAGGTAACAGAATTGGCATCTTTCTCTGCCATCCATGCTTTAAAAAGCTTTACAGCGAAGGAGGCTGCAATCCCTGTTAGAGAAAAGCACAAAATGTTTCAGCAATTTTCAACATGAATTAGAGTTGACTATAAGAAGTACAAGGTTACAAAATGTTACAAGACTATGGAATGAAAATACATTTATGACAACAGAAACAAACACGTAGAGCTAAAACACCTGTTTTTTTCTTTAATGCAAAAGTAGTTTTCTGAATTATGCTAGATTGCTTGAAAATCTTTTCATTTGGTATTGCCCATCTCCATTCAGTTGTTCAAAGATTTTCTTTGCAATTATTTTTCCTACATTCTCAATTCACAGACTGAGAACAATGCAAAAGGAAAAATTATGCATTAAATTGATAGGAAACAAAGGCACAAAACAATAAAGGATAATCAAGAATAACAACTAAAAAAAATGTATCCTCAAATGTTTTTTTAGCAAATCCTGGAATAGGGTTAAATAAATTTGCAACTTCAAGGTGACTGATTGTGCTATGTCCTCCTAAGAGGCATTTAGTAGCCAGTAGTACCAGGCACAGATACTATTTTAAGTGAAAAAATTCCTTCCTCAAGGCACAACTTAGTATTTTGTGTATTAAATCGAATGAACTCTACCTCCACTAGCTGTGGATTTCCCAGGGGAGCTAATAAACCATTAAGCCCACCCCTCCTATTTCCTAGAGCTGCACCACCACCACGACTGCTCCAGATTCTCCACTGTAAGCAGCAAGTGCAGGGAGCTGAAGGAAGCTGAAAGGTCTCAGAGATGCAAGCTCATCCTTGAGGAAGGTCGCCTGTCGGTCAGTTATGATTCTCCATACTACACTCATACCAACATCAGGGCTACTGAGGGCAGTGATAATGGTAATGCAGAATGAAAAGCACAATCCTGTGCTACAGCTGGCCACTGTAGGTTTCCGTCTCATCCCCAGATAGTCCAGAAGCTCTTAGAGCTAGAGGGAACCTACTGGTGAAAAGGAGCTTCATCACTCTTAGCCACTTTATAGATAGATATTCATTATTTTTATTTCTAGAATACTTTGACTAAATGAGTCACCAAACAAGAACAGAAGAGACTATTCCCAGACCACTGTAAAGTTCATTGACAGTCTTTACAGATCTTGACTGTTATGGCAGTTTTGGCAACCTTATTTCAGGAGCTTGGTCGTAAGACACGATCCTTAGAGAAGTACTGTATGGAACCAGGGATGTACAATGCCATGCCAACGGAGGCCTGCAAATACTTCTTTGGGCTTGTTTTACATGTCGGACATGATGCAGCAATCCTAAGTGCTGCAAGCTGGCTAATCAAGACTCACAAAGCCTGGTCAACCAGTGGTGACTTAGGCGTAACTTCCACCTGCAAACACACTTCAGCATATCCATGTGCTTATGTCCTCAATACCAAAATTGAATGGAATGGTCTCTGTCACCAAGTATTGTCCCAATATGCATATTCTAAACACTTTTTCTAGTTTTAGCTTAAAACAAAATAAGTTTTATGCCAGTATCAGTATTAGAGAGTGTGCTGGTTTCAGCTGGGGTAGAGTTAATTTTTTTCACAGTGGCTGCATGGGGCTGTATTTTGGATTTATGCTTAACACAGGGTTGATAATACAGATATGTTTTTGTTATTGCTGAGCAGGGCTTACAAAGAGCCAAGACCTTTTCTGCTTTTCCAACTGCCATGCTGGCAAGGAAGCTGGGAGGAGACACAGACGGGACAGTTGACCTCAACTGACCACAGAGATATTCCAGACCATATGACATCATGCTTAGTACATGAAGTGGGGGGAAGAAGCATGAAGGGCGGAACGTTTTAAGTGATGGCTTTTGGCTTCCTAAGTACCCGTTATGTGTGATGGGGCCCTGCTCTCCTGGTGATGGCTGAACACCTGTCCATGAACTAATTCCTTGTTTTGCTTTCCTTGTCTGTGCGACTTTTGCTTTCCCCATTAAATTGTCTTTATTTCAACCCATGAGTTCCCCAGCTTTTACCCTTCCCATTCTCTCCTCGATCCTGCTGGTGTGGGAGTGAGTGAGTGGTTGTGTGGGGCTTAACTGCTGGCTGGGATTACACCACAACAGAGGGAGGCTGTTCTAGGGCTTCACTACCCACATATTTTCAAACTTACTTCTCAGTTACAGCCCAAATTTATCACTGGCCTGTTCCTATACTCTATGCACGTGCTGCCACTCTTTTCCTTTAAATAGCTCTTCTCTTTTTGTTTGCTTCAGGGTTTTTTCCCCTTTATTTACAGGAAGTAATTTCAGCTACTTATTTTATTGACTAACCCAATTAGATGCTCTTTGCATTTGCACTACTTTGCCAGCACAGGGGACAAGAAGGGTACACAACCCTGACAAGATTCCACCACCACCTAGACCCTTCTCTGTCTCTGCTACATGTCAGCAATCCACAAAAGACAAGTTTGTTTTCCATCTATATGTAACAGTAAAAGTAATGACAACACTGAAATAAAGTAATCCAAAAATAAATTAGGTATTTGAGCTCAAACTTGACAGATCTTCTGTCCACACAATCTACCCTTATCTCACTTTCTCTTATGCCATCTCTTAGCCAATGTTACAAGTCCCATACTGATCAACAACTCCCTCAGCTCACCTAATTGTTTCCTCACGTATTTTAACCTCACCTGCCTGCAGCATTGTTTTTTTGTAAATCAAAGAAAGCTTTGAGTTTATTCATGTATGATCTACTTGTTTTGCCTTGCTCTATTCCCCTTTTTTCAACTATCTCTGCATCTTTAACTATTCTTGCATAAAATATCTACTCCGGGACACTGACTGCACAATCTTTCCTCAAATGCTGTCACAGATGCATTTTTAGCATATATAAACCAAGAACCAAAAGTATATGTAAGCTCTGACAAAAGTTTAGGGCTCCTAGAAACATAAGTTCATAATGCAACTAAGAATTGTATTCTTAAAATGCTAAATTTAAAATATAACAATTTACATGATCTTTAAGAATTTGGGTTTTCCGATGCTTCTTGTCTTCCCATAACTAGGAAGATTTTAATTTAAGCACATTGCAGACAATCACCCTAAAACACGGATTAGTGCTTTTGTTTGAGGTTTTTCCTTGTTTAATTCTGATTCCAAAAGCTGTGAGTGATGACAGAGCAGAGCTGCAGCTGTGGCTTTTCTTTCTGCAGCATTTAGAAAACAAATGTAATGGTTAGCATGCTGCAAATGAGAACATGAAGTTAGAAAATTTTTTTTTTAAATGAAAATTAGAATACATTTATGGTAATATGTAAGTCTTTAGCAAAACCAAAAAAGAAGTCATGAAAACTGCTCAATACTACCAGTACATTTGCAATCATACCAGGTAGTTAGAACTATCAGAGAAAGAAATAGTTGAGCAAGCACTTGGAAAAACAGGACTTCAAGGTAGATGGCTACAAATATATAACAAAAATCCTTAAAAAAGTAATCTCAAAAAGGCTTTATACCTTAAGACTGAAAAAACCCACTTTATTCATCATATAATAAACACAAATTCATGAGAAATTTTATCAGTCACTGATCACTACTAGTATGAAGGCAAAATGGGGGATTAATTTGTTGTTCTTCTGCAGTATCCCACTGGCCTGCATGGGATCTCTGTCCCACTTCTCACTCACAAGATATTAGCAACACTTGAAGGAATGCCAGCAGATGTATCTCAGGAATAGATATACTTCACACCTTTATAGTACCACAATAGTACAAATATTCTACAGTTCTGCACACACAAGTATGACTTCCAAAAAACCGTAAATCCTTTGGGGTTTATATTTGTGGTGGTTTAGGCCAAATTCAGGGAAACTGTCTGGGCATAGAGCAGTGATAGGGGATACAACAGCATAAAGTCACCCCAAGACAGTTCTTGTTTTGTGGCTTTCTTCTGTCTGACTGGCCTCTTGCTAGATTTCACAAAGTATGTTGGGCACTGCTGTCTGTATATGCTTCTGCTTTAAAATACTGATTTCTGTTGAACAGTCTCAAGTTTCCAACTTCCATTTTATTGCAACATATATAATATGTTGCAATAAAATACATCTCCTATAAAAGAGCTAAGAAAAAAGATATGGAAAATTACCTTCTTTGACAATATTGTCAGTGAAGAGGCTTGTTAAAATTGTAGCAGGAAGAGTCCCATTGGCTAACAGGATGCCAGAAAGCATTGCCAGTTTTGTCTGCTCCGTCTCAGTAAAGGCTTTAAGAAACAACAGGAGCTGTGGGCCAGACAAGGAAAAAAAAATACATTTGAGGCATATGTAGACAACAGGTAGAAATTAATATTAACAGTTTAATTTCTTATTTATTGAGAAGTCTCACTACAAATTATAGCAATCACATCAAAATCTATCCAGAATTTCACTGATCCCTTGTAATTTCACTTTCTCTAAGAACATAAGCCAGTACCTGAAGGGAGCCTACAAGAAACATAGAGAGAGACTATTTACAAGAGCAGGTACTGACAGGACAAGGGGGAATTGCTTTAAACTGAAAGAAAGTAGGTTTAGATTAGGTATTAGAAAGAAATCCTTTATTGTGAGGATGGCAAGGCTTTGGGATAGGTTGCCCAGAGAAGTTGTGGCTATCCCATCCCTGGCAGTATTCAAGGCCAGGCTGGATGGAGCTCTGAGAAACCTGGTCTATTAAAAGGTGTCCCTGCCCATGGACAGGAGGTTTGGAGCTAGATGGTCTTTGAA
The DNA here is from genome assembly GCA_013399875.1 of Gymnorhina tibicen. Classification (NCBI taxonomy): domain Eukaryota; kingdom Metazoa; phylum Chordata; class Aves; order Passeriformes; family Artamidae; genus Gymnorhina; species Gymnorhina tibicen. The sequence continues at coordinate 3,123,182 of VXAZ01002838.1, read as the reverse complement.
GTCCCTTCCAACCCAAACCGTTCTATGATTCTGTGATTCTGTGGGGAATATGGCCTTAGGTATAAAAGGCCTGTCTCCTCCAAATATATGTATGTATATGTAAAGACAGAAGTACTTGCCACAGGCTTGAGACACACAGAAATTACAGGATCTCAGACAGGAACCTGCCTATTCACATCTTCAGACTTCCAGCTAAGCCACAGAGAGTTGTAGTTTGATTTCTAGCTTTCGAAAACTATTGCTCATGCAAACAATATAAGGATGGGAAAGTTTCCTCTTTTTCTTTTAGGGAAGGGAACACATCATAATTACAACAGATTTTTTACTGGCTAAAATAAGAAATATATTTCAAGTTCAGACATTCTTGATAAAGCTGACAAAGGATAGACAGGAACACAGCTGATTTAAGACCCTGCCATTCCCAGAACTAATTACAAGAGAAAACAAATAGCTTGAGAAAAAATTACAAATCTCATCTTGGAAGATCTGAACTACATATACACCTTTTAATTCTAAAAATGGCAACTAAGTTTATTTTTAAAATCTTAATTTCATATGTTAAACTTATTGACTTGAGAGTATATTGATGAAATTATGCCCTTTTCCCTTTACATCAGAAAAAAAGTCATGCAAAATCAGATTTTGTCAATGGCATTACTGTTAACAATAATGTATTCTTAATGTGTTGTTAGTGATCACAATATGGGTGATGGGAAAACAGAGGTAAGACAATAAAGGACAGTTTTATTCAATGCAAAAAGCTGCTGATTCCATCAGATGCTAGCTTACAAATTTACCATCACCACAGAAGAAGGGGAAAAAAAAGTACTGCAGATACAATTTTCTGGAGTTAAAAAGAATTCTCATATTCTTCTTCATAAGGAAGAAGAAATGGCACCCCTCCAAAAGGGTGTCGTGACCTTCTGCTGTCAGGACACCCTTTTTTCTTTTCTAAATGAGCAACAGATGCAATTACAGCAAAGCGGATTATTTTGATAGAAAATTCTCACCAGGTTTCCACATTAAGGGTATTTCTTAATTACCAGATTCTACCCATACCAAGGGACAGAATATTATACAAGTCCCTGTCCTTGTTTGTTACCATGGACAGTGAGAGGTCTTCTCTGAGATATCTAAGCAGCTTATCAACAACTGTAAAGCTTTCTGAGTGCAGTGATGTTTTAAAAACGCAGGTAACTAATGAAATTGTTAAATCTCATGCAGTGTTTTATGAATAGTTCTGCTCTGCATCAGTGAGCAGAACTGGAAAAAACCTCATTCATACGGTAGTACTTACATAATAACATCAGCTTTAAATTACAGCTTACACAGGCCTGAATGACTCAGCCACAGACAAATCACTGAATTTTTTTCAGTGGGCTTCAGCCAAATGACTGCAACATACACTTTTAGCTTAAAAGAGCAATTATGAAACTACAAAATCTCAAGGTAGTAATTTTACTTCAGCAAACTGTGACCCAACCACAAAATGTATGAAAATTTGGGATGCAGAAGAATGGAATTATTATTTCTAAATATATGAATGAGAAACAAATGGTGTGCTGTATTTCCAAATGCAGCAACTAACTGGTGTGTATGATGGTGCAGGCAAAGGAACTCCAGGGCCATATTTAATGGAAGACTCAGAACATTTTCACAGAATTTCAATATAATCCTAGTGTAAACTGGAAGCCTGTAGATTTAAAGCTTTCTTTATACAAGCTTTATCGATAATACTGTACTAAAATGAGATCTGCACAAGAAAAAAAGTCAGAATTAGACCTCTTTACTGGAAGTACTGAGACTGTTAATAAAGAAGAAACACCTTCAGATTTCTGTGTACCCCACTTAAGTCTTTTTTCTTTTGCTTCTATATAAGCAATAGATGAGAATTTTGATTAGGAAGTGGTCACACAGACCATTTTAACATGACAGACCAGGTTCTGACATAATTCTGAGCTGTAACCTCCATTAGGTTTTATCAGTAATGTGTAGATCATGAACAGTTATACATATTCATGTCAAATTTCAGCGAGGAAAGCAAGAATCCAGCTGCAAAGCCAAACTTACAGCTGCAGTCCAAGATGGAGATGGATTCTATGAGAAGGACACCCAAAAATTTATCAACTCTAATTTTGAGAAAACTGTATTTGTTCAAAAGTTTTGGAAGGTCTGAAATCACGTTTCATCTTCTTCCTATTCCTCTGGAACATGTTCCTTGCAAGTCTCTTAGCAAGAATGGGGCTTCTGGTGTTCTTGAACTGCACCTCACTGCAGTATGTTTTAAACAGAACCCTCATCTTCTACACAACCCTTGCTACTTAAAGCACTGTTGGTGCTACTAGCCTAATTTTTTTTTTACTAATATTTTTCAAAAGCAGCTCAAACCTAGACTTGCCCTTTTCTGCTGCTTAAGGATACTATTCTATACTTTCTAGCAATTGTGAAACATAATTTAGGGGGAGATTGGGTGACAGGAAAACCCAAAATCTTTCATAAACCCATTTTAAAAACACGAAAAAGAACAAAAAATTCAGTTCAAAGATGCTGTTTCAGATTTTTACTGCTGATTAATTTAAGCACTGTTCTTTTACCATCACAATTACAAACCTCAGCAGGGAAGTCACAAAATGTTCAAGACACTTCAGAATACTTCCCAACCACCCCAGAACGTTCTCCAAGCTAATGCTTCCCTGATGTTAGCCAAGCACAGACATTACTGCTTTTGTTAGACACAAACTGATTCCAGGCATAAAAACGGCAGCTCTGGCTCACAATTTTGTATTTCTATGATATCTGTAAGAACTCCCAACTATTTAAGCACAAATTCAGAATACCTAATAAGCACAAGACCAGACCTAATGTGATGTTCCATGCTATTTTTGTCATTAAAGAAAAAGTCTTTTAAGCACAAATTCTGGGCATAAAAGATACACACAAGTAAACACATGCAACATTAGAAAGCAAGAAAAAACAAGTGCTTCTTTTCACCTCTTGTGATCTGGAAATCTTAAATGGTGAAAATTAAGGAACTCTACCCACACAGGGAGCGTGGTGTCTTTTTATGTCTTCATTATCTGAACTGGTCTGTTGCTGACAGTCTGTCACATCTGCAGACAGCACTGAATTGTCAGCAATGGAGAAGGCAGCAACAGATACCTGCTGACTGAGTCTTGTCTTTCATTTAGCTGACTTAAAGCATTTCTGCTTACTCCCCATTCAATCTCAGAATGTTATTCTCCTCTTATTTCTTAATTCCTAGCTTAATTTACAGTTCTTTCATTAGGAAAATAGGAACACAAATAACGGATGTCACAACATCTCCCAGTACTTCAGACGTCCTCTCATGACTCAGTAATATTTACCACTGTTAAGGCAAAAAATAAATTTATCTGTACTTTCTCCCAATTTTGATATTAAAAAGCTGATATAGAAAATTACTTAAACATGCAAATATGCTAAACAGACAGATAGTAACTGCATTCTTCATCCACAGAATTACATATGTAGAGAAAGATGAACACAAGTTTGGAACTTAGAATTTTACTGAAATTATTGCAAAATGTCATGGGCCTATGCCAGTACACTGGGCTAAGCTCATATGAACTTCAGCTGCCTACATCAAAACACAGCGAGCAGTGCATCTAAACATCTTTGTCTTCTGTTGAAATTGCTTGCACAAAATAATTTAGATGTAAAACTTAAGATATATAGTTTGCTTATGCCATTAGAAAAATGAGTAACTGGCAAATTTGAGGAGAGTTAAGAAATAAAACAACTGAAAGCTAGAAGCAGACAAAAAGGGGAAAGATGGTAGAAAATAATGTCGTAATGACAAAGTTGTGATCTAGAAGACACAAAGCAAATACTTGTGCAAATACTGCTGTCTAAGATAATCTCTCTTGAAAGAGAAGTCCCACTGACACCATCTGCTTCTTTAGCGTGAAACTGCTGGTATTGCCTTGGTTTTTTTGGCATGCCTTTTTCTGTGAGAAGAGCTAATTTTCCCCCAGGTGCTCTATCTGCCTAATGAGTCTGCTAGAAACATCACTTTATTGCTGGAACAGTGACCCATGAAAAAAGTCAACGAGTCATTCTCTCACATACCTAACCACCGACTAACTGCAGTAGTTTTTGGTCTTGCAGAAACACCTTCTGGAAATACAAATGTTTTTATCTTCTTGCCCTCCACGGGCAGCTACTCCTGTACAAGTTACAGCATGCAGGGATTAAGGATTAAGTAGTTAAAAACCCTGCAGCCTCATAAGTGAGAAAACAGCCACTTTGTGGGTTCACACAAGCAGGGGGAGGGAGAAGGTAAGCAAAAGGCACCTACAAGTAGTCCTTGAAGGTTTGAAGGGCAATGGCAGTGGAGGTACAATACATAGGCACAAACACCCTCACAACCACCTTCCTAGTTTCTAGGTCTCTAATAAACTGGATTAACTGAGGAAGAGGATAGACCCGGCATCCCCAGAAGCCACACCAAGATTCACACCAGCACCATGGGTGATGATGGAAGGGCAGATGGAAAGATTTTGCCATGGCCTAGGACCACTGTGCAAACTTCATCTCATGATTTGTCATACAAGACGTTGTCTGACACTGAAAGCTATCCAAAAAGCACGTACATAAAATTGAGGTTTGCAGTCTGCAAGATGAACAAGCCTGCTCTGATCCCATGCTGGCATGGCTAAGATGTTTCCAATGGCTTTCAGTGAGTAGCTTGGCTCTAGTCACACTGCACCTCAAATGACTGCTTTCTCTCGAGCTGGCATGTGGCTAAACTTCGTATCAGAGGCACTTGTTCCTTAACTAAGAGTTAAATTAATATGTATTAACCATAGTCTCATCTTGTCACTAAGAGTGCAAAGTGAATTTTTGCAAACTTAAGAGGATGCAAAGCCAAGCACGTTACAGAAATGAGCGGAGGCAGCTTGAATTGACATGGCATTTGCTTAGTATGCTGAGCACTCTCTGAAACTTGAATGCTGTGAGTCAGCGCTTCTCATGTCAGTGATTATAGTAATTAACAGCAGGAACATTAGATTTATGCAGGGATAGAGGTAAATTTAGGTCTTTAGAATGATGTACTGAGTAATCAGCATCAGTTGATAGGCATGCTGGCCACAAGTGTAAAAATAATTTCCTGTATGAGCAAGAATGTATAAATCAGAGCCAAATTAATTCAGCCACAAGAAGTGCTGGTGAGGTATCAAGCTCCAAATGTGCCCTCATTTGACCCTTGCAGCAACCTTTCTAATGTTTAAATAATATGGAAAAACACTTTTATGTTTAACAAACATGATACTTTAGTCACAGACAGGTTTTACCAGTACCAGCATGCCTGTTAAGTTACAGGACAGTACAGTGTTTATTACTTATTCAGGCTGTTAGAAAAAGATATTTACATCTGTTACTAGGAACTCAAAATAGACAAAATAAATCTGTATTTTGTTTTTCAAACATTTTTACCCTGGCTTCTTCTGTCTCCTTAGAATTCAGTATTACAAAACTAAACAGTATCCACAAATAGCCACTCCAGTCTAACAGGCAAATCCTGAGCACTCTGCCACTGGTGAAGACTTTCTCTTACACATATCTGTGGCCTCAAATACAAAAACACTTGTGGTTAGGATTCATTCCATAGTGCAGGTGTGATTTAATACTCATACATCAAGAGACATTCTGCATAGCAGATTTGCATTTATTCTTTGAAAAAAACCACAGAGAGATGTTCTATTTACAGGACAGTAACACCACTTCTCATTAAGAGGTATATCCCAAAGTGTACCAAAGTTCTGCACAAAACAGTCTGGAATAAGAAGGTGAGTTTGATCAGAGCAACCAAAGGAATCATTAATTCAGAAATAATCTACATCAAGTGCTTCCTGCAGTATTCCCAGAGCTGAACTTGCACAGTAAAACTGCCTCTAGTAGATTCCATCCTCTTTTCCAGTAGAGCTAAATAAAATACCTAACAGCACCACATTCATACATGTACAATTATACTAGAAATAGAATAAAAAACATTAGCGTTCCAGTAAAGACTGCCATCAACATTACCTTTTTGATTTCATCTTCAAATGCTTTCTCCAGATATTTGTATCTCCTGATAAGTTTATTGAAGACCTAAAGATAAACACAGATTAACTTAAAAAGTGTAACAACTGCAGCCGTCTTTCCTTACAAAGAAAAGCAAGGGGAAATAAGCAGCTTGCAGAATGATACTTCTGTAGTGTCGTCTGCCATACAGAGAGCATGAAACACCCTTCTTGCAATTTTGTGATTCTTGCTTCATAGAGCAATGCTTGAATCAGAGAATTTATAGCAGTTTGAATCTTTTCATATTTCTCAAAACTTTTTCCCCACTCTACTTTTCAGCCTATCCACAGATAAAAGCAAGGGAGAGGAGGAGAAGGAGGGTAACTCTGCACCCTTCCCCCAGTAATGCATCCCTGGGGAAGCTCTCAGCTGTAGGCTGATGGAGTGAGGCAGTCAGGATGCTGGGCATCTTCAGTGGATGCAGTATCTTGGCAAATCGACTAACATAAATGTTTACAACAAAACACACTACTGTCAGGGAAAGAGGAAGAACATTTGCCAAAGCTTCTACAACAATTATGTTTTTGGAACCACTTGTTCTCCAGTTTTGACCATTTGTTTCCCATCATGCAACCACAGATTATGAAACCAGAAGCAGCACAGGTGCAGAGTTCATTCAAGGTGAAGAAGGAAGAGATAAGAAATTAAATAAACAAATCACCGCTTGCACTGCTGTACAAAGGCACAAAGCATATGACTCACTGTCACAGGTAAAAATGTGGGGAACAATGTGTGACATTATTGCCACACCGGATGGGGGAGGAAGGAAAATCAGGTTTAGAAAGCCTCAATTCACTTTCCAGAATATAAAATACATCCAAACATCCTAACTGGTAGTATTTTGGCTCAGAAAAAGTGGAAAATCAAGTTGTGGCCATGCTGAGAGCTAGAGACACACAGAATCCTAGTAAAAGAAGATGTAAATGTAAGCTTCTTGTTAATATTTCCAAAAAAAATTCTGTATATTTTTCTAAGTCTCTGTAAATGACAGAAGTATGACTTCATATGCAAATAATCTGCTAAAAGATCAATACTAACTTCAGTCTTTTTACTTGAAGACTTTTCACTTTTAATTTTTTTCCGTGACTAAATCCACAAAAAACCAGCCACGCTACTGGTTCATTTGGGAGACATAGTAAGAAATTACCTTCTAGATATCTTCTAGATAAAAAAAGTCTAAATACTATTTTAGACTAACTCCACATTTTCATAATACAGTAAGAACTCTATTTTTCATTATGCATGAAAAAAATGGCAAGGTCAATAAAAGGACACATCTCTTCAGGCATTAATTACAAAATGTTAAGTTATTTTGGTGGCTTTTGGTTCGAAGTGCAGAGAATACACTGAAAATTCTACTCCTTCAAATCCTGAAGCGAAGCCTTCCTTTCCATTTTTCAATATGCAATCTTTTACTTTAAATTTCTCCTTGGAGGACTGGCTCTGCCAATTTTTGTTCAAAAGATCATTAAAATATTAAAATTCAAAAAGACAGAATCAATGCCTTTATTGATAACAGAGATTCTCCTGATGCAGAATGCTCTGTTTTAAAGAGATGATAAAGCTGATGCAGAAGAAATATTGACTCCCTTCCCAAAAATAAGTATATTTCACTAATTTAGATTATTAAAGATGTTTTTTAAAGGAGATTTCTGTTATTAAGCAAACATTTTTTACCAATGCATACTTTGATGCCAGCACTCTTTAAATCAACTATGCACCTTTCCAGCAACTTATCACCCTAGACACCTTAGCAGGGACAGCAGCTTTTATGCTTTTAGTTGCTGTTTTCAGCATTCCAATAATAACTAGCGATTTTAAAAGATAAATACATACTTTATTAACAATAGAGTTTTGACATATGGGAGTTGCAAGGGTATTGCATTTTTATGCAATCCTACTGGTATCCCAAATTGCATGGCAGCTTTGAACTTTCCATAGAATTCTTACTGTAACTTCTCGTACAATTATTATCTTCCATTAAGGAGTTATGCAAAGTTAGCTTCTTTTCAAGAATGTTTTAGGGTTCACTGGTTTTTTGTAATAATTTCACACAGGTCTATTTATGCAAGCCTTATTCCCGCAGGAAGAAATTATACATCACATATGTAGAAGAAATGAAAGCTCTTGGAATACATGCCCAACTCCTAACTAGTTATGCAACTAAAGGTTGGAGGCGTGAGCTTTATATTTTTTGTCATTCATATACTTCATAGAATTGTTTTGGTTGGAAAATACCTTAAAAACCATAGAGTCCAACTGTTAACCCAGCAGTGCCAAGTGCCACTAAACCATGTCCCTAGGCTGCCATGTCTACAGATCTAAGTATCTCCAAGAATGGTGACTCTACCATTTCCCTAGGCAGTCTACTACAAGGTTTGACAACTCTTCCAGTGAACAGATTTTTCCTAATATCCATCTAAACTTCACCTGGCACAACTTGAGGCCATCTCCTCTCATCCTGTCACTTGTTACATGGGAGAAGAGACCGACTCCTATGTGGCTGCAGCCTCCGTTCACGCAGTTACAGAGAGCAGTAAGGTCCCCCCAGAGCCTCCTTTCCTCTGGGCTAAACACCCCCAGCTCCCACAGCTGCTGCTCACAGGACTTGTGATCCAGACCTTCTCCAGCTCCACTGTCCTTCTCTGGACCCTCCAGCACCTCAGTGTCTTTCTCATAGTGAGGGCCCCAAGACTGAACACAGGGTTCAAGGTGTGGCCTCACAAGTGCTGAGTACAGGGAGACAACCACTGCCCTGGTCCTGCTGGCCACACCATTGATTATAAAAGCTGAATTTCTGATACAGTTCATGTGTTTCTCAAAATATGGTTGTATAAATATTCCAATCTGCACACAGAAAAGGTCAACAAAAATAGTAAGGGTGGTGTCTAGAAATAGACTCAACCAACAGCAGACTGTGATAAGCAAGACTGCTTTTTGTAAAGAAAGCATTGCCAACTGTGATCAGATTATCTTAGTCATCCTATTTTCTTACCTAAAATGTATAGGTTAGGGCAGATTAATGATTAACTGGATTTTCAATTGGTCTGTAGCTAGCCTACTGCAGCCTAGACAGTCTGCAGATCTTCCACCGTAATCTCTTTTGACACATAAATGGAAAACAGTAATCAGCTATGCCTTTACTGACCTGAGCATAATTTCGGATGGCATCATGATCTTCATCTGCAAAAAATACACAGTGGTTGGTCATCTTGGTCTTGTCATTGTCATCTATGCGTGTGCCTCCAGGAGCTATAAGACAGGAGAAAAAAAAAAGGCAAGGAATGATTTCCTACTTCAAAGAATGTAAGATTTAATAAGTCTAATAAGTCTTACGTTAATATCACTGAGGCAAAAAGCCATGGTAAGAGTTAGCAGGGGAGAGGGAGAAACAGAGACAGACCAAGCTTTGCTAAGCTGTGGTGGCACCTGACAGGAGGGACACCTGGCTGATATGCTGCACCATAGATCACACAGTCCTCACAGGACTGAGTGATTCAGTTCACCCTAAGGAATTTCAGCTGGTCTTGAGAGCACTGAGAGTGATCAAATAAGCATGGGCTGGAGCACAACCCTTACACATTATTTTAACTCTTACTTTAAACACCACAATAATGTAAATCCTTTCCAAAGAGAAAAGTATTAGCACTCTGTTAGTAATCTGAGTACTTGGAACATCCTGCTAACGCCTCTAATGCTTACCAGGCTCATGTAAACATTCAAAATATTGGCTTATTTTGTTGAGAGTTTTTTTCCTAGGTATTTCTATTAGCTTTTGTTTCCTGCATTACCTCAAGTCTTACAAAAACATCTTTTCTTCTTACATACCAAAGAGCAGGAAGCAGGAATCAAGGCAACATGACCAGTGAAAGGAGCTAACTTACTCAAAATAAAGAGGAAAGTGAAAAGCATGTTTTTGCCAAAAGCTGCCACTGATGCCTTGTAGAAATGTCCCATGAACATCCACAAAGCACACCTCATTATCCTTCACTTCTCTCAGCTAGCTTCTGTTGCAACATCTACAAAACAAGATTAGCAGCAGCTCTTAACCTGGAGTGCTGTATCACACCTTTTTATGCTCATAAATCCCTCTGTTTCCCCTAGTTAGCATCTCTCTCATTCCCTTTGCTATTACAATTATATGCTGGTTTAGCTCAGACCGAAGGCTTCTCAGAGCAGTGTCCAGCAAGTACCGAGGTGTTACTGCACAACAAACAACAAACAGTGCTATGATACGAGATGCAAGCAGTTAAACTGTAATACAGGTTATCATTTCCACTGTAGAGGAAGACAGCATCTTAAAAGGAGCAAGGCTGATCATCAGAATTCTCTGTCAGATACTCTACAGGTTACCTAACATGCTGCCAGCTACCAAAATATCAAAGAGTGTGTCAGCATAGCGGCGATAATCAAGTCGTGAGCCTGCTGCATCCAGAAACTTGGCTATAGCCTCCAGGTCATTCCCAGCTTCATTGAGGCCTTGGACAATTGTATCCCTGAAGACTGTGGGTTCAAATTTCTCCTTTTCATCTGAAACAGAGAGAAAGAAGAAGAAGAGAGTGTCAGTTTTTAAACTTGTTAAAAACCTGTATCAGTCAGCAATTGAAAGGACCGTGGCACCTAATATATTCTTCTCATTCTGGTCAACACATCAAAAGTTTGTTTGGCTTGTATAATTTCTGGAAATTCTGCAGTGTTTACCCTTGCTTCCCCTCTCCTCCTCATCTCCCAACAGCAAAACACACACAAACATATGGGAATAAATAGAGGAAAAGCAACTATTGAAATTGTTTTCAAACTTCCTACTCTTCTCTTGCTGAAGATACTATCCCATGTGTGTAGCACTGTGCATTGCTAAATCTGAGAGCAGAATAAAGGGAATGTCAAGCTATGCGTACGTAATGTTATTGTATGAACATTTCGTTTTTCATCTCTTGCTATTTTTCTTTTAATAATTATGGTCACATAGCTAAAATGTTTTAAAAAAGACAAGTCTTCAGGAAAAAAGGAGACTGAGATATTAATAAAACTAGTTTTTGAATAAACACTTAAGTCAAGGCAACACACTGTAACCAAGAATTTTTCTTTTATAGTCACAGACCTAAGTGGCACTAGGAACACAGAAACACAGCACTCACACTGCATTTTCTACAGCTGTCTCTTGCTGAATTCGATCAAGGCACAGCCTGACCCCCAGACAATATCCCTGTGTCAAGGTCATTAGTCACAGACATAATTGCAACCTCCAGATAACTCTTATGGAGATTGACCCATACCTCCTGCTGCCTTTTTGCACTCGCAGTTAACAGCTCACCATGGCCACTTGAAGCTTCTTAAGAAAACAGGCCTTGGCTTTATATACGGGCACAAATGAAATGGCTGTTACTGTTAAAATAACTGAACTTCAGAAACAAAATTGCAAGCTGTTCTGTGCACTCAAAACCCAGGTTTCTTATCACCTGCTGACACAAACTGATACAAGTTCTTGAAAAACCAGAAAATATCATACACAGAGGATCAATCCAGAGATTTTTATTTATTAAGATAAATGAGGACTCGTTAACTTTCTGTCTAAACATGTGCTAATCCAGTCTGAAACATGCTAGCTGCAACTCCTGCAGGCTTTTTGTGACAAGAGGTTCTGGCCTTTATGCATCCATCCTCTGGCTGCAGGCTTCTCTTCCCTGCTACTCATAGTGCAGCTTTTTGTCCCAGGCCTTAAACAAGAGACTTTGCTTTTTAAGAGCCTCGCTTCCCTAATCTCTTCCCTCCTGCCACAGTACTTTCATGGCAATTAAATAACTATTTTACAGACAATTCCTACTTTTGATAGCTTTTCTATTTCTCATACAGAAAAGTTTTCTCTCTCCTCTGCTGCATGTACCCAGGGTGCACTCATTCTACTATGTTCAGTACATCATTGTACATTCTCCTCCACTTCCAATACACCCCCCTTCCTCCATAGCAATTGTACCTGGAAGGCATAAAGCCATCCCCTCCACTCAGTGTCCCAGGCCACTGGGAAGCCCAGGTGATTAGTCAACTTGTCTTTCCAAGGAGCCTGGCAGCACACAGCCAGCTGCAGTTCAAGTGCTGTCTCTCAAGCACTAAGCACTGGAAAACTGCAGTATCCCTTATTTTTCAGAAATCCCCTGTTATGCCTAGCTTTTAGTGACTTACTGTGTCTACTACCCATCTCCACATGGATTGCTTCCCCATGCCCCAAACCTGACCTCCTCAGACCAAAACTGAGACAACTCCATGGACACCCATATATATGCTCATGAAACCATCTGCTCCCAGCTCTGGTTCATCCTGAAGTGATGCACACAACCATAGTGCCAACCTAGATTCTCCACTACAACACTCTCACCACCCAATACACTACTCAATATACCCCTCCTCCGGACTGCAAATTACTTCTTCCCAGGCTTTTACTTCACACCAGACCTTGGAAACATTTAGGCTCCCAGCCGTGTTACATTGACTTCGGCTGTGATGAAAACCCGGAGTCTGTGTTTCGAGGAACCACCTCTCCTACCTGCAGGGCACGGCCACCAGGGACAAACCAGAGGGTTGAGACAGGAACTGAAGAACGTGCCTTTGCTCTGGGCAAATGCCTACAGAGAAGCACACTACTGGAATCCTATCTGAGCCACCAGACCTGCTACCTAATACTCAGCTCTCCTCCAACTTGAAGTACAAAAACCAACCCAAAACAAGGAACAAACCAGCCAACCAATCCACAAACAAGCCGGTCTTTTACTGAAATAAGTACTTCAATATGTGTACTTCAGGCAGTTTTACTTGTGCACAAGAAACACAGGTCCACCCATAAACAAGCATCAGAGTATAATTATTCTCTTTTGGATTGCTGAGTAAGTATGTATTATTTGAAGGGCAAAAAAAAAAAATGCTTGATCACACATCAACCAGAAAGAAGACAGACTTTTGTCTTCAGAGTAAAAAAAACCCTGTTTTACTTTTTCAAATGTATTTTGCCTAAAAATTTAAGATGTTCACATCTAAACTGGAAGGTTATTATATGCTTGGTATCATGGGTACACAGTGCTCAGTACAAACACAAATACCATGATTAATATTTCTTAGCTCTTTTAAATAGATTCTTCCTCTGCCCCAGAAGTCCTCCTCTCATCTGTAGTACCCTACTATTTTCTTGTCTATCACAATCTAAAAATTTACACAGGAACAGGAGGTGAATTCATTGCATGAAAAATTATTTATAATTTTATTGAAACATTTTCCTACCAAGCTAATGTACTGAAGAGGAACATGCTGATGTAGTACAAGAGGGTGAGTAAGAAGCCATCATCAACAAGGGGTGACAGTCTGTTGAGCTGTCAAGTGCACAATTACTAAACAAGCACAGCTCCAATCCTGGGCTAGCAGAGGCAGGTGTAGCTTGCAGATGTGATGCACACAATATCCACTGCAGCAGTGCTATACACAGCTTTTCATTTTCCGCATGTTCCCAGATCCCTATTTCCTATCTTTTGCTTCTAAGAAAATCACAAAGTACATTCATAGCCCTGTCCTTAATTTTATCTCTTCAACAGAAGGCCCACAACTGTAATTCTGTGGAAGAAAAAAGATAACATGAAGTAAGAAGAGGGGCCAAACAAGGTAATGTAAAGGTGTTAATACTGACTTTTTATTAGATAATTTTCTTCCTGAAAGTACTATGCAGCATTTTGCTTAGCTTATTTTGCACCATTTTTTTAGCTTTTATTAACTCTGTATTATCTATACCATGGGAATGAATCTAGGTATCAGGTATTGCCTGTCAGCTTACTTCAATGTGCACTGTTTGGTCCTGTTAATGCTTTGGGAAGCTTTTTGTCCTGTAGGTTTTTGTCAACTGTCTGGATACATCAATTTGCCTTACTACCTACTGGCATTTTTGCTACTCCAATTTTCCCTCTTCCATTTCAGAAGACACAAAGACATTCCTTTGCATGCATGCATTCAGTCAATGCAGTCTACATCCCATGTATCTGCTCCATAAACACAAGTACTGACCAGACACTAACTACTGCTGATCCTCACTGAAAAAAGGAATATTCAACAGGTACAGAGATCATACCAAAAACTAACCAAACTATTTTATTTGCCTAGATTGCTAGGAACTGTGAGATGCCTCCTTCCCTTGGAAGGTTCTTCCCTTAACAGCATCATTTTTCTTCCTTCAAATCTTTTTAAAGTGATCTGAATGTCTCCCACTATATATGCTGCAGGCAAGGCTTATTCCTTTCATTTTGTTAATCAGTATAACTAGAAAGAGTGAGATTTACAAGCTTCTCCTTCATGGTCCTCTCTCAAAGATACTTTAGACATTTGAAAGCACACTTTCAAACTTTAAATTAAAAAGCACTGTATTATTCTTTTTTGCTCTCTGAAAGCTCACAAGTTGTTCACAACCCGAGATTAGCTGCAGCTAGCTGACCACTGATAAGAGTTCATATAGGCAATTTTATTAGATGCCTGACTGCAGTGTCACACCTCGCTGAGATGGCAGTGCTCCAGGGATCTGCAGGAGGGAAAAAGGAGTATCATGGGACACAAATGGGTAAAAACAAGCAGCTCACTGTCCCGAGCAAGTGCATGTTTCAGACCCCCTACCTGCCTGCCTGTTAGCACAGAACAGTCTCCAAAAACTGAAATGTCATGGTCAAACCACAGCTACTGCCATCTGTCCTACCTGTGTGACATTTCGGGACTCCCTAATATACTGAAACTCAGCATAAAAAAACCCTAATACTATCTGCTACTCTTAAGTCAAAGACTTAACAACCTGTGACACTGCTGTGATACAAAAGGATATGGAAACATAAGGGAATAAACATACTTGGAAGCCATTTCTCTTACTCAGGCACTCTGCCTCCAGAAAGAAACAAGTACCTACAAATTTCTAAGCAGGATATTAAAATATTAAGGCAATCAGGATGACACCACATTTGAAGAAGAGATTTTATGCTTTGAGTACAAAAAGTGTTCGCATGTTAAAATTTCTATATTAAAGCCACTTAATATCCACAATCCCATTTAAGTAACCTCTCTCAAAAGAAAAACCCCAACCAATCCTTCAGACCATCCCCCATGTCATTTCCTTCTTCCAGGTAGTCAATGAGTTATCTAGGGCTACTTCCAATTACAAATCAAATATCTTTATTTATTCTAATTACTGCTTGTATTAAACAGGAGTCAAAGACCAAATTTGTATCAGGACAGATTACACCAAACTCAGTGGAAAACACAAGATGAAAGTCTCAATGAGAGAGAAGGAACATTTTCTAAGACAAGTTTATCAAATAACATATTTACCATAACTGACAGACCTAGATTGAAAAATACATGGAATCAATCCAGCAGTGTGCATGTCTTGAGTGCTTTTACTGGCTGATCTGAGAGATGGATTTCTTAAGGGATTGTTAATTCCACTCTGGCTATGTCTATATGGTTGTGAGTTAATGCAGTGTATAGCTCCCACTGCATAATGCTCTCGACCGTGCTGATAGAAAGTTAATCCTACTAATTACTGGAGCACCATGGCATTTAATAACAAACAATACCGGTTTCTTTTTTAATTAGTTATCCTTACAAACGTTGTATGTGCACCACAGGAAAGACATTTTGCATTTAAGAGACTGTACCAGTGAAACAAATTGAAGAAGTGCTGGGTGCAAGGGAGGAAAGACATGAGAAAGCTGGCACTGCGTTTTAAGATGACTGGAACCAAACTATTTTGCAATTCCTATCTAAGCTTCGTGATCATCCTAGATCTCTAGACACTCATCATTCAGCTCTCCAGACTTGTGACAGAATTTGACATTTTCTGAGAAAGGTTACCAACTCTTTTTGTTTCTCTCATCCACACTAGGAAAATGCTCTTATTTACATTTTCTGTCACGAGACATTTAGACAAGGTGTTAGCTTTTGATCAGAAACAGGAAAGTCAAGATGGAAAAAGTCTGTGTCATGACAGATAGGAACCCCACCTGTGTCTGCCGTAATAATCTACTATTATACCACCAAAAAATCAGATCCTTCTTTTCACAAACCAGACTTTTGGTTTTGTTTTTTTGGTGGGGGAGCAGAAAGGGAATAAATAATTGACTACATATATGTTGTCTCTCTACCTCAAACTGCTGGGCATTCATCCCAGCCACCTAAACCACAACAAAGGAACTCCTAGTATGAGCGAGCATGTTAGGATAACACCTGCTGTGCTAGAATACCTGGATGGTCAGTACAATCAGCACCACTCAGCTTTCTTTAAAAACTGATGCTCTGTTGTACTTAATGAAACAAAGTGTTGGTCATGTTTACAGAAAATCAGTATCACAATGAGTAAAATGGGACTCACGCAACTGTTTTAACAATTAAAAAAAATACTACACTAACACAGGAGAAATAAATATTTGTGAAAAAGGAAGTTTCTGACCTCCTTCTGACCTGAAAGCAAGGCCAATGAGATGATCTGACCATCTCATGGAGAAGGAAGGTGAGAAAATTCCTTTTGAGATATGAAAGGTTCACTTACAGACATGGCATTGATTTGAGAAATACAAAGAAATAAAAATGAAAATCAAAACAAAAAAGCCCAGATAATTTTTTTATGCAACCTTTAAATAAAAGCTCATATTTTGCTTTCTTAGTTGAAAAGGACATTTTAAGAAACACCCAAACCAAACATCTAGCATGTTTTCTTCATCAGATGTAAATATACTATAAATTCATTTAGCATCTAATCTTTAACTGAAGCTTCCACGAGACTTCATAGCTAATAAACCCAAATTTTAAATAAAGTCCTAGGATATATAGTGAAAATAACAGAATTCATAGAGCTTAGTTAAAACCAACATCTTCAATCTTAACATGGTTGAAAAGAAGGGGAGAAAAATCCTTTAGCAGAATGTTCAACTATTCCACTTGCTCTGTTTCCAGTCATTTTAACAAAGAAGAAAATAAAGCAAAAAATGTAATGCAACCTACCCCTCTTCCTAGTTTTGAACCGCTGGCCTGTTAGCACCGGCTTCTGATTCTTATTCATAAAATTTCTGGAGAAAGAAAAAAAGGGAAAAATACTTTTACTCTAGCATTTACAGACAACAATTTAATCTAAAGGCAAAATAAAGACTCAGTGTAGCAAAATCCCAACATGTGAAAGGTAAAGAAAGTTCTTAACACATATTCAAAGAGTAATTCACATCTTTAAGATGAAGAGCACTACAATCCAGGGATAACTTCAGTGAGATGCATTTCTCCTAAAACCTGGCTGTTGGCATCTCTGTAAAAAACTGTGAAGGTTCAAAACCAAACAGGAAGGCCCACGCAGCTCATGGGGATGCTGGGAACACAGAAGCCACTAAAGCAGAGGACTGGGAACCATCCTGGTGAGGCTCAGCATGACACAGGTCTCACCCTCTGGCACATTCACCAGGCAGACACATGCCCAGGGTTACATGCTGTCTAGCTCAAGACAAGACTCTGTGGTCCAATCACAAAGATAGTGCTTTAACCATCAAATTCTAATCAAATGTTTCTTACAAGCATCACTGTATCTTAGTAACTTTTTGTTCTGAAAAGCATGTGGGTGTTGTAAAAGTAACAGAAGATAAACAAATCCCTCGCCCCATCAACTTTGTGCATAAATATGGAGTTAAGGGCCTACATGGCAGATCATACAACAGTAAAAAATACTGGGCTTGTATTACTTCAGACCTTTATAGCACATCTCAACTCACGATGTCAAAAAAATTGGGAAGTGATACTATATTAATGCCATTTTATCTAAAGAAACAAAACTATTTTTAAGCTTTGGATATAATCAGTTGCACCACACAAAATGCAGCTTTACCCAAAGAGCAGCTAAACCAAGAGGTGAATGCAAACAGCAGCAAGTAAAAGGAAGATTTGAAGCATGTAGGAATCACCACAGGTCATCCCCCTGTCCTGCCCACAGCACGTGCCAGTCCTGAGTCTTAGAGGCCACCTACCTCACACCCTGCAGGCCATTAGGTCAGTGTTACATATGATTTGTTGTCCAAAATGAAGCCTTCTCATGCAAGACTTTGAGCATGTTCTGCTAATAACTTTAGTTTAGCAAAAATCTTTATTATTTGTATTTCCTCATTGTGGACTCTGCAGGTCCAGTTTAGAAGTACACAGATTTGCCAACATGCTTCCTACCACATATGAAAAGAAATTCAAGCTCCATGGCTGAGAAAGAGGCCATCAACCACACGTTGCTATCCAAGCATTGCTTTCTATTACTCCTGGAAGTTCATTTAACTCTCTTGACAATGCTCCAGCTATACAATATATTCCCATTCACCAGACTTCTAGTGGCAGCATCCCTAGCTGGCCACTTTTGCAGCATTTCAGGTGTTTTACTTGGCAAACCATTGCTTTCTAGTCTAGGTTTACCACTTATCCACAGTCAAAAACTGTGCATGCAGGCACATGAACTGGAAATAGCCAGTAAAGTTCAGAGTCAAGATGGGGTTTGCTTCTTGCAAGTCATAAAAACACAAATAAGCAACAAGCAGTTCAACTGAGATTCACACTCATCACTGAGATTTAAAGCTGCAGCCGTAATAGACCAAGGAGCATTTTGAAACAACTGCAACGCTAAACAGCCTTCTGGAAAAATGATTTGCTCATCTGCAAAGAGAGTTAAAACATGGGATCTTTCAAAGATCCCCTTTGCTGTAGGATCCAAGAGTGCCTTCACAGCAAAGCTCACAAGGCTCTTTCCCCTGATGAGACAGCTCACTGTTAGAGGAACAGGAGGTGCTTTACAAGTTAATGAGGCAGATAATCTAGCACTCTACAGGGATAAGCAACAGCCCAGCCTCTAGCCAGTGACTGGCTAGATTTGACATACTCATCTGCTTTGTCTTTCTGACCTTCAGTCATTTGTAAAGAGAATGATCTATAACATTCACCCAGGTATTTTTGATTTGTTCTTGTTTTGCCTGGAGACCTTACACTTTGTTTTGAGTCTAAAAATGTTCATTTCAAGAGATGGCAAAAGAAGCCCATGAGGATTGCAAAGAAAGCGTCAGGCGAGCCACACAGCAGGTAAGAACTGTTAAGAATTAATCTGCTTTCCACAGCTCTTCCAGAGCACAAACATGCCGTCAGGCTGGGGTCAACAGTGCCCACTTCCTTAAGGAACACACAAAAGCCTTCAACCCAGCATACTGGTATAGTTTCCCAGTTTCTATAAAAGACAGAAATGTATATGCTAATTTTCTAACACCAGACTTCTTTCCTTTGATGCAGTGTATTTTTAGGCTGAAAAAAAACTTGCATGCACCTGAAGCTCAACTGTGGATTTTAACTGTTCCCTGTGGACATAAAATACGTCCCTTAAGACAGCTGGGAAAAAAATTTTCAAAAAGAGCAGTTAAAGCAGGACTCACAACTTGTGGCAGATTTAATGACTAGAAGTTCAGCGCAACAGAAGAGACTCTTCAAGAGTTAATTACTAGGAACACAGGATAGGCCTTCTTCTATATTTAGCTTTAAATGTACTGCACTTTAATCTGCTCGAGTGAGGGTCTGGCTTTATAAGGCACTGCCTCAAGCAGTGCCCAGGATCTTTCATTAAGAAACTGCATACTGAGACTGAGCAAAACCAACCCAGTGATCTATACAACAGTCCAGAATAGCATCAGCTCCTGAAAATGAGATTTTAAAGTGCTGTTGCTACCACAACAGTTGCCTGAATAATAGTTTAAAATTTACAAAAGTGAACGCAATGCAAAAACTTTTTTTTAATCAAGAAGAAACCAACAACAGCACAAAAGTGGTGGCTGAAGGTTGTAAATTCAGGGTGGCAGCATATAAACTTGCACAGCACATCTGATTGCATCAGAGAGTGCGGCCTGCCTCTCAGGTGTCAGGTAGCTGTAAAACCTTGAAATCACGTAAGACCTTGAACTATTATATCCATTCTCTATTTTGAAAGGTACAGCACCTGGGCAGCTCAAAGCCAATGTCAAATTTTGAAACAGCTGCGAGAGAAGTTATAATGGTTTCAGTGGAGTAAGGATCTTAAGGACAGGTATGGGTAGGAAGGAAAAAGCCTCCAAAAGAAAACCCAAACCACCAGTCAAACTTATACCTCACAGCTCAACATCCTCCAGGATTCATACGAATTTTCACAGGAAAGCAAGCAAGAGATATGGAAATGACAGCTCACTCCTTTCACAGACTCCACTCTTCACCAGAAGATGGGAGAGACTCAGCAATAGTAGCTTTATTCTCAATTTACTGCTCAATACTCAAGCAGATGTCAGAGCAGTACAGAACCTGGCACCATGCTCCACAATAGGTTCATTTTCCATACAAACCACAAAATGTCTAAGCCTGCTAATTACTAACTTGCAGCTACAAAATTCATCAGAAAAATAAAAACCATCCATGACTTTAAAAGTTTACCAAATTCTACTCCCACTCTTGTTAACAGACTTGTATAAAACAGATTCATACTTTAAAAATTCATAAATTGGTGAGTTGGCACATTCTCCTGAGACTGCTTCAAGTCCAGGAGCTAAGCTTTCTCTACAGCTGCTCCTCATTTTCATGCTGAAGACCCTAAACAGTTAAAACAAAACTGAGGGACATCTACAGTTGTAGATATCCAGACATATGTTATACAGCAGTTACTCTAATCAACCAATCCTTCTCACACAATTAATAAAAATTGTAACAGTTTTAATTAATAAATCCAGCACTAATTAATACAATTAATTTATAAAACCTGCAACAGATGAAGTAAAAGTTACTTCACCACTTCAGCAAGCATGAGCTCGCTTAATAAGTTAGAAAAATGTAGTCTTTTATCCATACCACAGGGAAATTCTTATGATTATTAACTCCTGAATTATTTAAAGCCTTAGTAAGGCTGAAGTTTCTACCATTTGTTCTTGGAAACATATTGCTTAAATTGAAAAAAAATTACTGAAAACCTTTATTCAAAGCAACACTATTTTTCTAAGCATCATTTTACACTTCTTTTAACCAAAATAACAGAATCATCTGAGATTCTTCAAACATTAACATGCTCAGATGAATCTGGGAACAGTTGCTTCACAGCAGCGAAACTTCACTGCCCTAGTTACAGAGAGAAGGGAATCAATGCCAGACAACATAAGAAAAACAACGTTTTAATAAAAACTACCAAGATTTTATGGCTCTGTGTGTGCAGGGCACTAAATACAGCCCACAGGGCAAGCAGTGACCCTTTGGGCAGCCCACTGGAGGGGGTGGGGTCAGCAGCGCTGCTCCACAGGATGCTGCTGCTGCTGTGGGGACTGGCGCCGACGGTGTTTGACTGACAGGGCAATGGAGAGAGCTGCCAGAACACCACCAACACAGCACCACCAGCTTTCACAGGAACAGATGCTTGGCAGGAATTATTTCCATCTCCTCCTCTTGCTGAGATATCATGTAAGACAGGGGCACTCATCACAAAGGCAAATAAAATAGAAGCATAGACGGGTAGAGTTGCTATGAAGGAAACATCCCAACCCACATATCAAGGGCAATCTTTCCCCCCCTGCCCCCCCCAAGAATATCCAGGACATTAAAAGGCTTTACTGGGTCTTTTTTATCCAGCAATGTTATTGGCTGTTTTCATTCTCTCACAGTTACGATTCCAGACTTAGGGTAAAGACAGTTTTCCACTTCTTCCAGGAGCAAGCCAAGAAGTTACATTAAATGCAAATTACAGAACTTGAGCAGCACAGAGGAAGAGCTGCCCTTGCACTTTTGCCAGAGAGGAAACACGACAGCATGCAACCAGCAGCTGTCTCAGCTCTCTGGAAAAGCAGCAGACAGCTAGATTATGAACTAACGATATCTGTAGGAGGAAAACTTATAAATCATTACCAGTAGAGAGGAACAGAGCAATGTAAGGGAACAAGAAAACAAGAGCAGATGCAATGCAGCCATTGGTTCTCACCAAATCCTTTGGTTCTCACCAAATCAGGCTTCCCATTTTCCACCGGGACACTGTGCCCTTTGTTCCTAAAACAAAGGTATTCTTTCAAGAAGTGACTAATAAGCTGGAGATGTGTAAATTCAACCATGGCACAAATCACCAGGAAGTGCAGTACTGGCAACCAGTTTTATCTTGCAAACTTGCCCACAGAGGCACTGGCACAGTTACAATGTTTATGAAACCTTTAACCCAAAGGTGCCATTCATTAGGAACAGTAAAGCCAAAGCCAGGCTCTTGCCACATTAAAATCCCTTTCCTGATTTTATAGCCTCAATGGCAACATGCAGGGACAAAACGGTAACATACGGATGTGCAGGGTAAATACAATCAACATGGGATTTTAATGTTTACATGAAATACAAATATTGCTGATCCACAAGCCCTGCCTTTCCCAAAAGAGCCTTCCAGAAGCTCTCAAAGCACTTAAATTTTTTTAAATGTTTATTTTTTAATCACAGAACAGTGTTGGTCCACAGTAAAAAATATATCTACTTCAATAAAAGTACTTGTCCTTTATTAGCACGCCTAGTGGGAGAGAGAAAATAAAGAGATGAAACAAGTGGAATTGATTTAATTCTGCAGCAAGTAGAAATGAATACTTGAAGAGAATGGAACTTAACACACATTAAATAAATAACAAAAACCTGTGTTTGTGCAAGATTCTCCAGGCACAAATTGGGCATGCAGCCTGTGAAGAATTATCCTGGAGAAGGAGGGGAAAGGGAAGACCTTACTGCTCTTTGCAGCCACCTGAAAGGAGGCTGTAGCCAGGTGGGGCTGGTCTCTTCCAAGTAATAAGCAGCAAGACAAGAGGAAATGGCCTCACGTTACATCAGGAGAGGTTTGGACTGGCTAGTAGGAAAATTTTCTTCACTGAAAGCATTGTGTAGCATTGGAATAAACTACCCAGGGAAGTGGTAAAGTCACTATCCCTGGAAGTATTTAAAACACATGTAGATGGACTTGGTAGACATGCAGATGGCACTTAAAGACATGGTTTAGTGGTGGCCGTGCTGGGTTAATGGTTGGACTCAATATTACAGGTCTTTTCCAACACAAACAATTCTATGATGCTAAATCCAGAGAAAATGAGAAGACAGACTCACCAAAGTCTGTACCATAAATCACATCACCTAACAGCTAAACTGGGATGCACAGGAAGATGTTTCTTGAAAAACAGTCAGAAAAGCCCGAGTTCCCACTGCCACCAATGAATGTACAATCATTACACACTGCATTAGAGATCCACCTCACTGCACTTATTTCAAGAGAGCAGGTTATTTCTTCGGTCACTAACCAAGAATTTCTACAGAAGTGGCTCAGATGAGTAACTACCGAAGCACTTTCAATGCACTTCACAATGTCAAGAGAACTGTAAACTGAAGCACCGAGACAATGGACTTCTCTGTCGTGTCATCAGGAACCATATAAAAAATGTGTGAGTCATGGCACAGTCAGTGAAAGAAAAGAAAAAAAAAAGAGTAAAAAATTCTTAATAATTGACAGGTAGAAATACAAGTCAAGAAAATTAAATCACAAACTCAGGCTGACACACACAAAATGTTGTCTTTCAGTAACAAGATTTCTTCCAGCAACTAAAGAGGAGGAATTAGATGTAATTCTTTAAGAACAAGGTATTAGCAGGAGCTTTTCTCACTGTTGAGAGCTCTCTTAGGTGCTGTACTCTTAACTGCAGTAGGCTGAGATAATGGAGATGGTGTATTGTTACAGATCAATTCATATCCAATTAACATTCATTTTAAGGTAATAGCTAGTCATCCAACTCCAAGCTTGCATACCTTGCCAACAAGAAAACCTCTTAGAAAAAGAAGGGGATAAAAAGGATCAGGCAGAGATCACGGTCAGGTGAACTGAGAAAACAAGTGGAAGACAGAACTCTTCCAAAGCTAACAAAGGTTTTTCCTCACACAAGACACCACTTTCAAAGGATTGTGTAAATGCTGGAACAGGGTCCTTGAATTTGGAGACATTTGATGTCCCAATCATCGTGAAAAACACAACTATCTTAGCAATTGCCATAGAGATGATTTTGTTATAGGAAAAATGGTGTGGCTAAAATTCTGCAAAAACACGACTGTAAACGTACTGCAACAATTTAGCTCAATCCTTCATTAATGTTTGGGGGAGAACTGCTTGCACATTTGCAAGAAATCATTAATGGAGTTACTTTATAGGGTTCCCTTGAACCAGGTCTCTAATAAACCAATAAATACAGGTATTTGGAAGAAAAAGTGTTAAAAAAATACCAGAGAGACTTCATTCCCAGGAATGAAGCTTGTAAGACACAAGACAACACAGTACCAGTACAGTACTGAAGGCAGGAAGATCAGCTTTCTCATGTAGACTACCACTCCTCTGTTCAACTCCATCCTGCTTCTGGTTTTTTTAATGTATCGGCCCACTGAAAGTTTTTACAATGTTGACCCAACTCATGCAATTTCAGTATCAACAATAAAATCAGAAGATGTGCATCTTCTATTATTCTTGTTACCTCAAAGCTCTGAGAAGCAGCAAAAGCAGTGGACATCACTAGTGCCTCCAGGACACAGCACTGCAGCACTTGAAAACCGATAAACTAAGGGGCTAAGATTAAAAAAAAAATACAGAAATGAAATCAGTGCATTCTCCAGAAAGCAATGTCCCTCAGTTGCTAACAGTTTATTATTTCATGAACTAAATACAGTAATGGGAGGAGGGATGTATTAATAGCCAGCACCTCCTACACACTTGCAATCGGTGAAGGCCTTGATTTTAATAGAACAACTGCTTTAAGCATTAAAGCAAGTTTCAATTCAGAACTCCCTAATTATTTCTTCAAAGCATGTGCAAGGAGTTCACCAAGATAACACATGGTTTTTTTACCTGAGGGAAAGTGAATCAGCTTCGATATCTGATCTTTCTGGCACAAAGTGCCAGCAGTGAAAACTCACAACCCTTTGCACCATATCTAGTATTCCAAACGTACCAGCTAACAGAGATTATGCTATTAGCAGTATTCACTTGGACGAAAAAAGGAGACTGCAACTGACTTGTGTCACTCTGCATCCCAAAAGCAGTCCCATATTCCCTGCAGCTGCTTCTTCCTCCTCAGAGCAGGTGAACATTTCGACAGAACACACTAGTTTTGGTAAATAAATTCCTGGAGCGGGGAATAGAAGCAGTCAATGCTTCAACATGCACACAGTTATTTTCTAGGCAATGGTGGGTACAATTCCTCTCAGACCAAGCTAAAATAATTCTATGGCAATAGATACTGATTCACATCCAAGTTACGTGTTGAGGAAAACAAAAACTAAGGGCCACACATGGGGTGCCTACTCAATCAACTGTTATGCTAAGAGAGCCAGAAAAATAACTATTACAGACTGAGCAGACACTTGCTATCCTACCCTCTGCTTGGCAGCTCCCATACCAGCACTCCCAGGCTTACTTCAGAACGGCATTTCTTCACCTCTACGTGGAAACATGAAAGCTCTTCGATTTCATGGAAGAAGAGTCTATCAAGGGCTATTAAAGACATGAATGATACAACCTTCTAAGCTTGAAAATTGCTGTGAGTTTGACAGGACATAAAGAAATGTAGCACTCCCTTCTATCTATATTTTTATGCCACCACATTCTCCTCCCTCAACTTTTTTTTTCTGCTCTTTGTGTTTCTTTTCTCAGCTACCAACACTACAAGCCACTTCCAGAGATGAGACTATAGATCCAAGGCAAATTTCTCCCAGTAAGCCATGCTTTGGTATGAGAAGGCTGTCTCTTAAATCCACAAAGACACAAGACAAGCATTACTCACCCATGACAGTATACTCCACCTGAGAGTACTACGACAACAGCACTGAGAGCTGGGTGGCAGTAGAGTAAGGTCAGGTTAGGAGGAGAAGTAAATAAAAATCCCAAGAAGACTATCCTGGGTCAGCTTGTTGTATTACTAATTTTGCAGGAGGACTTTAGGTTGCTTCTTGTGAGATGAGGGAAAACATTCAAACCAGCTGTCTTCAGTGATGAAAACAAAAAATCTTTGAGACATATTGTGATTCAAGCCACATATTTCTTCCCAAATTTGGGGACTCCCATTGAGAATATTGTCAAGACTGGTAATGGGAATCACATTGGTATTGTGATTGAACTGTGTATTGCAACTGCTTTACTTTGTTATGTGTCATTTACAATTTTATGACATTTTCAGGATAATCTGTATTACTCTGCTAAATGAGAAATCCCATGTAACATCAACTATCTTCAGGTGAGAAAATTAGATACTAAACATCATACCCATCACATGTGGAATATCTAAAAGATGCTGGTCAGAGAGTATTGGACTCCAACACTATTCATACGTCAGAACTGGGAGATTAGTTTTGGTTTGGTAACCAAAAGCTCAAATGCCAAGCAATCATGTCTGGCAAAGTTTCCCTTACTCTGGAATTTCATACACAGACACAGTCCAAAAATTCTCAAAGCACTGCATCTTCTCTCAACTTTGACAGTTCAACTTTGCTTTTCTAATCTTCTTCCATGCTGTATCTAAACATAAATGACATTAAATGCAAGACTTATCTGAAAATATAAATGCATAAAACCAAGAATATGTCTTTGTTCATAATCCATATTCAGGAGACTTTAAATACATCAAACTGAACCCAAAGAATTCACAGTCTATCTATAAACACAGCACTGCAAACAATGGCTATTATGAATGCTTCTCAAGTTTTGCTTCTCAAAAAGTGGTAATTATATGCAATTTTGATCGTAATTGCAATCAGATGAAAACTTGGTTCTCAAAAATACATTTATATATACAGGTGGCCAAAATCTCAGAATTAAGAAACATTGCCACAAAAGGAAGTCAAATAAAGCAACAATATAAATCACCCAAGGCAGAAAAAATAGAGCAACTAGCCTGTTGTGTCACTAATTTGCACCTATTTTCCAGTATTAGCATCATCTCCTAACAGCTTAATCCCATTACAAGAAGCTAGTAGAACTTATTGAGACATCTGCTTCACCCAGAGGTGGACCAGAGCAGGTATATAATATTTCACCCCACTCCATCACAGAGGCAGCAGGCGGTGCTGAATACTGCAGTGCTTTGTGCCCACACTCTGGTAATGGAAGCATGGAGAGCTGTCAGTCAGCTCAGTTCAATGAAAAACCCAGCAATTTAATTGATACTATTGGTTGTGAGGACCACTCCCTGTTTCACTGTCGATCATTTTAGAAGGCAATCAGCTAAGCCAAAACCCCTATCGACTTTTCTTGACTAAAGAGCCAACTGTCACAACACAGAAACAGGGTGTGTTTGACCTGCCTTTAAAAACGAATGATGACACCTAAGTCTGACCCTTGCAATTCTTGCCTATTTTCACCATAAGGAGAAACATAAACATTTCCAGAAAATAGCTATCTAAAATATTCTGCTTGGCCATCTTAGAGTGAGGTGGGTGAACAGCTTCACAGCTTCAGATTTAAGGCACTTTTTAGGTATCTGAATCAGCTCAAACTTCACACCTGCAGACAGGCCATCTGTGTGAGTCTATATCTCAGCGATACCTACAAACATCTCAGGCAGAGTTAAGAATTTAGTTACCCACCCAAAATTAACAATAAGGCAATTACTATTTGTATACTATTCAGTTCTATAGTTAATTCAGTAGACCTGCTTGTTTATCTTTCTGAAATAATTCACAGAACTTTCATTATTGGCTGAGAAGTTTCAAAATCCAGCACACCACAAATATGCTGAGAGCATAGTCTCAGCATCAGACCACAGCCATCCACCCACTCCCAACCCAGTTTCTGAAGCCAAGCATTACTGCAGGAGCTTACAGAATATGTTTAGTATCTTTTTTAAAGGGCATAAAGCATCACTATGCCAGACAGCCTTGCTTCCTTCAGAGAAAGCATGCATCCACTTTGTGGTTGTTTAGCCTACATCAACATCAGCTCAGTACAATGATATTAGACACTATTAACAGGAAAATCTATTTTCTTGTTTACAGCATCACCATCCATGGACTGGAAAGACGAGTATCAGCAACCTACTTCTGCAGATAACCTAATAAGGGTTCCATGGGATGTGTATCTATAGGTGTATGCACACATAACAAATGTACAAGAGAGCAAAAACACCAGTAAAATCTATGGTAGATTTCTACAACTCACTTCCTATGAAGATGCAAACTATGAAGAATTTAAAAGGTTTACTAATGAGACAGCTAAAGGATTTTTTTTCTGGACTGAGAAGCCACAGTGAAAGGCTTGGCTGGTCCCTCTCAGGCTTCAGAAAAACATGCCAGTTAACCTAGCTAAATCCTAGAATGTAGAGCTGTTCAGTCACGGATACAGCCAAACTCTCCAAGTCAGTGAACTGACTGCTGAAGGCCATGCAAACCAACACATTTGTATCCCACGTCAAGTGTTGCTCTGCATAGTTTGATACACTCTCTAGAGCTGAATAACTAGAAAAGCCAGCATATGTTCTTTGCTAAGGGAGGATAAAAATGCAAAGGTAGGAGAAGTGACAACCTAAATTCATTTTTTTTCAAATCTAAAACAGAAGAGAGCAGATATTCAACATGACTCAAGTGGGGACTCTGCAGTAACTGGTATTTTTTTGCTATTCTTGACAATGCCTCAAAAATAAAGTTGATATTTCAGATAAGAATATGTTAATATGAACCTTTATTAACCAATTATTAGGAACATGAATTAAAGTACTTTATTCAGTAATTTAGTAGCCTAGTTTTCCACATAAATTAAGTAATTTATCGTGGCATTACAAAAAAAAAGTAACAAGCATGTTGAAAATAATAAATGGGGAACATGGCCTTCAGTCCTTGCCCTTAGTCACCAACATCTTGCTCTTCCTGAGCTTCAAAAGACTTTAGGTTGTCTCTTCATACCATAACACAGCTTTTGCGGTTCTGATACCTACTAAAAAGGTCAACAATTATTTAAACTGACAGGACAAAGGAAAATGGGGATAGAATGAGGCCTTCCTACACTTCAACAAAATACAGCTTAGGGAGGGCACTAAGATATTAAACTAAACGTAGCATCAAACAGGCTACCCATGAAATGCTTTGGCTTGACCCATCTGGCTTCAGTGAGCTGGGAACTGCTCACAGATAAAAGTTGAAGAATCGCCAGCTTCCTCACAGGAGAGACCTGAGAGTCTGATGCCTTGACGATTTAGCAGTGTAACTCACCAAACAACCAGTCCACTGTCATCATGAAGAATCTTGGAGGCACAACACCAATGCAAAATGACATACTGAAGGCAGGGTATATTGGGAAAAAGGCACTTCTCAGCTTACACCAGTAAACATTTTAACAGGAATAAAACAATTGACAAAATAAAGCCCTTCCCTTGCCTCTTCTAGAGAATTACAAGCATCCTTTCCTTTTTCTAATTCAAGAAGCCTTTTAACGAGGCCCCACAGAACAAGACAGACAAAGTCAAAACCTGGCAAAAGACCTCTTGTGTGTGCTTGAGCATAGAAGTAGGTGTTTCCTTGTGCGGGGAAGGGAGCTGAGACTGATGGGAAGGATGATAAATTTGAAGGGCAGAGCCAAAGATTCACATGGCCCTGGGGGCACATTGACTGGGGCCTCTTTTCAGACAAAATGTAGGGAAAGAAACCCACAAACATCTTGGCAGAATATGGTATTCAAGAGCACAACACTGGGCTTCCATAGCACTGGCTGATGGTTTTGGGATCCTCAGGTCTCAGTCACAAGAAACCATACGTTAAGAAAATACAGTCAAAGCAGACCTAAGATGAAAGAGACAGGCTTCAGAAAGGTGCAGAGACATGGAAAAAAACAGCAACCAGACTCAAACCAAACTCACATCAATATTGGTGCAGACAAAGGTTGTAGATTGAAAAGAAACTCATCATCCCCTCTTCTAAAGGGCTGACTTCTCAAGCATTTAAAAGAAATAACATACTTTGTTTTTCTAATTTTCTATTGCTCAAGGCATGAAATGGTAGTGAAAATAAATGACAAGCCCTGTACCTGCTAACGCTCAGTAGTATCTTCCCAAGATTTCACCCCTGTGTCTTATCAGAAGAAAAAAAGACTACTGCATAACTTGAATGCTGAATGTATCTTCCCTCTTAAAAACATTTCTAGAGAACTAGAGGATTTTATTTATGGAAACAAAACCTAAAATGAAAGGATCACTTTAGCTTGCAAATTACAAACCGCTGAACTGCTTAGACGTCTTTTCTGCATGAAAACACATCTAAGGAAAACACATGAGACAGTAGTTATTACAAGGAAGTACAACCCCAAAGCCGTTTTTAATTGTTCTGCCTGCAGTAGTTGAAGGAATTGTAGAAGGGTGTAACTTGTTGAGATTCAAGACATCACAGAAGATTCTTCCTTCCAGTGTCCCTGGCCAACCTCTGTCCCAGACTGTGTATAGCATTTCCTTTGCCTGACCTGTCTGTCCTCAGTCCTAATTCTCACTAGAGGTAATCCATCGTCTTACAGGCTGAATAAAAGCAGTAATCTTTGTCTGCCACTATGAGTCTGCAAAACCAGTAAGTGATCTCTACACAAAACTTCTCCATCCAACCTAAGAATACCTCAGATTTTGCAGAACAAATCCTTATACAGAATGCCAAAATATGACTATGTATGAAGGACTCAGTGAATTTCAAAATTCACTCTATAGTTTCTGTAGTAGAAAAAAGCCACATTTCTAATTTCAAAAGCTCTTAGACACATAGCAACTAAAAGCTCTCATAGACAAAGCAGGAATTACTACTGATTTAGTTCCTGGAAGTATTTTCCTGACTTGCTGGAATTTAAAAGCCAAAATATGTAACTCAGTATTGGTTATTTGTTTTATATGGCATGTGCGAGGAAGGCTTTTTACTTTATTAAAACCAGCCTAGAAACAAAAGCGTATCTGAAGATGGAGTGAGAACAGTCCTGCAATCTGATCTACATGAGCTGCCACCTGCACTTAACCATCCCCACCACAAACAGCGATCCAAGTGGGAAGATTTACCAGAAAATTGTTACAAACATGTGAGTTCCTTGTATTGTGCTTGCACTATACAGCCACACTTTACAGAAGACCAAAGCTGTTAAACCCCGAAACTCAAGTGTTTAATTCTGCTCTCAGCTGTACAGCATGCAAGAATGGTGAAGAGCACTACGGTGCAGTAAATACGGCCACCACACCACTGCACGTCAGTACTGGACTCTATTTTGCTTTTTATTTTGAATTCTGTAGTCTCTTACAAGATCTACAGCTACATTTAAGAATTATGGTATGGCAAGTTCAAAAGGGTTTTCAGGCATGGCAGAATATTATTGCACTCCACAGAATTCTCTCTAGGGAGAAAAAATAGCTTTTTTCCATTTGTCAATTTCCCCCTCACACATCAGCACTACCTCTGAGTGATCCTTGAGTATTTTATTTATCTTTGAACAGATAATTACTATTTTAAATTAACATGTAAGTACTGTTGCAATTGAGGGGAAGACTCATGTTTAATCAATAGTGGATCACATGGAAAAAGAAACCGTTTCAAAAATCAAATCTACACTTTAATGGGCAACCATGGCAATTCACAGGTGATTTATTGCTCATGAAATATCAAAATGGAATTACTTCACCTGTAAGCTCAGGCAGAGAGACAGATGTGGGTGACAGCCTATTGCCTTATGAGCGACACAGACATAGGAATTCTTGAGTTTGCACAGGAGCAACAAGGACAGAAAATAAGCTGAGGAATAAAAGATGATGTCTCTTAAAGCAATCTGAATCTAACAGCACACATCCATTCAATGCATGATCTAATTCCTCTGTCCTAAGCAATAACCTTAAGCCTACAAACAGGTACATATATCTGCACATGATTGTAAGCAGAGTTTAAATAATCCTATCTGGGGGTTAAAAAAATTACTCAGTAATTAGATCTAATTAAATGTTTAACCCAAATGCCTCCACCATTCTTCACAAAAAAAGGTTTGTCACTGACTAAATGCTGCTAACGTTATTTTTCCCAGTATTGCACTCATGAATCTCCAAAAGCAGTACAAATTCTGTATGTGCTGTAGTTTTTCAATCTCCTTCTACACACAGATGTATTTCCCTTGCAGCTTTATGTAATTTTACTTGCTTTATATGTCTGAAATTCTGAATTTATTTTAGGAACAGCTGTCTGAAAAGCCATTGCAAATCAACTCTTACAGAAGCTGTGCTAATGCATTACTGGGTTATTGCTACCACTTGCAAAGCTTAAGTGGGAAAGAACTTAGCCTTGCAAAGGTGCTCAGGCACACTCTGACACATATTGCTGTGCTGTCACTAAATACATCTCAGTCTTTAGCAGCAAAAAGCTGCTTGCATACCATCTCTTCCAAAAAAATGGACGTACCTACCTACATGGAATTCATAGGCACGAAACAATTTGTTTAAAGCTTAGATTTCTTTTAATTCAATAAAACCACAGTGACTTAGAGCTTCACATGAAAAGAACAAAAAATGTATTGTCTGAGCAAGTTGATCATACTAGAACCATCTAGAACAAACAGTTAAGAGAATGTGAACTCAACCTGCAAAAGAGCAATTTATTTTTTTCCTATGCTGGGTATATAAAGGGAGAAAGGGGTACAGGTATCTGATTTTGTTGTGAAAGCAATGCTGACTTTTTCAAAGGAAGCTTTTAATCTGGTAGTACAAATGCACATTCATCTAAGGTATTTACATTGCCCATGACCATCATCACAATACCTGAGCACCTTGAAATTTCTTCTTTGCACTGTTAACCCTTGCTCCCTGTGGGAAGATTCTAGTTGCCCTGACATGACTAGCAGTTAAAGACACACAAAAATAAAAGCATATGCTCAAAAATGTGCTTTGCGACCTATACAAATAAACTTGTGATCAGTCTTCTTAAAAGAAAATTCTATAGGCGGCTGCCATTCTGTATATATTTTAGGTGCAAAACCACCAAGGCTGGCTCTGCTCAATCAGATCAAGTCTTGGAGCAAACCACCAACACCCAAGTTTAATTAGACTATTAAGCCCAGACAGGAGTACCTTACTGATGTTCAACTCCCAAACTGGTACTTTCACACTGCTCTGACCTGTACTTTGTGCTGGAGAACACTGCTCACCTCAACTGTGCTCATCCAGTAGCCTGGATCAGACAATCCTTTGGAGAATACTTTGGTGTCCTTCTGTCCCATATCCGTGAGAATCCTTCAAATCAGGATTCAAGAGAAGATGAAGCAAGCATAAGCCTCATCTTGCCAGACTTTGGATACAGCTAAAGTCCTGGGATTTGCTCCTAAAGTTCAAAGTGTAGAGAAAGCCTAACTTTGTGCAAGGGCTCACAAGGAATTGGTAGCAGGTGGAGATCTCTATAGAGGTCTCAGATTAGCATCTCAGCTATAGTAACACCCTGTGTGTAGCTATTGTGCATACACCAATTACGTTCAAACACATATCCAATGCTTGCCAGTTTCAGTTATTCTTTTGTGGTTTTACAATCTACCCTCTGGTACAAAACAGGCCTTAGCAATGTTGACAGATCAGAACAAAGATCAAGTGGCTGCCTTGAGATCCAGAAACAGACGAAAGTTGAAAAAACACCCCTTACAATAAAATAAAAAAACCTAAAGAAGTATAAGTGCCAATCAGCTGAGCTGGGGCAGGAGAGGACAGAAGTAACTTATCCACAGATTACTATTTGTGAGATCTGGGAGGAAAAAACAGAGGATGTTTCTAGCAATAAAAACCCCTTGAACTTGCATGAACTTGAATTGATCTAAATGAATAATCCTATTAGATCCTCTTAACTTTGGCCAGGATATAATTATAAGGATTGGAGACAGCAGGACCAAAACCCAGGGGGGGTCTGTCTGCAGGGTTCAGACCCACTTGAAGAAGATTTCCTACTGCCCAGGGCATGCAGGAAGACAGAGCTAGTTTACAAAAACACTCTTGGCAACCATATGAAATGGATTTTACGTAGTAACAACTCAATACATCTAAGACTTCAGCTTGGCAAAAAGACAGTGGCAGGGGACATCACAGGTCTGTCAAGGCATGACTGCATGTCAAGGTTGAACAGGAACCAATTCCTCATCAGCTCCCAAAACAGGAACTGCGGGCTGGGGATTGAACAAAACCATGAAGTAGCAGGTTCAAAAACAGGAAAGAGGTCCTCTTTCAAGCAGTCATGAAAGTTATAATCATGGGGTACTGCATACACACAATTTACCTAAATTCAAAAAGCCTACCAGCTACTTTGGGCTGTCAAATATAAAGGTAAAGACAAAGACACCACTTTTTGCTGAGGAAATCCCTAGCTGTGAACCAGTGAGATGGGAGCTAGGAAATAAGTCATAGAAGTATGCGTACTTGTTTGACCTATTATTTTATTTTCCCCTAGATAAAATGTAGTGGGTCAGACAGGTCTCTGACCCTGCCAGACCCAGGCACTGAAAGAGACTATAGAATCTTTGACCTCTGCAGAGTACATGGCCAGAATTCAGGCAACCCTCCAAGACAGAAGCTAAGGCAGGTCATTCGAGAGAAAACAGTGAAACCAGTTCAGCATTTCCTTTCCTTTTCTTCCATGTCCAAAGACTGAGAGTTTCATGGTGCACTCTCCAAGACATAGGGCAGTCTCTTCTCCCCAAACTTGACCCAAGAAAAAGCTTATTGCTCTGTACATTCTCCCAAAATGAATGTTACTTAATTAAAGAAATCCTTGTTATTTTCTTGCATGACTCTTACTCTTGACAATTGCACACAGGCACTTAGGATCACCTATACATTGGTAACAGTAGCTATCACAAATCCCCACGAGCACACCTCCAGGCACTAAAACCAGCAAACCTCTGGGGAAAAATGTCACCACTGGCTCCTGCTTCACAAATTACAAGTATCAGATGTATCACCTGATGAGGAAATAGGGAATTTTTAATATGTACACATATAATTTAAAATCTAAATGAATCACAGTGAGGTTAACATTTCCTTCTCCCACTGTAATATGTAAAATATAAATTATTAGTTACCAAGTAGTAATATCCACATCTTAAACATGTGAAACAAACAGATGCAGCAGATAAAAGAAAATGCATTAAGGGGCAAGACACAAAGGCACAGAACCTACATTTTCATGTTCCAGTTCCCTGCCCTGACACTGAATTCTACACTGAATTCTACACTGAATTCTACACTGAATTCCAGGTCCCTGCCCTGACACTGAATTCTACACTTGAAAAAAAATCACTTGTTGCCTCCATGCTTCAAACTGTATTTCTAAAATGGAGGCAATGCCACTTCATGATCTCACAAGGATAAACTGAAGATTGTGAAATGTCTGCATATGACAGGATTGAAGGTCATACAAAAACCAGGTAAGAGTGAGAAACATGTTTTAACTAGCACTGAAATTATTTTATTACCCTTGCAGATGGAGCACTCCTGTAGCCTTAGTCACCCAGTGAGATCCAGTGAGGCTGCCAAGGAAAAACTGTGTTTGCCTGTTCACTCTGTGATCTAGGGTGCGATGGCAATGCTGAAATTCTCATATTAAATAAAAGGAATGTAATACACATACTTTTGTATGATGAATGCACAACAGGTTTTGGGTTTTTCTTCTGAATGTAAAAGGAAGCTTGAAGGCTCTCGTTATTTAATAGTGCCACAGAGATTATCAGGGCACTGTAGTATCACAAAATTTGTTCACAGCAGGTAAAATTCACACCCTGCGGTGAATCAACAAAAGACCACTTAAACCCTAATTTCAGGCTTCATTGTTGAGCCAGTGACACACTTCTGTTAGCACTACATGGGGATATTTTTCTGGATCAGAATATTAAAAGCACTTGTGCTTCAACGGCATTTCCTTCAACTGCATTTTTGGTTTCCCACAAAAGAAGTCAAGGGAATCTGCTATAATCTCAAGTCCAAACCAATATCTTTTATTTACACTTGTTGATGCAAGTAAAACTAGATGGTGGTACACCCCCGTATTTCCATGATTTTTAAAATTTTTAAATTTTTAAAATCATGGAAACATATGCAGTTTGGCTGTTTTGTTAAAAGAAAATTGTATCACATTTTGGTTTTTTTGCCCAAATAGTTATGAAGATACACTATATTCAGAGAGCATGCTCTTCTACGAGTGCGACTTCACCATTTCTAAAAGTCAGTCAACAAGTCATCAACAGACGTCAAAACAGAGAACAAGATTAGTATTAGAAAGAGAAATTTCAATATGTAAGTAAACATGAGATGAGCTGCAAGTACTAAGGAAAGAAAAAATTCGGCTTGCTGATACAGCTATGCCTTCAAAAATTAGTTACAGGAAAAAAAATGGGTTCCTTAAAAGAAAGAATACAAAAAAATATACATTGAAGAGTAGGACAAAGGAGGGTAAAAGTCAGCACCAAGTACCAGGGTCCTGCTTTTCTCTTTGGTACAGACACAGGCAAAAATCAAGGATGTTAAACCTCAGTCTCTGACCCATGGAGGGAATCTGCAGGATCGTCCCTGTGCCTACCGAGCTTCCGCTGGAATAGTGGAAAGTTGGATCTGTAACAAAGATTATTTTTCCACCAACAGTTTAATTTTAGAAAGGCGCCAACAAAAGGCACCGCTCTGAACACCCCGAGCGCGTTACTTCCCCTCCCGATCCATCAACGCCTGCTTCCTCCTGGAGTCACGATGCCATGGCACAACCACGGCTCCATTCGGCCGCTTTAGCCGAACAAACCCCTCTTCCTGCCTGGAAAAAAAACAAACAACAAAAAGCCCAACCACCCAACCAACCGATGCCATAAAAAGGCAGGAAAGCAAGTGCACGGAAGGAAGGGCCGGCGTGCACAAGAGCCCGCACCGCCGCCCTCCCGCAGCGGACCCGGCGCCTCCGGTGCTCCGCAAACCCGCGAACGGCGGCACTTCCAAAGCCGGGGTCCAGCACCGACACCGGGGCTGTGACGCCGCCGCCCGCCCTGCCCCGCCATGGCCGCC
>VXAZ01002838.1:3025259-3085423 GCA_013399875.1 Gymnorhina tibicen | reverse complement strand
TCGGTCCGCCGCCCGCCCGCCCTCCCCCGCCATGGCCGCCGCGCCCGCCCGCCCGGAGCTGCCCCACAGCAGCCGCGGTCGCCTGAGCAGCGCCGCCGGGGGGCTCCGGCGGGGCTCCAGCACAGCTCCCGCCCGGCGCTCTCCCCGTCCCGGCCGCACCTGTCGGGTGGTTGCGCGGTCCGGGGCGGGGAGGGCGAGCGAGCGCGACGGCAGCGGCGACGGCGGGAGACAATGGAGGAGTGAAGGACGGACACATTGACACACGGGCGCCTCCGCCCGCCCGCACCACTCCCGGCACCTCCCCGGGGGGGAGGACCGAAGGAGCCGCGGAGAAGCCAAAAAGGAGAGATAAAAGAAAAGAGGAACGCTTTTCTCAACTTGATAACGAGAGTTACGAGCGGACAGGTTCCTTCTGTCCGGCTGCACCGTAGAGGAAGCTGGCGAAGGGGGAAAGGCCGGCACGCAGTGACCCCCATCCCTGGGCAGGAATGGTTCGCCCCGCAGCCGGCCCCGGCAAGGCGGGGCTGCGGGCGGAAGGCACCATGAGGAGTGGGGCGGGGGCGGTGCCGCTGCGGGCGCCGGCCCGGGCTAATCCCGCCTTACCGTGCGCGGGGGGCGCGATGGCTCCCCCCAGGAAAGGCGACTTGAGTGTGGAGGAGAAGGACTTGCTGGCAGTGATCGCCACAGGTGAGCCCTCCCGGCTCTCGCCGCTCGCGGCCCAAGGCCGCAGCTCCCACGGGCCCCGCTGGCCGTGCCCCGGGAGCGATTTTGTGGCCCCGCACGTTGGGGGCGGCGGGTGAGGCGCCGTTACCGGTCGGTCGCCGCGGGCTTCCCTCGCCCCCGGCCGCGCTCCTCGGGTCACGGCGCTGAGGGCCGCCTGCCTTCCCGTCCCGCCTTCGGCCCTTCTCTCTGCCGGGGAGAGTGGCTGTTCCTTGGGTTTACTTCCCTCTCAGGCAGGCCCGCGTCACTCGGAGAGTGCAGTGAGGGGCGCGGTGCGGTGCAGTCGGGCTGGGGAAGGTCGGCTGGGCGGGTCTAACTCTGCTAAGGAAAGCTTATGTCTTATTAGTAACGTCTGTTGACATTTGCTTTATTATTGGTGTTAGTGTCCTCTGCCAAAAAAAAAAAAATAAAGTTTTCTTGGGGTAATCCAATCTTCTAGCGTGCTGTATGGTTTTCCCCATGTGCTGTTGCCAGACCAAGACATCTTTGCAGACACGTTGTTCTCACATTACCAGAACTTGAGCTTGTTTTGGGGTGTTGTGCATCTCTGATCCCTTATACTGTCATATTCTACTGTCCCTTCTGCTATCTTGTACTGTCTTCTTAGAGAGGGGAGAGGGGATCAATGTCTGTCTGAAGGAAGGGTGTCAAGATGATGCAGCCAGGCTCTTCCGGTGGTGCCAAGCAATAGGACACAAGGCAATGGGCAGAAACTGATGCACAGGAAATTCCACCTGTGTAAGAGGAAGAGCTTCTTTACTGTGCAGGTGACTGAGCACTGGAACAGGCTGCCCAGAGAAGTTCTGGAGTCTCCCTCACTGGAGGTTTTCAAGAACTGTCTGGATGCAATTCTATGCTATGTGCCCTAGGATGACACTGTTTGAGCAGGGAGGTTGGACCAGATAACCAGACTACTGTGGTCCCTTGTAACCTGACCCATTCTGTGATTCTGTGATTTTGCATTTCATGTAAGTATCACAGTTTCATCACACTATGTGGCACACGTGCTTGTTGCCAGGGAACTTTCTGTCATTTGGGTTTCCTGGTCCAACAATGTGAATTCCATAGCCCCAACTAAACAGCTGCCCTCCAACTGGTATTTTGAAAATCATGAGCAACATTCATTAGTTGAAGGCAAAGTGGAAACACTTAACATGTTCCATGCATTTCTGTATGTAGTTTTCAGGCAATTCAAACCCATGAAAATTTACTTGGTGCTTCACTCTCAGTTGTATTAAAATGTTCTTGTGTGTCAGAGACGCAAGTGTAGGACAGTCAGCAGTGAATTTATTGTGGACCAGAATCAGTTTGATTGACTCAATTTAGTAAGAGTTTCAGACCTTGGTCTTGCAGACACCTCTGTAACTTACCTGATGCTTCTGATTAGGGTCATGGGATAATACAGGTTGGAAGGGGCCTCAGGAGGTCTCTAGGCCAATGTCCTGCTCAAAACATATCAGCTGTGAGGTCAAATGTGATTGCTCAGGGCTTTATCCCATCAGGTCTTGAAAACTTCAAGGAAGAAGGCTGCACAGAGTCTCTGGGCAACCTCTTTGCCTTACTGGGTTCATAGTGAAAGTGTACTTGTATCCAGTCTGAAGCTTGCTTTTATTTCAACTTCTGCCTGTTATCTCTTGATCTCTTGGCTTCCTGCCATGCACCACTATGAAGAGCCTGGCTGCAACTTTTAGCTCTGGCCAGTTCTAGAAGTGTGACTTCCATCAGTTTAGTGTCTTGTTTGAAAATCCTTCAGTGTTTTGTCATACAGAACTCTTGAGTTTGTAAATGCAACTTTGCTTTGCTTGTATTAAAATTTACTTGAAGATCACCCCTTGAAGACTTGCTCTTACTGACGTTTGTTCTTTAGCTGGGATGTTCTTCTGAAAACTGACACAGTTCTTAAGAAGCTTCTAACATGTTTAGAATATATGTGTGTTTGGGGGAATAAGTTAGTTGATGATTCCTTGACTGTCAGTCAGGGGTCTTTATCAGGTGTGTGAGATGATTCAGGTGATTGTCGGTTTTTCTCTAAATTCATGAATTAAAAGAAAAATGGTAAAATCCCCTGTAGTGTAGTTAAACCACACCAAAAAGCCTTATGAAAAGAAATTATTTCTAGTATTTGTAATGAGAATTTTTAGCCAAACCTGAAGTTGCAAGAGCTGTTTTGCTGAAAAATTGCTGGATGACCACCTCCTTTTGAAAGAGTGAAGATAAATATGAAAATCATTAAAATAAGGAATGCAGTGCTTATTTTTATTAAACACATCACTGCTGAAAGTGCTTTGTTTATGATTGAATCAGTAATTAGAAGTTTCTGTTAATTTGAAATAAATATTCTCCAAACTCAGACTGTTTGAATGTTCTTTTATTTCTATTTGTTTGTGCCTGTAGAAGCTGTATTGGCAATATCTGAATAGTCCTCCAATGGGCTTTAAATTAGGTTCTTAGACCTGTGGTTTAGCCGGAAGGATTTTGGTAGGGAATTGAAAAATACAAAGGTGTATCCTGTTTTTCCTGGCACTTTTTTTTTCAGACTGCAGTCTACTTATGCATTTGGCAATTTTTAGAAATGTCAATGATCAAGCTACCTGGGTCCTTGTCCTTTCTACCTCTATTCTCTATTACCAAAAGCAAATTCATTTCACTCACGTGAATGTGATATGTTGCAAATTTCAAATTGACACAGGAAACGTGATGTGAGT
The DNA here is from genome assembly GCA_013399875.1 of Gymnorhina tibicen. Classification (NCBI taxonomy): domain Eukaryota; kingdom Metazoa; phylum Chordata; class Aves; order Passeriformes; family Artamidae; genus Gymnorhina; species Gymnorhina tibicen. The sequence continues at coordinate 3,081,998 of VXAZ01002838.1, read as the reverse complement.
AAATGATAAAGCATGTTTCATTCAAACCAAAAAGTCTTAGAAATGAGGTAATTTCCTTTTTTGAGAATGTAGATAGCTCTTCTAGACAAAACATGCTCCAAAAGAGATGAAAATGTGTTAAAATGCTCAGTATCATTATACTCATTCGGAACTGTTCATGTGCTGTTCATGATGAGACGTATGAGTGTCCCGTTCTTGTGTGTGTAGATCAGTTACTTCACAAAAAATGGATGTTTACTTGTAGTTCATGCTTTCCGACTGCTGTTTGATGTTGTGAGTTCTTGGCTTTTAGCTTCTAGAACATAACACTGTTCGTTCCTAAGCCTCTTCACTAAGTGCAGTTGATTTATTGGTGGTTAATCTACATCCCAAGCAGTTAACATACAAAGATTTTGATTCTAATGGGAAATAGAAATTACTGTTTTCCTCCAGATTCTCAGTTTATTCTGTTTCTCACACCTTTTTCTCTCTCTTTTTGTCTTTTTACTTTTAATCAAAGGAAACACCGAGGAGGCTGGAAGGCTACTGGGGAGCAAGAACGTCTGTGTCAATTGCCTGGATGAGGTACTGCAAAACTGTGCAAGCATTATGCTGAGTTTAATAAGGAAAATACTAGGTCCAAAGGTCTTCATGTTGCTAAATAACATTTCTCTAACAGCAATTGCTGTAGCCCTGAAAATCAGAGTTACTCTCAAGATATTTCCAGCCTGCAGCTAAATAATGAACCTTTGAAGAGTTCTTACTGTTTTTTTAAAAAAAGTTTGAAGATTAATGTTACTTAAAGTACTACACTGTATTTTCTCTCAAGTTCCAGCATGAGCTTTGTCTGTAAGGTAATATAAACACTGCAGCAAAACACCTGCGGGTGCTCCCTGACTTCTTGTCACCTTCACAAGCAATAGTCCCTCTGTGGCAGATACAACACCTGTCCCCATCCCGTGCTTGGGTCTCATTGCCCAAAGCCTTGTCTTTGCCAAACCATAAACATACTTGGAGGATGAGTAGCTAGATCAGAAATGGAACTACAGCCTTTTATAGAGGTGGGTGTAGAAGATTAAATCCTGAAGTGCTACCTGAAGATGGGAATAAGTTCATGGAGAAAGGAACCTTGTGTGGTGTTCATGTTTCCTCTTCTTTTTCTTTTTACAATGTTTTATAAAGCATGCAACATTAATATGAAATGTAACATGCATGCAAAACTAATTCTCTACCATGTATGTTAAATACATGTGTAATTTACCAGTTTAAATGTTAATTTGTGTTTTTTTCCACAGCTTTATAATTTCATAGGAATCACTGGGAAATTCTGGGAATGTGTCTAGTTCAGCCTCTGGCTCAAAGCAGCTTCAGCTCCAGGGTCAGATGAGATTGCTCTGAGTTTTGACCTGTCTGGCCTTGTAAATCTCTAAGGATGGAGACTGCACAATATTTCTGGGCAGCTTGTTCTACTCTCTTACTGTGATTTCAGTGGAAAAGTGTTTCACTTATGTCTGAACCTCAGCTTAGGCTCAATGTCTCTTGCCCTCCTGCCACCATGAGTGAAGAGTTTGTCTTCTCAGTGATCTCCCTGTCAGCTCTGGCAGGCTGCTGTTGGGTCCCAACAAAGCTATCTCTTCTCCAGGCTGAGTAAGCCCAGCTCCTGCAGCCTCTCTTCGCTGCGCAAGTGGTCAGGTTCCTACCATGTAGTGGTGGTACTTCACTGATTTTGTTGCAGTTTATCCATGTCTTTGTTGCACTGGAAGGCTCAAAATTGGACAGCATATATTGTAGACATGGTCTCATGATTGCTGAATGGAGGAAAATCACTTCTACCACATATCTTCATGGAATATTGTTAGTCTTTTTTTCTGCCATCAGACCTATTTTCTGATCGTTCTTATATAAGTTAAATACTAAACCTGAATTTCTAGTGTACGAATTTCAACAAGTTTCTGTAAAACTAGTCAAACTGAGCTTTACAGTGAACTTTAAGAACCCAGGATATAATATGTTTGCAAATGTGCTTTATTGTACGGACATCAAAAGGTTTTCCTTAAGTGTAATTGCTGAAGTTGTGCTGAATGACTGCACCCTTGCTGCAGTATTAGTGCAACATGCAGGATTAGTGTTGAGAGGATGTGGCTTATTCGAAGAAACCATATCCGAGTTATGCCTCAGGCTATTGTTGTAGAAGAAATAGTATTAACAGTATTTGCCTAAGGCTCACATCTGACTAAATATACACAAGGCCCATAAAACTTAAAAAGTTTATGCAATGGACTTCTTGCAGACTCCTTTTTATCCTCAAGAATGGTGTGTAATCATGCATATTAAGCAGCAGAGGGTTCAGATTTGTTTAGGGTTTTTAAATCCGTCAGCCATGTCAGCTTTCGAATTTTTCTATTATAACCCATTTTTGCTCCAATATGTTATTCTAATATCTATACATAAGTAAGAGTGTGTGAAATCCCAGTTAAACATCAGCTTTATCTGTTATTCATTGTTGCTGCAACTGGAGACTGCTCTCAATGCATCAGGTCTTATTTTTTTTCTCTGTAGCCTTAGTTGCTTGTCCTGAAATTCACATTTATATTACTACTGTTACTTATTTTATTAATGTGAAGAAGTAAGGAAGCCCTGAAGATGGAATGCTTAGGTATTGAAGTGGGAGCTCAATTCAGTTAGGAATTCATTTCCATCCTTAAAGACTTTTTTACATGAGAGAATCCACAGAATGAGCACAGGCTTAATGTAATTCTCTCTTCTAGCTATGGTACAGCAAGCATGCAATCGCAATTTAATAATTTCCACAGGCTGAAGAACCCACAGCATCCAAAAGCAGGCTGTTATATAGTGCACCTCCTAATTAAAAAAAAAAACAAACACATAATCTGTTCCTTTCCTTTTTGGTTTGACCATATATCCTAACTGCTTGGATCTGCTTTCTTGTAGGTTAAAAACTACTGACAATCAGCTGTCTTTTTTCCATGTACCTTTAGTCAAGGACGCAGTCACATTTTAACATCTTCCAGATGCAGTGACCTTTTAAGTATCTTGCCTAAAGTTATGTTTCTGCAGAAAATGAGGTATAATAGTGGCTCTTTTCCAAATCCTTTCCAGTTGTTTCAGCTTCTTACTTCAAAACATACATATGAGCTGGATGCAGTATTTCAGCATTGCTTCTGCTGTTGGTACATGTATTTAAAAATAAAAAATTACTTCTCAAGTCTGCTTGCTTTTCCTGCCCTTGTTCCAAGACTCTCTCACACCCTTCACCTCCTGCTGTCTGCAGAGTTCTGCTGAGAGTGTCACCACAGAGTACGATCCCTTCTCTCAAATGAGTTTCCCAGATGCCCATCTTCCAGAAGGTTGGAGATACCTGGCAGATACAGTCCTGTTTTTTCTCAGCACCCTTTCTGACCAAATAAATTGTTTTGTTGTTGTGTTTTTGTGGATTTAGGTAGATGAAGAAAGGAAGGATATTTAGGCTTAATTGCTGTCTATGCGAAAACGAAGAAGTGCAATAGCTTTTCTATAACTGGTCATTAACAGTTTGGCAACTTTAAAACTTCAGGGACATTTAGCTTCAGGTGTCCTAAAACATTAGGACAAATAGATGGGATGTAGAAATGGATGTAAAATAAATACAAATATATTTCATTTAAGTGCACACTACTTAGTCATATTTTGTCCCATTTTAAATGTAGTGGTTGCTAATTTGGAAACTTAGTATGGGAGAAAGTGTTCAGGACTTTCCTTTCTCCTGAAAGTGCAGAGCTTGTAAATATTGTGACTTCTTGTTGGCAGTTTGCTGACTTGAACTCCATCTGCAGCGTGTGGCTAAAACATTTCAGTTTATTACAGAAAGGCAGGCTCAAGGAAGCACATGGGCTTCCCAGCTGTGGAAGTTTCCTCTGATCATGTTGGTAGTTAAGGTTGCGAAGGAGCACTGCAGTACTACATCCACTACTTTCTGCAGATCAGGCCAGCAGACTTGACCTGAAAAGTACATAATTTTTCTGTATTTAAAATAACTGTAAGGTTGTTCATAATCTTCTTACATGCAGAACTATCATCTGGCATTAGCAGCATTACTTTTTTCCTCTAGTTTGGTAATCCAGCTGTTCAGTTCTGTAATACATCATTTAGAACCAGTCCCCTTCTCTGTGCTACAGAACCAAAACTTCCTGGGAATTACAGCAGCCGCCTGCTTATTCATAGCTGAGATGTGTGTAGCTTCACTCATACTGAGTATGTTCAATGGAGGATTCTTCAGGTAATCTATCTTGCTCTTCCAGTATGAACATCCTATGCTAGCAGAAATGCCCAGATCCTTGGCCTTTATTGAGGAGGAAGAGTTTTTTCTTTTGATGTTTTTTACAGAGTACTTCAAAATACACAAACGAAAGAAAATTCCACTGCTATTAAGAATTATCTGGTTTCAATTCAGGTTGCTGATTGATGTAGGCTTTAACTTTTCATCACTGCAGATGAACTGAAAGACCATCAGAGGAATCTAATGTGTTACATATGTGAAACCAACAGCTGAGCAGGATGACTATAAAGGAGAAGAACTATAGCTGTGATCAACACTTACTGAACAGTATTTCATATTCTAATTAGTCCATACTTAGCTACAGCTGAAATTATTTGTGCATGTAACTGTTGACCTCCTTCCAAATCCTGCCTTTAGGAAGTGTTAGATGTGTAAGAGCAATCTTATTCAAAAGCTTGAAGGGTGAAATTTCTAAAGGCTTTCATCCAGTGAAGAGTCAAGTTGTATTTCTAGACTAGCAGCATTCAGTACCAGATAGTTGATTTTGAAGATACACATCAACAAGTATTTCTGCCTTGTAGCACCTGCTCTTTTCACATCATTTTTAGTAACATCCCAAATACTGTCTCAAATAAAAGCCAAACCTATAGTTACGTGTTTTGTTCATAATTTTCTGAATTGAGTAGAACTGGTATAGTTGCCTGAATCTAAAGGGTAAAAAAAGACTCTTTCTGTGTTAATGCAGGGCTGGGTTCCTCATTGGAAAATGAGCTGGGAAAGGGAGAGGTGAATGCTTTGATATTGCTGGCATACAAGTGTCTACAGCAGTTTTTCAGCTAGGGTTTTGACAGCACTTTACCCTTCCTTTTTTTTACTTTTCCCACTCTTAAGTAGCTGGTACTCACATGTGCAATGTGTTCGTGTACCCCAGTACCTGCTGAGGGACTGCTCCAGCATGATCCAGCCTGTATGCCACATCTTGACAAGGTTCCACGGTTGCGAAGAAGGGTGAAGTGAGCACGGAAATGTTGGGAGCACTTGGATTGCGCTTTTCACTTGAGTAAAACAGGTTTATATGGCTACTTCAGTAGTGAATTGTCATAGTGTTATCCACAAAACAATGGCTTTTTAAAAATACACATGTGATGTCTGTGTTCTTACACAGTCTGCATGAGTGTTTAAACACTCACAAAATGGAGCAGTTTGTGCCAAATATGCACATGTCACTGGAGTGGGAGATAGTTTGTGTATTTTCTTTTGTTTGTTTGTTTGTCAAACACAAGGGCACTTCTTGTTCCCTGGCTATTCTGTGTTTCCCTATTCCTCTGGTTGATGAAGGTTGAGCAAGAGTTTTGTTGGAAACTTCCTTTGTAGTTCCTAGGAGGCAGAAGGTTGCTTTTCCAGTTTATTATCTTTATAAATTTGTTTTTATTCATCCCGTTCAAGCCCACCTCAGCTGGATGCTGAAGAGAGATTGATCTGTTTTCTTCTTCCTCTGTGTCTGGTGGTGGAGTCCAATCCCTCCCTGGTTCTGGTACTAATCTGCCTGCCCCTCCTGCCTCCCTACACATCCTTTTCTTCCCTTGTTAGCTGGTTCAGCCCACTGACCCCACAGTTTGTTGTTTGGGGGTTTTTTTCATCAATTGACTTCCCCACTATGGCAGCATTAGGTCAACGTAGTCTTGGAATCCCATTCCTCAGTCTGCTTTTGGGTTATTTTCAACCTGAAGAACTGGGAAGGATGGTCTGTAATGGCCGGGCTGGCTGTGCCAAGAGCCCTGTTATGCCAGGGAGGCCTTGTTGGTTGGTGAGCTGGAAAACCCAGTCAAGAGAAGTGCCAGGTAATTTCTAGGCAAACTCTATTCCTCTTGTATGGTGAGACATATGGAGAATACTTAGAGCTGGCAGGAGAGATGTTACCATGTAACATCCCTGCAAAACAAACTAGAAACTGGGAAGGATTCATTTTTGTCCTAGGGAATAAGGTTAAAAGGCTTGATTTTTTGGTCCGAAGAGTGTTGCATGGTAACAGCTAGAAAATGGATCCTTCATCTGATGTTTCATCTGTATGCTTAATAAACCATCTGCAAGTTTTGTCTTTTAAGTATGTTGTATTGACAATCCAAATGTCATCTCTGAGAAAACAGACTGTTGCTGGACCTGTCTTTGACATTCAGACTGAGAAAAGTATTTGCAGTCAAGCCAGTTTCAGAGTAGGGACATAATACAGGATACCAATCATTTCCAGATAAACTTGTGTCTAGCCTGACCCTCTTCTGTTTGCTCTGAATATGAAAAACTGATATTAATGTGACTTTAAATCCCATTTTATAGCAACCATCCACATATTTTGTGCCTGATATGTTTTTTCAATCCACACCACAGCCTGACACTTCAAAATTTAATCAAAGGATTTTAAAAACAGTTTTCTGGGAGGAGAGGATGAAACAAACCCAGTTCTTTCCTTTGTCATATAATCTTCATATCTTAACTGAAACAATTGGCTTTCAAGATATAACCAAACTTAAAAGTCATTGTTTTCTAAAAATTCCTTGTCCTATCGAAAACCGTGCTGTGTTTATATTCCCTTACTGCTGTGCTGCTAAAGGAGACATATCCCTACTGTGACTCCAGACTGGAATTGGCCTGAAAAGTTGCTTTTGATGTAACATAATGAAATGTAATATAATAAAATACATTTTACATAGTAGGACAGAAAGTCTTTATTTAAAATTATTGGCACCCCAAATGAAACCTAGCAAAACCAGTCTGTTTCATATTCATGAGGTGATCTCTTTAGGTATTTTGTTTCTTTAATGGCAATTTGTATTGCAGTTTACCAAAATATGTGGGTTACTAAAATATAATGCATCAAGTAAGCACTTTTTATTATTTTCAGTTAGGATGGACAATAATGACAATGTAATACCTTAAAATTATTGTAATTTTAAGTTTTCCAATTTCCCTCACCTTTAGAAATTTTTTGAAAATTATGCTGGTAAATAAAACTTACTTGGGTTTCACTCTGTCATAAAGTGAAACAAGATATATATTAAGGCTCAAACTGACAATTACATTATTTCAGGGTATCACATTACCAGGCATCTGCAGAGCTGCAGTAATGGTGTACATGAGTGTGCTCAAGCACACAGCCTTGACTGGCAAAGAAAGGAACAGAATGCCATTCTGATTTCCTTCAGGGACAAACTAAAGCACTCTTCCTGGTATGCAGTGTTGGAGGGTGTTCTTGGGCAGTTAAAGTGTCTTGGCTGATAACGTGAATCCTGACCTGATGTTAAGTGAAAATAAACAGCATATTGGAAGAAGCATACTAAGTTCTAAAAATGGAGTGTCCTGCCATTTTCTCAAACAGCAACATGCTTCTCCCTGCCCTTGAAGAGGGAGAGAGCTGCACTAACAGTTCACCCTAGTTCTGAAAATTTCCTCTGGGGTTTGCCCAGCTTTACATTTATAATTACACCTCAGTCCTCCCATGCTGAAGCAAATCCTTTTTGTGCTGGGGCAGTTGATCAAACCAGCAGGGTTTGAGGCTGTGATTGTTAAAGTCTAACCAGAGCTGTGTGTCTTTACAAGGGCTTTCAGAGCTCTGGCTGATCACGGACACAGTGCCAAAAGGGTGGAGAAGTGGAAGAGAGGCGGATGGTAAAATTACCAGTAATCATGACTAAAAATGAGCAAGATGGGTTTCAGAGACTGCAAATCTTTGTAATGTTTAAAACAACAACAGCCTATTTCTAATTTTGTTGCTGCTTATCATATAAGCCACAGCAGGGGAGAAAAGAATAATGTAGGAAGCTAAGAAGTTTTCTAAACGAAGCTTTTCCAACCAGCAGAAATATTAGGTGTCTTTAACACTAATTTCTTACATAAAAGGACAATGATAAATTGGCTGTGAATGTTTTTCATACACTGCTGTTTTCAAATCTATAGCACAGCATAATCAGAAAGTTGACTTGGAAATGGGAATCTGCTGTGTGTTAGTAACCATCGTTTTTCACGAGGATTTTGTGAGGTGTTTTGTAAATAAGATATTACATGAGGCTTTGGTAGTTATATTGAATGTGTATGGCCAAGTAAAAATGATCAATGGTATGAAGATCAAGAGATGTAACATTCTACTTGCTTCTCCTTTCTTTTGCCAGCATGGCATGACCCCTCTGATGCACGCAGCTTACAAAGGGAAGGTGGACATGTGCAGGTTGCTCTTGAGACATGGAGCTGATGTAAACTGCAATGAGCATGAGCATGGATACACTGCCTTGATGTTTGCTGGACTTTCAGGTAACTTCCTACTAAACTCAGATCACTGATTTTTATGACATCAATGGGTACAATTTGCCATAAATTAATAATTTAAAAGGAAGAATTGGCATGCTTTTATTATTCAGGTTTGCTGGTATTTATATGAACCATGCAACTACGTCATGACCACTAGAATCCTGTGGGCAATGGAAGAGGAGAGCTACTGTTCAGGCTCATATAAAAATTGATTTTGTTCAGCATTTTGAGGCACACAGTCTACTTGTCCTGTACCTACTTCGTCCTGTTTGTTAGTGATCTCAACATTCACTTTCCTGGGACAGTTTTCTTGTGCAGTGGGATACATTCTTTTTACTCAGACTGTATTACACTGAAAATGATGCTGCACCAGACTGCCTTTTTAGTACTGCAAATCAATAGCTTTTAGTAATATTTGAGACTTTTCAATCCAGTATTTTTCAAATTTTGTCTTTCTCCTACTGTCTTGTGGGCTTTAAAAAATGTGTTTAGTATGTGTTCCCACATTAATTTTCACTCTCCTCTTACATTATTTTTTTTTTCATGAAAGTGCTTATAGCTGTATATATCTTCTCCTGTCTTAAGTGGTGGTTTGCAGCTTTCCTCTTGCCATTCTCTTTCCCTGATGGTAGGAACAGTAATTTCCTTGAGTGAGAAAAAGACACTACATTAAAATATTGTTCCTTCTGGGAAAAAGATTAGATTTGGGAATATTAGGTTATTTTAAGTATCTTCTTGACTAAGCCACTTATGTCTTCCCAAAAATGAGATTCTAGGGAAATCAGGTTTCTTAGCAGGTAGAGTTTAAACTGCCTTTTTTCATCAGAAGTATGTAAACAAAAAGGCTTATGTGTGTATAGGAACCTTAACTAGAGCATCAGACTGTTTTTCAGCTAAAACTTCAGTAAAAAGATGTGGGAAATTTCAGTATTCTGTGGTACTGAGCAATATCACAGCTGCAGCAGATAGATGCGAACAAACTCTTAAAAGGGTGTTAAATGACTGCAGCTTTATGGAAAATGCTGGATTTTTACCGTTTTCTCACAGCTGAGCTTTTAACCTGTCATTCTGGGTGGGAACGCTTCTGAATGTTGACTTTAGGGTCTGTTACCTGTGAGCACAAAAGGTACATGAGCACTACTGACCCAGTGACTTTGTTTTTAAACATTCATTTTCATCCACCATCCCCTTTTTGTGTTCACTTTTCTGTACTTAGCATCTGCACAAAAACTGATAAAGTAAGAATACCTTTGAAAGCAGAACCAGCAGGAGTGGTGACAAGTGTCCTTTTTTAGTCTCTGAAGGGCACCAATTAAGTCATCTAATCTTCCCATCAAATTCTAGCTTCATTTTACTTGGTATTTAGCCCAGTCTGAACACCCAGTTCCCACTGTGGAGAAAGGAACAATCTGTTCTGTTCACTGTGTTCCTGCTACATCATAGTCCTGAACGTGTTTTTCTTAGAATAGCAAATGTAGTTGAACTGTCAAACTAGATTAGAAGAATTTCCTTCTATACTGCTGTCCAGAGAGACCAGGCTCTAGTGTAGCTACATGAGTATGACTCCCATAATCTCCATGGGAAGGTGAGTGTGCTTTACAGAGAGTAGTTACACCCTCTGGAACTCTAAATAAGCATGTGCCTTTCTCTTAATCCATTCTTAAAATAACAACATTAAGAACATTCATTTTCCTCAGTGTTGTTCCTGGTCTTTAAGAAATTCAGTACATCTTTTTCTGAAGCATAGAGAATTACAAGTTCTGATTTGTCCTTGTTCATTCCCCATATCTTTCCTGCAAATTCAGGAAATAAAGAAATCACCTGGATGATGTTAGAGGCTGGAGCAGAAACTGATGTTGTCAACTCTGTGGGAAGGACAGCAGCTCAGATGGCTGCTTTTGTGGGTAAGATGAAAATGATTATTATTTCCTAAACTCCTAAAGAAGTAAAGTTTTGGATTCTGATGCTTTTTGTTGGAGAAACATTATTTAATGACTTGTTCTAAATTGACATGTTGTTGAGCTTGTAAGAGTCAATTTGTGTTCTATTCCCGTGTTTGATTTCCGAAAAACACAGATGATCCTACCTGTGAGAACAGGTGCTACTGTTCAAGTGTGTAAGTTTTGCAATGTCACCACTTTGGAAATAGTAAGAGGAAGCTGGTTACATTGGAGGTGTCTGAAGTGCTGCACCAAGTGCTGATCGGAGCTTCCTTTGTGGGAAAGAACGACCGTAGTGCCAGGAGGCAGGAACTCAGCTGAGCTTTGCAGCTGTGTACTGGCAGTGAGCCACCACCCGCCCTTCTCCCCTGCTTCTGGGAGAGGGAGAAGTCTTGGAACCTGTGCTGAGGTAGTCGCTACTTACTGACCTGAACGTCACTAGAATAAGATAAAGATTTGTCATTCCAGTGTGCCGAGTTATCCCTGGCAAAACATGCAACAGGCTTTTTTGCTGTTGTTGTGTTTCTTTTTGTTGTCTTTTTTCTTTGTTTTTATAAGCCCTTTTTAAATTTTTTACCCACCTTGGCTACTACCAGGTTCCTGGCTTAATGTTCCACTTTTTCTCTATTTCTAGCAAGGAGAATTGATAAAATATTATGAGGTTAAGTGGAGTCATTTTCAGTGACACAGCTATTGCTTCCCAAAAACCAAAAATGTGGACCTGTATTTTCTTTCAAACACAACTCTCTCATGGTGTTTGAACTCCTTAGAACTCCCTTTCAAGTCCTTTAGGTGTTCTGGATTCAAGCCTACCTTGCCATTTAGATTTACATCCTTGAATAATGATTTAGTGCTAAGTTTCAATTTCCATTTTATCTCATTCTGCTGTTTTAAAGAAGAAAAGGTTAGCATTAGCTCACTTGAGGTTCAAGCAGCAAAACCTTAACTATTCACTTATGTATGAGAGAAGTCTACTCCTATTAATTATCCTTTGGATTTGGAGAGTCTTCTCCAATGTGTTGCTGTATGGAATTAAGTGAATGGGGAATATTATCTCCAACATAGTTTTTGAAAATTCTTGTTTAAAATCTCATCCCATCACCAAGGTAGCATAAGTATTTTCAGGCATACTGAGATACACTGCTCTGTAAAAGTCTGAACATTGGAATCTATTCCTGTCTTTTTTTATCCTTTGTCCAATCAACATTAATTTATCTGCCTGTGTGTGGGAAGTGAGGATACTTCTTCCCCTGTCATTTGTCTTACACTGTGCTCTATTAGCTCAGAACTGTCTCTTCTAAAACAGTGGAGGATTTTAAATGCTAGAATTTGGTTGTCTGTGTCTTCTTCTGATTATAGGATTAGTGCCAAGACAGATCAATCAATTTAAAGAATGTGGTCCTGAACTAGAGAAGATAAGTTTTACTTTCCCTTTAGTCAAGTAATCCATTATATTGTCAGATGTAGGAAACAAGAAGAGGGTGTAACTTTTCTCATCTTCTTACTTTCATCACAACCCTTTTATTTTTGGTAAACTTTAAGCATGTTCTGTTTTTATAACTTCTCCCACCTTAGGTTAATACACTAATATCTGCTTCAGGTCTGAAAACTTACAAGTCTCAATGCAAATGTCATTAATTTTACAAGTACAAAGTGGAAAAATCTTATCTTGAAAAATTATAACACCAGTATGAGACTACTAGTATAGTATAACTTGGGGCAGAAATAGCTATTCTCTTAGTTGTGGCTTACCAGGGAAAGAGGATGCAGAAAGGGGACAGGATATTCAAAATTAATTTTCATGAGGGCATTCTCTGCTGGCAGTCAGTAAGTTAATAACACTTACTGAAGATTAAAGCTACACACAAGAGAATGACAAGAGTTGCCTGTTGGCAGTGTAAAGTATATCATGCAAAGCTCCTTTTCATGTGGGTAATTCTCACTCATATTGCTTATATTAGATTTGGGTTTAGGGGTTTTTTTTGTTATTATTTCACTGGTGATTTTTTTCTTGTGTGCCTTTAGGTCAACATGACTGTGTGACTGTCATCAACAACTTCTTTCCACGTGAAAGGCTGGACTACTATACTAAACCACAAGGCTTAGACAAAGAACCAAAACTGCCAGTCAAATTAGCTGGGCCTCTGCATAAAATTATTACTACTACCAACATGCATCCTGTTAAGGTGGAGTAATATGTAAATTGTATGTGTTTGTTGGCATGGGAGCTGTTTCTTTGTATCAAGAAGCATTCAGCTCTTCTGCGAGTTCAAAAGCATTATCTACTAATTCAGCTATTTCTGAAAATGAGGAAGAATCAAGCTCAACATTTAGATGTGATTAAAAAATTAAGTTATTTCAGAGTTTTTATACACCAGAATCTTGAACTGATGCCTTTAAATTGAGAGATTCTTACTTATATCATGACTGTAAATAGCTGTCTTTTTGGCTTTATTTCCCAGCCCCTCTTGAAGTGGAAACATGGAACCATTTCCTATCTTAACAAAATCTCATTGTTCTCTCAGTGCTTTTCTCAGCATGTATCTTCCTACCTTCATCACTAGTTCGCCACAGTAACATCTACCACTGCTGCTGTTTCTGAAAGTGTGTGCAAGAGAATGTTTATTTTTACTTCCCAGGATATTGCTGACAATAATGTTTTTTATGGTTTGCTCCTCCAGTGTAGTTCAGAGAAATGAATACACCTAAATTCAAATACAAATTCCTTGGGCTTGCCAATCAAAGTCCAGAATTTGTCAACAGTTTCCAGCCAGGTATCTGCAGTATACACAGACAGTAGTGCACCAGTGGCTAATTGAGTGAGTAGAGCATAGAGTTTCCTCTTAGAACATTTCATTCAGTGCTTTACTAGGCTACAGGAAGTACTCCAGGATTATGTGAGGTTGATGTGGTCTGTGAAACTGCTTAAATCGTACAAGTCCAGTTTATTTTAGATGTTCAAAAGCAAAGAGATTCTAGGATAGTGTGTGGTAGTTTCTATAACTTTCTTTAGAAGTAGTTTTGATTCTTCAGGTTCTTATTCTAAAAAAAAAAACCTCAAACTTACTATTTTTAATACCAGTCTTAATTTTAAATGTTTTCTTGTATGGGAACTGTAAATTACAGTATACTGAATAATAATGCTAAATAATGACTGGAAAAAGAAAGGGAAGACAACATAAGAAGGAAGTAAAAGAATATTAGAAACTCCACTGAAATTTAGCTACAATGACCTATATAAGCTTTAATGTTAATGCACAAGTCTTAACTGGATTATGTTTTCTTCAATGTTTCTCCTAGATTGTGTTGCTGGTGAAAGAGAACCCTCTGTTGGCCGAAGTAGAAGCACTGCAGAAATGTTACAGGGTTCTGGATCTCATTTGTGAGAAATGCATGAAGCAGAAAGACATGAATGAAGTTCTTGCTATGAAAATGCACTACATCAGTTGCATCTTCCAGAAATGCATTACATTTTTAAAAGAGCGAGAGGATAAACTAGATGGGTTTATCAAAAGGTGTGTATTTCTACAGAGAGGTCTCAAAGCACATGTATGCCCTAGTGTTACAGATACCAGGGAAAAGACAAGTGCAGGAATAAATTGGATTAGCTTGGATAAAGGCTATGACAAATAAATTGTTAAATAATTCCAGCTGCATTTACTTCAGGGTGGCACTGACTCCCTTTTCTCTGTGTCTGAAGTGACACTGTCCTTTCCTGGGTACAAAGGAAACATTCCTAGAATTTCAGCTCTCTGCTGGAACTGGTTAGAACTTGGCATTCACATACACACTATGAAGCAGCAGACAGCAATGTGTGATGGAAAAAAAGGGGAGTGATAGGCTTGAAAAAAGAATTTCTCAGTGTCAAATATGGTTAATCTGGGAAAATTTCTTGTGCCGTTTTGCTCTCCAGCAGTCATACAGGTTGAGATTTTCTTTCAAAAACACTTAAGCAAGTGAGAACTGCAAATCCCACAGACTCTGGATGAGACTTAGACTCTTAAATCACTTAGACAGATCTTCAGAATCTACTGAGTAACAAACCCAGCTGCCTGATCTTAAATACCAAAGTAAGAGACCTGGCTTTTAGAAGAACCACGTTCCCTGTAGACCTCTATGGATTTTTACTGAAATCCTCTGTGAGTCTGAAAATAAATTACGAAGTCAGCTTTCACATAATGAAATCAAATAGTTCATCAGTGATCCATATAAAAAAATAGTAGCCAAAGAGGTATAAGGACCATAACATGTTATTAAACATAATAAAGTGGAATTTGTACATTAAGGTATTTTTCATTAATCAGTGATTATTGTTACAATGATCATTTTTAAACAGCACAAAGCATTTTGACATTTTAGTCAGATGTCAATAGTCTACCTATAGATGATTATTTTTCTCTGAGTAGTTGAATTAGTAAGTCCTGGTTTCAGAGCGTACATTTATTTATAGTGTATCTCATAATGATTGTGCATTAGAATAAAAACACTTTAATTTGCATTTTAAACACACCTTAACATGTGAAGTTGCCAAATTATTATGAGTTCTTCTCTATAGTCTGAAAGAAGAGAGAGTACAACATGCTGTATGTGTTTGTTCTTGAGTATTTACTATGTGATTTCTTATTTTACATGTGTTTTAAAAAATTTAGTCTCTTGAAAGGGAGAGATAAAGATGGTTTCCCTGTGTATCAAGAGAAGCTAATCCGAGAAAGTATCCGAAAGTTTCCTTACTGTGAAGCTACGTTGCTCCAGCAGCTTGTGAGAAGTATTGCTCCTGTTGAAATAGTAAGTTTTTCCTGTCAAGAAAATCCTTTCTAAGTAATTTGCATAGTAAATTCAGATTGAGCCATCTTTCTGTCCTCAGCTTCTGCAACATATGTTAAGCAAAGGTTTTTGATGTCCCTGAACTCTCTGGCTAACTGGAGCTGGATTTTACATACTGCAGGAAAATGCTCTAAAATACTTCAACTACTATTTTTTTCATGTGCCCATAACGAATGCTTAAGCACCTCAGCTTTTAAAGAAAACTGCAGCAATTGTTTTCTTGTCTCTGAGCTTTCCTTTCCTCCTCTGAGATGTCTGTTCAGTTTTTCTACACCAGTTCACTTTCTGAAATGGTAGATTCAGACTAAAACAAAGCTTAATTTGCACTCTGTTTTCACAATGTCTAAATGCAGTTTAAGATTGAATCATTTCCTAGATTTAATGCATTCATTTGTTCTATTGTACTCAAAAAATTGGTAATACATGACAGTAGAAAAAGGAAAAACATTCTGTGAGGTTCCTTTTACCACAGAGAGAGAGGCAAGATGATGCAATGTGCAGCAAAATGTATACCTAAATTAGGAAATCAAAATTACAAGTTAAAAATCTAACCTCAGTTGTCCTCTGACGTCTTTGCTAACACACTCTTCATTTTAGGACTATTTATTGCTTCATAATAAATTTTATACATGAGTTGCTGTTATTTTTTAAGCATGTTCTCTCTTGTCTTTGAGAGTGAGATGCTTTATGCACAAACACTGGGGAAGTGGAACAATCTTGTGACGTGTGTGGATTATTCTGAGTCAATTAAAAATAGCCTCCATCTTAAGTGGCTCCAGGTCTGCTAAAATGTCCCGAGGCTTAGTGCACCTTCTACTGTTTGTCTAAGCCAGGAAGATAAACACAGTGGGAAAACATAAGCCGTTGTGATGCGTTACAACTTGCTGTAGAGTAAACATTTTCCTTCCTGTTGCTTTTTTCTTAGGAGAGCTTGCAGTCTTTTCTGCCTTTGAAGAAATTACACTGTATTCCATTGGATTTCTGCCCATTATGCAGAACTGGAAAGGAGGAGATGCTGTAATTTTTATTTATCTGGAATCCTTTGACCTTTGTCATTGCACAGTTACTTGGATTCAGTCTGGGCATCTCAGTGTTGTTGTAGTAGTTATGACTGTAGATATTCCATGGTAGTCTGACAGTTTAAGGAATTACTTACAGCCAGAATAACTTGGCATTTTTTCTTCAAATATTTACATCGTTGCCCAAAAGAAGTGTTTTAATGTATGGTTACCTAAATCTTACTGCTTGCATTGCATTGGAAGGATGCCGCAAATAACATCTAAATAGTAATATGCAAATAATTGAAAATTTCAAGGTCTGATGATTTGGTCTGTAGCATCTGTGTGTACTGAGCACAACAGTGACAAATGAAACATTTTTGTGTGTGCCAGCACAGAGACTGAGCTGCAAAAATCTGCTGCGTAGCATCTACAGATGTAAAGATTGTGGAGTTTATTAATAACTTACAGAGGAAATTCTACAGAAGCTTCATGCTTAAGTTTACTTCATATACAAAAGTTTATCTAAATGTATAAATGTTAAGTTGTGCATGTTAGTTGAAGTTCTGTGATTCAGTTTTATGTTCTTGCTGCTGCAGTAGCTTCAGTGAGACTGACGCTTGCGTTAATTGCGTCTGGTCTTCCCTTGTGTGTCCCTCCCTGCCACAGTGCTGGGCTTTAGTCTCATTACCACCTCTTGTCTTTCAGGGCTCTGACCCCACAGCTTTTTCTGTACTTACACAAGCGATTACTGGCCAAGTGGGTTTTGTGGATGCTGAATTTTGCACAACCTGTGGAGGAAAGGGAGCAGACAAAAGATGTTCAGTATGTAAAATGGTAAGAATCAAAAAAATAGTGCCACTGAGATGCTGAGGATTTTGAATGCTTCCCTGTTTACTGTGTAGACTTAGGAGGAATGGCATGCATGCCTGCACTGAGAACATTTAAGCTGTCTACTTCTGGGAAAGATGCCTGAAATTCACAAGTAGGAGTACTTGGAAATCCAAGTGTGTATGCTTAAGAATGGAGAAGGAGTAAAATTCCTGTATGTTTAAAGTTAATAAAAACCTGCCCTTTAAAGACTCTTATATAGGTTAGAATCACTCATTATGAATACCATTAAATGCTATATGTAGACATTTAACTTGGTGCACTAAGAAATGCAAGGAAATTTTCTATTTTTTTAGTACATGAAAATGAATTGATAACTCTGGTAACTTTCAGGTGATGTACTGTGACCAGAACTGCCAGAAAATACACTGGTTTACCCACAAGAAAGTCTGCAAGACCCTGAAGGAAATTCACGAGAAACAAGAACTAGAAGCTGCCAAAGAGAAAAGGAAACAAGAAAAGAAGCAAAAGAAAGGTTAGGATCTGTTGTTTCCTTGCTGAAACTAATGCTGTGTTAACTGCATCACAAAGAGAAATTTAATAGGTCTTAAAACTGTAACAGCTGAGGTTGGGAGAAAAATCTTTGATGAAACATAACAGCAGAGCTGAGTTCGTTGGGATTCTGGCCTTTCAATTTACAAATGCTGTGTACTTTCCAAACGTGGTTTTTAATGCTGCAGTTACAGAGGTTTCTACAATGAAAGCATTTGATTTACACTGCACTGTTTCAAAATCCAGATCTTTAATCAAGCTCATGCAGAAGTTTCATGCCGCTCTGCGTTTTGTTGGAGGTGTTAGGACAAGTTGGATAACAAGCAAGCAGCCTGCTCTTTCCAGTTGCAAAGGTTAATGTAGATGTTAAATCTCCCATAACACCTTCTCTTCATAAGTACAGTATCAAGTTAATTGTGTTGTGTGCTTTGAATGTGAGGAAAGCAAGCAGTAGTCTTTAAACTGTTCATGGTGGTTTTCTCCCTTCGAGAAACAAGTAATTAAAATATAACAGAAAAAACACTGTTATCACCCCTTCCCGTAACTTACCGTGATGCAATGTTTCTCCAAATAAATAATAGGAAAGTTGGGGATGAAATAATTTTTTCTCTTTTACAACTTACTGGATTTCCCTTCCTTTGTTTTAAGGTAGAAGTGCACTGCGCAAAACATGGTTGCCTTACAATGGTAACGTTGTTCACTTCAGCTGTACTCAAAATAGCAGGATATAAATCAGTAATAAATTAGTAATAATTGAATTTTTCAACAGTTTCCCGTGTTGATCCTGTTACAAGAGCTGCTGTTGCATGGGATTAGGATGACTGTGGAAGTTGAAGGCAAAGATATTAGAAATCTCTGGATATATTGCATACCAATACAACAAAACATAATGAGCCATGAGCAGCGATGCCTCACACTGGTGCCAAACACACACCCTTGCAGGTTGATATTTACTGAAGGAGTCAGTGGCCAGGTGTTGCCCTTTTCAGAGAGAGAGGCAGTATCTTGGTGGATGGCTCTCCTCCCTCCCTACCTAAAAAGGGAAGCTAACATTTTTTATTACATTTCTACTCCACTATCCTCATGTTAATCTTCATGAACTTCATGAACTTCAGGTACATGGCCAGCACACTATATACCTTACCAAATTATGCTCTATTAACAAGACACTGCAGTCATCTGAGCTTCAGGTCACCTTGTGAATGGTATCAGAGCATTTCGTATCAAAGCAGTTTTATTTCAGAAAGTTAGTAATACCCCCTACAAATCCTGTACAGCAGGAAATTAATAATTAAAGAAAGAAATGCGACAGCTGCAACTACAAGCAAACCCAAGAGTTTAAGCGTTTCCACCGTACCAGGCTAAGTGTCAAGGAAGTCCACGCTTCAGCCTGTGCTGAAGGCTGTTGGCTCACAGCCACGTAAGACCTTGGCAGGGCTTTGGCTGACAATTTTTGGCTGGCTATCAATCACAACAGAGAACAAGAAACCAAGATTTAACTAAGCCCTCCTTAGTAGAATCAGGGGAAAAAAGTTGTTAAATAACTTTTTTTCTCAGAAAACATTGCTTGAAGAGTAAGGGTGCAATAGCTGATTGTGTTCCATGCAGTTAAGTTATAAATTTTAGGATGACTCACTTCAACCGAAGTTCATTGTTTTTAAGCACATAATTTCTTCAGTTTGTTTTATGCAGAAATGCTTCCTACGTAGTCGTGTTTGACCCCACCTGTAGTTTGTGTTTAGCTGGCCTGCAGCCATTCTCTGAAAAGCTGATGATAAGAACAGTGTCAATAAAGCATATTTGAATTGGAAGTTAAAATAACTGTAGTGTCCTACTCTGCCCCTCTCTTTATTATAAAGAAGTCTGGCAAAATGGAAGATAAATTAATGAGAGTTTTGTATAGGGTTAGTTCCACAGTAACCTTATACAAACAAAGCTTTAGTATCTTGGGTTTTTTCAGTGAAGATTCTCTGCATTATTCACTTCTGTAATTTATATAAAGTATCCTAGTGTTTATTGTTCTTCAATAATAAAAATGTTTGATTCCATATGAGTTCAGTGTTTATTAATTGTGTGATTTCTCTTTTGTTTAGATGAAATGCAACTAGTAGAGGGTAGTTCTACAAGTGAACAACAGTCAGATCCTACAAAAGAAGTGGATCCGAATCATCCTACTGATGGAACAGAAAACCCTGAATTTACCAAAGAGATGGAGGCACTAGCCCTGCAACCTGAAAGTCCACTGGAAAGTGAGACTGCCTTAGATGACGTTGATCTTCAGAAAATTCAAGATTCTGAGGAGTAAGAAGAGGATAGGAAGGGACTGAGAGTTCTCAAGGGTACTGAAGAATTTTTTATGCTGACCATGTCTGAGTTCTTAAAGCGTGGCTTATGCGAGACTTCCTTTAAAAGACAGACTGTCTCTGTTCATCAGAGATAGAATACTGGCTACTTTGTCTATAAATACTCCAGGTTTTGTTGTAAATTGTCAAGATAGGTATTAATTATCTGCTAAAAACTAGAGTGGCATAGATCCATCTGTGTGTGTACCAACAATAAGCCTAGTGAAACTCTTGAGTATCTGTGGTTAATGAACCACTTAGTGAAAAATGAAAAGCATTGATTTGGATTATTCATGTTTTCCAAACTTAAAACTTACTTTAATTGTAATTTAAATATTTTTTTCTGCAAGTAGATAGACCTGTAGTTAAAAACACTGGAAGGCCAACTGTTAAACTGCTTTTTTTTCAGCACTTTATGAAGCTTTATCTGAAGGAATTCAGTAGCGATTAAGTTTCTGAAGATACTCATCTGAATTCTCAGCTTTTCATGACATTACTGTAAATACTTTTGACTAGTGAGAGCACAACAATAGTGTCTATTTTGTGGCAATTTTAGTAAACGAAACTGCTGTTTCAGGTGTCTCAAGCTGATGGTGAAATGTGTATTTCACTATTGCTTTGGTCAGAAATATTCCAAAGTCTAATGAAAGGAAGACCAGAATGACTCAAAATATTTTGACTGACAAGAATAATGCATTCTAAATCATTTTTCAGGTAAAGATGCCTTAGAGCACACTGGGATGTTGCTTATGAATTATTTCATAAACATAAAAAATGCTTACTATTTTTCATGCTGAATTGGTCACAGTGAATTAGATGAGAAAATTCATGTGTGCATTGATACAACTGGGATTTCACTTCAGCTTTCAACTAAATACCAGATCTAGAAAATAGCTTCCCTCAACTTGGCTTCTTTCACTCAGATTTATTTCCATGTCTCATGAAATCAGTGGGAATGCCACAACTGAAAATATCACTTGCTGCATAAGGATGGCGAAATTGGAGGCTGTCTTATTGTTGGCTGAATCACTGGTGTTTTAAACATTCTTCTAATTAGAGGAGTAAGGACCATCCTCAAAACAGAGGGAAAATGCTATTAATTTTTTTACTGTTTAATATGTTGAAAGTTTTTGTTTAATATTCGGAAAACTGTAAGAATGAGGATACATAAATGCACCTGTGCAGGGAATGTACCTGTGTTTTAATTTCAAGGATTAGTAGATTGTGAAGAATAAAGGGAATTTTTATAAAAGAAGGGAGCTATGTGGCAATTGTGTTTCCTGCGTCTGTAACACGGTGACATTCTCATGTGACGTGCAGGGGCCTCCTGTAGCTTGAGTATACAAGTTTAACTTCCTGACAGTTGGCAAGCGAGAGTTGCCTGCCTGCAATCTGTAGTCACGCTGTAGTCACCCTCCACTCTGAGGTCTGGGAATGCAGAAGTGCTGCTGCTTCCCTGTTCCACACATAGCATTTGGGGCTCACAGGGATGTGTTGCTTTTCAAGGACTTTCTGAAAACGCCAGCCCTTCAGGGCAGAAGAGTCAGGGTTTTGGAAGTGTGCTAAAATCCCCAGCACAAATCCTGCTTTCATTCTCCCAGTGCTGGTGCCTTGCTCATTGGAAATCTCTGATTCCCCCTGACAGGCCACCAGACAACCTCATCTCCGACCTGCTTTCAACAGGAAGGTTGGACTAGATAAACTCCAGAGATCCCTGCCAACGTAGACTGTCCTGTGGCTCTGTGCTAACTTAAGAGAGAAGGAAGGAACTCAGAAGACAAGCTACAACCTGAGAGAAGGGCTTTGATATGTTTAGAAAGCATCATTGACTTTAAGCCTTTGACAGAATGGAAGGAGAAATACGTGAGGAAATGTATTATAAGAAATAAAAGTATTTATCCTTAGTTTCTTAAAAATTAGTGTGCAGCTTAGTACTTTCTGATAACAAAACTACGGTAAGAATTGCATTTCAAGCAACTTTTATTATAACATTGCCACTATTTATCATTTATTATCTTAACTTCTTCACTATACTACATATGATAAATGTTACGCTAACAATTTTTTTTCTGGAAATTCACTTAATTAGATGCATGTTGTTGTGTACTTGTTTTATTGAGATGTTAACCTACTTATGGGGTTAACACTAGAGAGAGAAATTGGTTTTTTCTCATCTAAACTGGACTGTCAGCTTCTCAAGGGGCTCTTCTGCTTTGTTTTTAAGCCGTCTTTCTTGACAGGTGGCTACTTTGTTCCAGTCCACAGAGGAAAATTCCATTAGAGATCTTGTCACTGCCCGCACTAAAACTGCATCTTTGGGGTCCTCAAATGGCACTCTGCAAAAAGAACAAAGCAAGTCCATTACCTGAACATTTCCAAACCACTTCAGGACTAAGTGACAATACACACTGTGTAGGAAGTGAAAGTAGCAGTCATGATGACACTAAGAGGGAGGACTTAAGAATTCTAAATTTCCAGAATGTTTTCTTCTACCAAATTTAAGAACGCAAAACAAAATGAGAGTAGGTCAGAGTGCTGGGATTCTATTTGAAAAAATCATGCTATAAATTATTTAAAACACATTTATATTAGACTTAAAAATGTTTCTTTGTTTTCAGTTTTTTTCCCCACAAAAGTTATAATTGTATACTTTAAATGCTCTGATTCAATGGACATGATTCAATTGATTTGATACCCATTATTGTAAACGCACATTTATTTCCCTGTGCATCTCTTAACTAGCCCTCAGGCAAATATCCATTCACCAAGCTCTGAATCCACATCACTGTGAGCTTGTGTTCATGTATCCTGCCACAGCTGCAGTCTGGGAGAGGAAAGCAGCAGACTCACAACATCAAAGCAGGATTGACAAGGAACCAAAACCTTCCAACTCACATACAATATTAAAACTTTATCTTATAAGAATTTATTTCTTAAAGATGTCCCTGTAGTAACACACCTCATATAAGCCCCAGGACTATCTCCACTGAGTATAATGCTCTTTGTCATGAAAGGGCACCTTGCAAAGCCTCAGCGTTTCCATAAATAAGACTCGAGGCAGCTGTACATCCATTCTATCAATGAGGACAGCTAACTCCACCAAAGGCAGGTAAGAATTAATTTTTCATCAGAAATTAGCTTGATTTTAAAGATCTGTGTTCAGAGTACTGTTAAAGGATATCACATGTAGGCTTTTATTGTTTGCTTTAATGCATTTTTCAAATCTTTTCATGTGTAAAGCTAGAAAGTAAAGCCAAGCCTGATACCTAAAGTTTGTAAATTTATTCTTACAGAGTTTGCATCTAAAATGTCATCACATTAAAATGCAACGTTTCTCCTGTCTCAATCCAGACACAGATAAAAGTTTTACATTTATTTCTATGGTTTTGAAACTGAACAGAATAAAAATAACATCACGTACAGACTAAAAAGGTTTCATTCTACAAGTCATAATATTTTCCAGAGTGTATTTTTGAACAGCCAGTCAGGAGAACATTTTCTGGGACATAATACAGAACAGCTATTCTGATGCTCTAATACTTTGAGCATGCTTTTTCTAGTGATCAGTATTTGATCTTACAAATAAATGGCATTTTTAGGCACCCATTTCCAAATGTGGAATACCTTTCAATACTAAATTTTAGAGATCAAACCTAGTGTAGAGTTGCAGCTATATTAAATACAAAGATCTGAAACTGTTTCTAAAGCTCATTTTTACCGGACATTTTCTCTAGTTAGGGTATTTTTTAGGCATGGGAAGAGGAAATTAAATGCTTCAGAGATGCAAAAGGAAGAAGAAATCCAAAACATTACTTACTTATTTGTGTTATTTCCAAATTCATGACCTATAACAGAAAGTTCAAATTAAGATGTTAATGGCTGTACACCAATTTGAATAGCTGAGGATTGATTACTATCCTGATCCTGAATTGCTTGTTCAAATTAATTGAAAACTAGCACATGATTTGAAATATTTAAAGATAATATTTTATTAAAATACTATGGAAGCAAGTATTTGTTAGGTTTTAAGTGTATGTAGTTTTAAGTTTTCTTGTATTTTATTTTTAATAAGTGTTCTTATGTTTCTTGTATTTTATTTCCTATAGACATACACAGCCATGCTTTGTTTTCTTTCACAGAAAATAATGACACTGTATATGTGCACAATTGCAGGGTAGAGATAAAGACAGCTGTCTGCCTACTTCGATAATCATCAGCAAAACAAATTATTAAATATGCTTAAACTATCCTCCTTTTCCCAACCTCTTCAAAATCATTGTTAAATATAGAGCTTTCCATTTTACTACTGTGATATATACATTTTTAAAAACTGGCAGGTATTTGATTACTTTCCAAACTTCCATCTACACTATTTAAAATGCTATGATTTCAGTCATCTGAAATGGTGGCACAATGGTGGTTTTCTTATCTTTAAAACATCAGAAAAGCTGGCAAGATTATGTGGGCTTTCAAAGTTTGTTCTGGATTGTGTTACAAGTCTCATGGTTCCAGGTGGTATTCACCTGCTTTCTTGCTTCCAGATCTGAATGTTTTAAGAACTCTAAAAACTGCTTTATATGCTATTATAAAACATCATTAAAATATTCTCAGCTTGGAAAGTATAAAGAGGAATCTGCTTACAAAACCAGGCAAGATATATAACATTTAGAATACTAGAAGAAAATATTTCCAAGAGATTATCTTGTAAAAGCAGTAGAGGGCATCAAAACTCTATGATGCTGAGCACTGAGGCTCAGAAGTGTATTGAGACTTTTTAAATAAAGGTAAAACTAAACACAAGACTCATACTGACAAAAAAATTGTTAGTTCAGCTGTCTTTAAGGACAATTCTATAACTACTGGGTGTGCCTAGAAATTATCTGCCACAATACCTCTCAGTGGAAGGATTCATTTGTTGCCTGCTGCTGCTACAACTACTTACTTCATGAAGCAAACTAGCTGAGTTCTTGGTGCATTTATATTTTGTTACTAAAACCAATAACATTCTATCAGATGAATGAAAAAAATGTTTCTAATTCAAATCACCTAAAAATGTATGCTTTTCCTTCCAGTACTGTAAATACCTGAGGGCATTATCGGTCTTCTGGCTGGTTGAGTGCATCTGCTAGATCCCACCGTAGTCCCGAGGGATGTATCTACTCTCTTCCCAAAAGCTATTGACTGCATGACCCAAGCCCTTTTGGGGTTACAGAGATGAAGCGCTGACTCCCTTTCTCTTTGTGTAACTACTGTTAAAACGGATATAAAAAATTTAATTTTTTTCTATCAATTGAAAAGGCTGCATACAAAAGGTGATTCATGTATTTTCTGTGCAGTTTTTTAACAATAATGACGTTAATGACACGATTTCAGAACAGCTGAAAATGGGAACATGGAGTGATACTTTCTAAGGCTTTAGGGTGAAGTCCTGTCCAATAAAATATTTTCTTCTGAGTGCAGTAGGATCAGAAGTTTTAAATGAAGATGCTAGAAAGCAAGATTTTTCGTGCTGCTTAAATGAGACCTACTGCAGAAGTCAGTAAAGATTTGGAAGTGTCTTTATGAATAGCAAGAACAAGTCCTGGTTTAAGGCCAGTTCAAATTCCCGTTGGTCAATTACAGAGAAAACCCTAGAAGTGCAATCAAGAGAAAAGCTTAAACTCTTCCTGTTTTGCACTTTAAAAGAAATAACTTTAATTTTTAAACAAATAGTTTGAGGCTTTTAAATCAAATTGGGGATGGTAGCTTCAATTATATGGACTTTATACTAATCTAGTACTTCAGCTATGGAACAGAAGTGAGCTAAACTTTTAGAACTAGTAACTGGCAGAAGCATTTTCAGTTCAGGGAAGTTTTGGAGTCATGGTGTCTAGGGGATCAATTAGGAAGGAACTGCAGTAGTCATGCCTGAAGGTAACAGAACATGAGCACATGTCTTGTGTAAAGGAGACAGCCAGGACTATGCTCTGGTAATGTTCTACAGATGGTGAAGAAGCTTTGTAATGTTTTAGAGAAATAGTTCACTAAATAGAAAGTCCAGGATACAGCTTGACACAAATTACTGCCTCAAGTCTTAATCCAGGACTGACTACAGTAGAACTGTATTTAGGAGATGAAGTCCAGGAAGTTTTATGGAAGTGTTTCTAGACATGTAAATGCAACACGTATTTTTCAGCACATTAAGCTTCAGTCATCACTTCCCAGTCAAAAAGTGGTATTTAGTAACACAGCCTGTCAGCCGTGTTAAGCACAACTCTTAACACAAGAGCAAATGCTCAGGAGAGTGGAGGTACCAGTGCAAAATGACTGTGTGAGCAAATGGGCACCTGGTGAGATCCAGCAACTCCTCATCAACCCCTGCCACCTGCTGGGGCCCATCCATCAGCTTTCCTTCATGACAGCTGCACACTCTCCCAGCACCTGCAGATGTCCTGCATTTGCCTTGCTCAGTCCCTCTTCAAGAAGGCACCGATTTTTCCTTGCTACTTTCTTATAAGCTAGAGCCGAGGTAGGAATCAGCTACTTTCTCAGTGCTCTCCAGTAATTTTCAGTCCTGCCAGTCACACAGTTCTCTAAACACCGGAGAAAAAAGCACCAGAGTTGATTTTCTGGGTACATTGTGGCATGTTTATGGATTCACTGATTTAAAATCTGGCTATTCTTAAGACAGTTTTTTTTTGGTAGAATTTACAATCTGTAGACAAGTTGTGAAAGATCTCTTGATGACTTGTGAATATTTATTATATTTGAAAGCTTAGTCTGCATTTACCTTATCAAGAAATGTTCATATACATATTTAAATGTACAGAAACATGTACATAGCTCAGGATATTATCCATACCTAAGTAAGCACACTCACCCATGGTAATATATACCAGTCTGAATGCACAGAGGTAGGTACATGTTTCTAAGCACAGGCTTTTATCTTTACCCAAATAGACCAAGATACAAGAAAAACCTACACAATTTAAAAAGAAAAATAAATCAAAAGCATTTGACAAAGTGTTTATACCATGCAAACTCTTTTTGCTTGACAAATTTGCAAAAAACAGGTATCTTGTTCATTAGTTCTTTTTCTCTATCAACAAATGCATGTAAAAGAACAGATAAGATAATTTCACCTATTTTTCCAAACCGGTTAAAATCAAAAGCAACTGTCAATGCTTTGTGAGAGAGGAAAGCAATTCTTACACTTCCTGTCAAGGAGCTGAACTGAAGGAAGGAAGTATATCACATAAAGCCGGTAGTCTGGATCATATGCCAGAGGGTTTTGGAACAGGTCTGCAAAATGTATACAGAAAAAAACAATGTCACAAAAAACCAAATCCAGCAAAAGAAGAGCTTTGCAAGGAAGGAAAATTAAAGGTCACTAGGAGCCGAAGATTTTGTACAAAATATCAAATTCAAATTGTTCTTAGTTAGGCTGGGTAAACAAAGCAGTCTCTTTACACATGTGAAACTACTCATCTAAACACGGACTGCAGGAACTGACTTACTGCAGAGTATGCAAAATAACACAGGCAAGAACTGAGTAAAGGTGCCATCATGCACTCCAAACCTTTGAAGTTTTTTTCAATTTTTTAAGATCTACAGAAAAAAACTGAAGTGTTTCCCTTTGATTTTCTTACGTATTGTTAGGTAATGCCTATTTTAAACAACAATGGTCTCTTAGGTGTGACAGCTTAAACGTAAAACACAAAATTTGTAGGAGGATGGAGTTACTAGTATCAGATGAGCTTTAGGACACCTAAGACTTTATCAGAGCTGTTAAAAGGCTGTATCCCACAGACACAATACAAAATGCAAATACACAGCCTTCTGATGTTTTGACAGATGATGAGTTTGAGAACTCAAGAAACTTAAGAGAAAAATGTTTCATAGGGCCTAAATTCCTGAGAACCTGGGTCCCACTTGCGTTCTTTGAGGCTTGAGATATCAAGCTCCAAATGCCCATTAGCAACTTGGCTAAAATGTTTATGTTCAGGTTCACATTACCTGTATAACCAAACCTTTGCAACACAGAGACAGGTATGAATCCTGTGCTGCTGCTTTGCCAGGTGTGGAACATTAGCCTAGCTCACATGCCAAATCAGTTGGTTTAGTGACAGTGATATCTCAGGCTGATTAAAACAGAAACTGGCTCATTCACAGATCAGCTAATAAACAAACAAGTGTTGTGGGGTGGGGCTTCTTTTCTAAATAAAAACCATAATAATGCTATTTATCTCCTTATACAAATGCTGTTCTTCTGAGACAGTAAAAAAATCAGGAGGCTGTCACCTTGAGATCAGAGTGGGGAAAAAAGATCCTAAATTAATAATTTTTACAACTTCTGCTACAGTCTACAAGTGATCTGTTTTTCTGAGGAGAGGCTGTGGCTAGGACTTGTTCTGGGGTAAAAAAATTCTGTTATAATATCATTTTAGCAGTTAGGGAGAGGAAGATGGTATTACTGAAGCAAATAAGAGACAGTAGAAGAAAAAAGCCTGAAAATACTCCACACAGATTTGTAAACTACAGGATGCAATTTCATGTTTTTCAGGACAAGTATGGCTGCTGAGAGGGCTCAATGCTTGATGGGATTTAGCAGATATTTTGAAGAAGCAACAGGGCTGGAATGAACATTTGTCATCTCCTACATAGAAAACACCTGTTCATGTATTCAGAGGAAAGCTTTTAATTTTAATACTTTAACAATTTTTTTTAAATCACTGTACTTAAAATTAGTAAGAAACCCACAAGGTGGCAGCAAAAGTTCTATTTTTACTGAACAAAGTAATATATATCCATTTTTTTCCAGAAAGTGTTAATCAGAAAGAATATTATGTATGTATTTGATAAGTCTGTTCTTGAGTCAAGAAAATATACTATAGCATTCCAAAGAGAAAAATGTTTCAGAAAGATCTCTAAAAGCAGGTATGTTTGGTAGTGGAATAGAAGAAAGATTAAAGAGAGATTTTTCCAAGGCACAAACCAGCTCTGATATTAAACACTTGTGAATCTGGATGCTGCTTGGATTATGTCCCTGCTCAACAACACTGATTTGTAGGTTTGTTTGACAATGTGAATTTTTCTACTACTCGTTTTTACAATAAATTCAACCATTGTACAGATCAAGATGGTTTTGTTTTACAGAACATCTGGGATCAATTCTGGGCTGAGCTATCTACCTTCTTGTCAAGGTCATGCAATTTTAGTTCTACAAATTAGGATAATGCTTTCTTCCTCCATAGTTTTGTCTGTTTTCTCTATTTGGAGTGTAGGAAAACAGTGTGCCTCTGCCACATGGGGCAGAAACAGAGTGAACAAGAGTTTTCTGAGGTCTAGCAGCCGGATGTTATCAGCTGTGGACAATAAATCAGTCGAGGCAATTTACAGAGTACGTAACAAAAATCTTGGATTCCAAAAGGGAGATGTGAGCACAAGGTGAGCCCATAAAGAAACACTGAATCTCCCAAAAAGGCTGCAGTTGTGAGCAGCATGTGCAGTAAATCTTTTGAAGCTGAGTCTCTTCCCTAGACACCTGATGAAGGATGGTTGTTATGCTACACATCCAGTGCAGGGCAGTGGCTAAAATCATGACAGAGCCTTCAGGAAGAGAAATGCAACATTTTGGCAGCTGGATGCTACTCCTGAAGTGAACAATAATAGTGTGTTTTAATAGTTCTATTGTCCCCAAGAGCTACAAAATAATAAAATGTTGTTAAGCATCCAGCAGCTCTGTTGAAGGCTAGCAAGTGGGTTTTTTTTTTGAATCAGATTGTTTGGCAATAAAAAAGATCTACCTCATAACAGTGAGAAGTCTCACTGGTTTTGTTTTGTGAAAGTGAGTTATGGGCACAGCCCTTTTCAAAGCTACATAGTGCAAATTCTGCACCCATTTATTATTTATTAATATTGCAAGAAGGCAGATAAATTCTATAGTAATATGATATATAGGATATGACTTTTTAAATTTATTTTGTTCATTTACTGATGTAATTTAGTTCAAATATGACAGAGCATTTTATCTGTTAAATTGAGAACTCATTATTATGAAATCCCCTTGAAGCAAACACATTGACAATTTTTTTCATGACTGCAAAGGTCAAGAAGGAATGACTTCAAAGTTATGGTTATTAAGGTTGTTAAGCGTCT
Source organism: Gymnorhina tibicen (assembly GCA_013399875.1). Taxonomy (NCBI): domain Eukaryota; kingdom Metazoa; phylum Chordata; class Aves; order Passeriformes; family Artamidae; genus Gymnorhina; species Gymnorhina tibicen. The sequence goes on along the minus strand of VXAZ01002838.1, from coordinate 3,051,820 downwards.
TCCACTGATTGCTGTTTACTTTTGTACAAATCTTTGAACGAAGCAACTTTTTTTTTTTAATTAGGGTAGATCAGTATATTATATATATTGTTTGATTGTTCTTTCAAACACTTCCTTTTCTATGGTGGTGGGCAGTCCAATTTGCATCCAGTTTTCACTGTGCCTTTGTAACTGCCATGCATAATAACTCAGCAGCACTTTAACTATCTGCTACGTATTTCCCACAGATGGTTGCAACAAGTACAACAAACTTCCTGTGCTTGTTGAAGCTCCTTATTAATTTGTAGAGCTAACATTAAATTCAAGTGACTGCACCATTCATACATAGGCTGTCTGTACAGACTCTGCCTAATCACTTCAAACAATGGAATTCTTAGATAGACTAATTTTTCTGTGTTGCATATAATGAAAAAAAATTCAGTAGTTTGCCTGGCATGTTGTCTTCCTAAACACTTGATTAATTTTTTTAGTTTTGGCCCAGGGTCAAGTTCAATTAAAAGTTAACTTTTCCATTCATATTTTCCTTTCCCACAATCAGACATTCAGTTTTCGGAATGGTTAAGGAGGTGTTATGGCCTGGTGACATTCTGACATTCACCTCCTTAACCATGTCACTAAGGCACAAAACTTGTTTCCTGTCTTCTTCTGTGCCAAGCATCTGGCATGGCCTATGTTGACATTCCTTTAGGAATCATGGAAAAAGACTGCTTATATTTTCACTTTCAGTATCTTAATAGCATATAATCCTACCTTCCCTGGAGGCTAATTCTTACATTGCAACTTAGTGGTGCCAACACTGTCTTGTATAACTTCATTTGAAATTTCAGAGCCGGTGCTATTTTCATTTCCAGCCAGTGTATGCTCCTTAACAGACATTGTTATGAATAATACCTAAAGTGTATTTATTCTTAGACTCTAGAAATCCAGTCTGCCAAAAAGATGCAGACAGGAAGTTCTATAAGCAAGAGGATTAATGAGGCAGGAATTTGGGTTCTATAACCTACTGCTCACACTCTCAACAGCAATAACACCCATTTTTCAGCTCCTTTCACCTCTGTGATAATCTCACTGTACTCCTGTACTCCATTATAAAGAGGCAGCTGTAAACTGTTTAGACACCCTCCAAGCTACTCATCCAAGATACTGGCTAGCCAGCAGCCAAAAAGGTAACTTCTGAACTCACTTAGCAGTTTTTCCTCAGTTGAGGTACTCTTTATGGAATTTTCATGTCTTAGAGATCTCTTTCTTCTGTCAAATTTGGTTGAAATTGATAATTAGCCTCAAAAGCTATTGGCAAATGATGCGGAAACAGACAAGAAATATCCTGATAAGAAACTAAAAAGCTACTACTTGCTGTTCTGCAAAATAAAAGTAAGGTATTACTTAGAGTCTGCAAGCTTATCATTCCTTTCAATTCCTTCACTGTTTTGCCAAGTTTTTTTAACTCGTTGTTGTGAAGAAACAGAATCTGCAATGAACATAAGTGTTTCAGAGCACCTGAAATAAAATGAAAAATTATTAATCATTCTCACCATGCCTGCCTTTATTAGAACATTATTGCTATGCTGTACACCAAATTTGATATTTTAGTTATCTATCTATGCCCATCTTTTGGTAACAAATTGCATGAGATATTAATTAAAACAATACATTTGACATTTCAATGTCCTTTTCACCTTTCTAGTTACATCCTTTAAACACATGCCTAACTTTCTTCCATTCCAGTTCTTTCCATTTGTCCACATCACCCTTCCATCGACAAATCAGCCTCAACTGCAACCTTTCTTTTTCCTCCCTTCCTTCCTTCCTCCTATATCCCTGTAATATTTGATTAATTCACTTCCTTTTACCTTGACCTAGTATTACCTTTGCCTCACAAACAATAGTATATCCCTAATACTGCCTTTGCCCTACAAATAATAAATAGTGAATTCCTTAGAAAATAGTTCAGTTCCAAGTAATTACTGATGTATTAAAAAGCTATTACAAAATATTGTTGTGACCCAGACTATGTGTTCACATCCTCACACATCAGGATTAGACGTATCATTTTCCAAATTATATACAGTATTTTATTCACATTTCTCTACTAATGATACTCTTCTGTTTACCCATATTTTGTTATCATCTGTACTCTCTTGTATCCATGCTTATGTCTTTCAAAGATAAAGTTAGCTTGAAATCTCACAGAAACTAATCAACATCATTTCTCATCCCAGCATTTTATAGGGACAGAGAAAAATAAAATATTAACATTTAAAATGTCTAAAATATTTAGACATGTATTATGCTTTAGCCTGTTCATTCACAAATTCGTAAGTCTGGTAAAGCCATTTCCATCTACAAGGGCAAGCAAAACTGAAACAGAAGTATAACAGAGATGCATTTTTACAATAAACCAAGTCTGGCAGTAACTTTGCAAAATACTTCTGGTTATAAATTCTCGATGTGAAATATGGTCATTTAAAATAAAACATTTTTTCACAGTTGCCTGGCATAAAGTGAATGACATTTCATCCCTTAGACCAGAATAAACATATCACCTTATTGCCACTCAAGTATGCTGAAAAAATTAAATATCTAATAATTAACATGTATTAATTATGCATACATAGGAGCTTTCAACCAATAAGTTACTTGCTGTCATCCAGTTTTATAAATTTGAATGCCAATGCAGAGAAAAGAAAGTACAGGCCTCTGCTCAACAATCTAAAAAGGGAAGACTGGTACCTGATATATCTGTCAGCTCATTATTGTTGAGATAGAGTTCAGTCAAGCAATAGTTTTTGACCAAGAAGGTTAAATCTTGGATCTGAAATTAGAGTTAGGCAAACTGTTACATGTCAGTCTAAATACAGTGTTGGAGAATTAGAAATGTGGTCTCTTGAAAACTGTTTAACCACAGGTAGTTTCTTATATTTCTGTTTAAGATTCTTGGTTTAAGGATTCTCTTGACAGCTGAACCTTCATTAGAAATACTATTTACACATCAAATACAAGCAGTACAGTCTTACCTAATTTTGTGAAATACAGATTTAACATTTGTATTTGGAAACACATTTCTCTGAACAACTGGTCTCCACATTTTCTTTTCCTTCTATTCACACTTGAAATAATTTTTACTGTGAGAAGACCCTTGTAGAGCATAATAATTCTATGTTGGTTTAAAAATATTCCTGAAATATATCATTGGAATAAACCAAGCATCTTGTTTTTAAATTATTTTTTCACCAGCAGGTTTAAAGGGCACAAATTTGTTCTGATTTTCCAGTAATGTCATCTAATCATATTTAGAGAATCAGTTACAGAAAAAAAAAGAAGTATGTGTATGGGTGTATTCCCAATAAAGAGTTATCTTCAGTCCCTATGGAATCACACCTCCTTGCCTGGAGAAGCTCAATTCCAATACACTTTTGACTCCAGTGCAAGGTAAAGTATCTGCAGTGGGATAGCAAGCTGACCTTTATAATTGCTGAGAACTGGGAGCACTAATGGTGCTGAAGTTTTTATGCCACAGTTTAAATGCAAGAACAACAAACAATCTTATTCCCAACTCTTTGAATTCTGTGATGAAAAGTAATTTGTTAGGAAAGGAATTATTTCAGTCCTTGAATTTTGCCACTGACTCCGAAATAAATGTGCTTTGCTCTGTGCATTAACAGTATCTGAAAGCTGGAAGGAAGAGCGTAGGACAGAAGTTTTCCCACTCCCTGGTACAGTGGTTTTCCCTATCTTTGGCAAGTTTTGTTTTCAGGATCATCCAAAGTTTGCTTTTTTTTTGATAAAATTATTGAGTACAGAAAAATATGCTACTCCTATTGAGGCATTTAAGTGAGACTTTTCCTATGAAAAGCCACTGAGTGAATTCTCCACACAAGTTATATAGAACAACAAAAGAATGTTCTCTGTTACTGCTTAGGTAGGAAAGTGAGAGTTGTGCAAAAATCCAATTTATTTATCTTTTTTGATCAGCAAGATCAGTTCTGCTTAGTCATCAGGCCATTTCTTCTTTTTCTTTAGTGTCCTTTAGCTATACAAGGAAAAGCCTTATTATACCTGTGATTTTGGTTCAATATTTTAATATATCTATACTTTTGCTTTTTTTGAAAATAGTTGGATAAATAGAGATCTTTTGATGAATTGGACATAAGATGCCATATAACTGATGCTAGCCTGGGGCAGTGGATATGCATGTGCTCTGAAGTGACATGGAATGTAAATTTATTTTTTCTGATGCTCACAGATCTACTTATTTACCTGAGCAAGCAATTCTGGTGATTTAAGAATTTGGGCTCACTGTGAAAGTCATGCAAACTACTGTACAGTAAAAAATATTAATGGGGTTTTATTAGTTTTCTTGCTTTTCATTACCACTGGCTAATGGTGAGGGTTTGGATTCAATTCAACCATTTAGTAATGGTTGGCTATGTGTATGTAGATATCTAAAGTCAGACAGTTCTACTGTCTAGTAGATGATTTTGTGTCAGATACAATGTGCTTACAATTGACTGGAAACTGTATTTTCTGGACGTTTTGACAGAGCATTGTCTTAAAACCCATAGAGGATATAATAAACACTAGAATCCAGATTTGCACAGATGGAGAAAGTAAGGCACGTGGTTTGTGTAACTGATTCAGGACCTTACACTGCATTGGAAACAAGAGAAATTAACGTGGTCCAATGTCACACCCCAACCATTTCTCTGGAAATCTCCTAAATACACCAAGTTTAGGTGACACAACGACTGTGTAAAGGCAGCAGATGCCTCGTCATCCCTAGAACTGCAGTCATCATCCCTAGAACTGTGCACAGGGAGAAGCTCATTTCACAGTTTTATGTCACTCTTGTGTGCATGACATCAAAAAGAAGCCTCACCTTGACCATCAGCCTGCCAGGAAATAAACTATGCATTTCTGCAAGGGCAAAGAAGAGCCATGCATTTCCTGCAATCCATTCCTGTCCTACAGCCACGTCACCCCTCGGTCTGTTCCAAGAACTGCCCACTCTAGCTACACTGGGAACTCAGGAATTAGCACAAAACCTCGGCTTCTTAAATACATAAAATTGATAAATCTGACTTGAATCTAAAGGAAAATACATTAGCTTATACTCTGTAATGTAAAAAAAAAGTTTTCTTCAAATCTATTATATGTGACAGTTAAATTAGCCTGGAAATTAAAAGTAATTTATTAATTTAACAATTATATAATACTTTATGTTAGTAAAAAAAAAATCAGGGAGTATAGATGCATTGTTCTGCTCTTTAAAGAAATATTTTATTACCTTATTGTTGTTAATCCACAAATACCTTAATCGGGGAAACTGTGATAGACTTGGGATACTCTTTAGTCCTCTGGTGGAAGAAAACAAAAGAGTAACAAATTTAACATCAATAGCGCTTAGTAATATTATAAATACTTTAATTTTTCATAAATAATATTATATAAGAACTAGAAAGGCACACTTCCTTAGAATTTATAGCAGAGAAAGACAAAAAGAGCAAGATGGCAGAGACAGTGTAAGCACTCTGCACACCTGCAAGCATAACGAGGCAGCAGGTGGTAAAGAAACAGGAACAAAATAAGTGATACATTAATTGCTTTTCCATAACAGCATGAGTTATGAGTCTGAGTCACGTGTACTTTGCAGTTTGTAGAAATCCTGCTCAGAACACAGGAGGAGAAGTTTGGCACCCTGGGGACATGAAGGTAAAAGGAAAACTGCTTTGAAGGTGCAGTGGGGATTGTCCAGCCAGAGTGCCAGAGGAGCCAACAGAAGACAGACATCAAGCACGTCAATGTGCATTTTTTATTATTCTTTATACTTGTGCATATTGTGAAATATTTTGCCCTTTTCCACTCCTGTCCTGTTCTCATAGAAACTTAGTACATCCACTGAGGCTGAAATGATCTCCCATGTGCTAGTACTGTTTTATGTTTAATTGTGTATCTAGCACTTTGAGCTTGCCAGTGTACTATAAATAAAAAATTACCTACTGACCAGAAAATATTAGTGAGCTGCCAAGTAATTTTAACTAATTGTTCTTCTTTATTTTTCATTGCTTTAAATAAATGTTCTTAATTTCTACTGGAAAAATTATAGATGACCTTTACCTGACAATTTTTAATTGCCATAATAAAAATTTCCTTGTGGATTTTAATGTGTTGCAAGACTAAGGCCAGTGTTTCAGAAAGTAACAGGATTGAAAAAAATTAACCTCATATCATCAGGCTAAAGTCATGTTTGTTTTCCAACTGCAAAGCCTCGTCTCTATCTTTCGATGCTGTCATTTTATTTGTTGGGGTTTTTTTTCCAACACACCCTGCAGGTACAGACAAAGGGAGGGTGGGTGGATGCCTTTTCTCATCTTGCATTTGCAAATGAAAAGTCTGTCAAGAGCAAACCCTACAAAGTTGAGGTGCTGTACTTTTAGTCCCTCATATTACTGAAAATCAGATTATCTTTTCATGTTGTTACTTTGTTAAACCGTTTACTTGCCTTCCTCAGATAAGCCATAAAAACTAACCCTGCAAATACATACTCAATGTGTCTATTGTCACAACTAACAGAAAAAGACATTACTGCAAGTAGCAGGGACAAGCAGATGGCTGTTGACAGGACATACAGAGCTCCTATCTAATTCTCCTGTGCATCCCTGAACTACATCTCAGGGAGCAAAGCCAAAATTTCTTATATTCTTGGTCACTGCCACTCTAAAACTAGTTTACAGGTTTACATTTAATTTGCTTTACTCCCTGTCTAGTAACAGCCTCATCTTGACTATCTCCAAGCCTCAACCTGGTTTGTTGTTTGGTTTTTTTTTCATATTAAGGCATTTAATTTGCCCCAGGTAGAGCTTAATTCCTCTAACATTTTAAAAGAGCCTGTCCTTTTCTAGATGCCTTCCAGACTTTGTATGTCTTTTATAAACTGATCCTTTTTGGCCTGCAGCACTCTTTTTCTACCTACTGCTAACTCAATCAGTTTTCCTGGGACGACAGCTTTCAGTGTCCAAAATACATTGTTTCATGTCCCTTTAATCATAGTGGTTTAAAAATATAAACTCATTCCCTCTTATTTGATTGACTTTAATTATTTTTTCCATTTTCTTATTTCAGCTAGCAGAAAAAATATGTCAAACCAACAGTAAAGGAGGCACAATCTGATACTGAGCTTGGCTGAGGTTTAAGTTTAAATAAACTGATACAGAATAAAAGGAGTTCACTTCAATCATCAGAGAATCCATCTTGCATCATCTTTACCAAAATGGTTTCATGGGAAGACAGATCACTTCTGTATCTGCCATGTGAACATTTCTTTTTAATCTATAGTAAAAAAAATACTCCAAAGCCAGTGAGGGCACACATTTAAGCATTTAAAAACAGAAAATATGCCAATTAAGGCTGTGTACACAGTCTTAATTCTTTACATATGCAGTATGATAATTGTATTGTTTAGAAAGGATGTATATATGCACCTTTTAATTGTCTCATTATTTAATCTTCTCCCTTAACTTGTACGTGTTTTCTTCTTTCTAAAATGCGCATTTAAAAAAATTTGACAATAACTACATGTTTTACATCACAAAATATCAAATACTTTCTTGGTGTAAATTAGGACATGTGATAAGGAATTTAAACATGCTAGTGAGCACATTTAGATTTTCAAGACCATATGATTTCTAAAAACAGACTCAACAACACTGAAATCCCTTACCACCTTTTTTTCTTCCCACTCATTGGACCAAGAGACCTTGAAAACCTTGTCCTTGAATTATTAAACTACATTAGTTCTTTCTGTAGGCTATCAACCATGTGAGCAGTGGATGCAGTTGTGAGGCTGCAGACAGGTATGCAACACTTGGAATTGTGCCCTGGCCAGAAATCCAAAGCACGCTTTCCCAAAACTTTGGAGTATGTCCTGTCATGTATCCATCCCTCCACGGCAGCCTCTCAGCATGTTCATACTACAGCATACACCTCTATCAACTTAGATCACCCACAGGTTCATGAAAGCTTTGTCTTCCTTCACTTACCACGTCTTCTTCTCCTCATCTGCCCTACATCTCAAGCTCTTTCATAAAGCTCTCAGAGGAGATCAGCTCTCTCATCAGTACTGCCTGCCCAAAATAAGTGTTCTTGTGCTTGTATTCACTTCATGTTGCCCTGCCCCTCACTTCAGTTCTTAACAGTAGAGATGTGGGTAATTTCAGAGGTGGTACCACTGAATTTTGCCATTGCAGTAACAGATTTCTTCAGGGAGGTCAGAAATTTGGCAGTTCTTAGACTGGGCAGGTCCTGTGTTTTTTCATTTGCCTTCTTGATACTCCTTCCACCCAGTCTTAAGAGCCTGTTAGAACAGGCAGAGATCAGCCCATCAAGCCTCGCTCCTCTGCTCCCCATGGCAGAAATTCATGCACAACTCTATGAACTCACAGACCCTCAAGCAACTCTGGGTTGCTGGAGACAGATTCTGTATCTAGGGATGAGGCTGCTAGCTGTGAGCACAGTTCTGCTGTGTGTCGGTGTACCTTCACCATTTCTTCATTCACCACATGTATGGACTACGTAAGAATAGGATTTACTGGCATTTCACATATAAATGATGTTCAAAGAGTTCCTGATACAGAAAGTGCTATGAAAGGCTACCATTTACTTTTAGTAAAAGTCAAAATGAGAAACATTTTACTTACTGTCTAGCCAGATACAGGGTTACGACATCCACATTGCTCTTATAGCCACAGATCTTCAGCTGGTTTTCTATTGCCTGGCAGCACACAGTACATTTGTCAGTATAATATACTGCATCACTATGGATCATTACATTGTAACATATGTGAACTTAGTGTTTAATGTGCACACCAAAATTAATGTATGTATCACAGCACCTTGCAAACTGTAACGTAGTCTAAGAGAGATAAAGAGGTAATAAATTGCCAGTCTCTATTTTATATTGACAAAAATACTCCAGTGATTAGGCTACACTTACACTAACTTTCTTTTCCTGGGGAGAATCACGGCTGGTAGACATGAAGTGAGAAATTAATGTATGTTAACTGGAGAATGGGCTTCTCACTCAGGTCAGCTAACCCAGTACTCGTGATGAATAAGGAAACTGCTTACTTTGCATTACAGTTGCAACTTTATTTTATGCAGCTTTACTTTAAAACTGTGGACATGACATTTTAAAACTACGCATCTAGAAAACTCTGCTAGTACACTTAACGTTGAAAAATGCAGACACAATTTTTATTTTCAGAGTATATTACTGATGTGTCATAACTTGCAACAGGAACAAAATCCATTAACATAAGAATTATGGATGTCTCTTCCTAGTGGCTGATAAAAACTAAAATGTGTATCAGAAAAAACGGGTTTAATACATGAGCTATTGTGCCCAACATCATTATGATCATTATTGTTTAAAACACAAAAGTTGATACAACTTTACAAGTACAAAATGGCTTGGAAGCATTGACAGGCATGTCAAGAGTGACCTGTATTGGCTGCACAACCACTCCAGCGTGTTCTGGTTGTACTAAATATACACAAAATAACTTGCAAATGTGTGGGACCTGTGGCACTCTCTGACCAGAGGCACTCACAGGGCTGCTTTTTCCCCACAGCGGCTGTGGGACCCTGCCATTTGCCCAGAACTCGGTAGGGTCAGCTGTCAACTGCAGCTGTCGGGTAGGGGAAAGATCTGGGACAAATGGCCATAGTTTTCTTTCTACGCGTGCAAAATCTGCCCGTGGAACACCAAGTGGTCTCTGGAGAAAAGCAGATTTGAGACACCCCGAGTGTGCCGATGTCAGGCCCCGGCACTGCGGGACACACCGACGGGGAGTGCGGACGTGACAACGGGGAACGCACACCTACTGCAGAGAGCACAAGTCCCGGCTGTCGCGTTCCACAGTCAGGAAGGCTGTGCTCAAAGACTGGTATTTCGCATCCTCCGTTGTGCGAGATCTCGTCCTCTCCCCACCCTGGAGCCCCCTTCCCTGTCAGCCCCGGCTCTCCGCCGCAGCACCGCGCGGCCCCAGCGGGGCCCAGGTGTGCTCAGCCGCTGCCTGGGAAGGGCCGCCCCGGCTCTCTCGGAGGATCCGAGCCGCTCGCTGCCGCCCCGGGGCCTGGGTGGGGGAGCCGAGCGCCTTCCGCCGCCGCGGGAGGATGGAGCGCGCCTCGCCTCGGGCTGCGGTGGCGGTGCCGAGTCCTCCCCGCTCCCCGGCACGGCACAGCGTGAGCGCGAGGCCGAGGGCGCTGTGGCCGCGCCGGTGCAGGCAGCCCCGGCGGANGGGCTGGGCCGGGCTGAGCTGGGCCGGGCTGGGGCCGGGCTGTCGGGGCCCGGACCCCCAGCGCGCCTCTAGAATCACGGAATCAGTTTGGGAAAATACCTCTGAGATCGTCAAGTCCAACCTATGACTGATCACCACCACCTCAACTAGACCACGCCACTGACTGCCACATCTGGTCTTTCCTTAAACATCTCCGGGGACAGTGACTCCACCACCTCCCTGGGCAGCCCATTCCAATGTCTAAACACCCTTTTTGTGAAGAAATTATTTCTTCCTCTGGCACAGCCTGACACTATGTCCTCTGGTCCTGTTGCTTGTTGCCTGGGAGAAGAGACTCACCTGGTACACCCTGTCAGGCACTGTAGAGACCAGTACGGTCTCCCATGAGCTTCCTTTACTCCAGGCTAAACACCCCCAGCTCCCTCAGTCACTCATTACAGGATTTGTACTCCAGACCCTTCACCATCTCACTTGCCCTCCTCTGGACATGCTCCAGCACCTCACGGTCCTTCCTCAACTGAGGGTCCCAGAACTGGACGCAGTAGAAACGGAGTAACACTGAAATGGGAGCCCCAGCCTGGGCATGAATCAAGACAGGGCTTCGTGCTGGGGAAGGAGTTCGAGGCGAGCGAGGGGTACCCACACTGGGAGCCAGGACCCCGGGAGGGGAGTCCCCAGTGGGCAACGGCTAAGGGGAACTGGGAGAGACTTCTGATACCTCTGGGATGTTTCCTGGATCATATTCACTCTCAACACAGAAAAAGGGTGCTTGGTTGCCTTTTTTTCTTTTTAAATATAGTCCTATGGTTTCTTTATTCTTAAGCACAGATACTGTGTCCACATATATATATCACAGAATCACCGAATTAATTAGGTTGGAAGAGATCTCTGAGATCCAACCTAGGCCAACTCTAGGTCCAACCTATGGCTAAAACTCACCATGCCCACCAGACCATGGCACTAAGGCCACATCCTGTCTTTCCTTAAAAACCTTCAGGGACTGAGACTCCACTACCTCCCTAGGCAGTCCATTCCACTGTCTAATCGCCCTTTCTGTGAAGAAATTCCTCCAAAATATATGTCAATTATAAAGAAAACACTTGTGCGTTTAATTTACAGCTAATTCACACCGTATGTATTGCTCCCTTGCAACTTGCAAATCACCTTGGTGCCTGAGAGCCCCTCTCCCGTGCTGGCTCCTGGAGTGGGCCCACTGCTGCGACAGTGCCTTGGATTGAGTTTGGCTGTAAAGGAACACAAAATGTTTATGACATCCACATGTGCAAGCAACTGTTGCCATGTTGCTATTTTTATAACCATTTTACTGCATAGCACAAGCTAAAGAATAGAAAAAGCCATTTCCAGTGTGTGCGTGTGCACGCACTCATGTGCAAGTAGGACAATAGAAAATGTTTGATCAAGCTACAACAAAAATACGTCTGAAAACTTGGAGCTTTATTTAGAATTTAATTGAGGCAGAATACTCAAGTTTGCAGAAATAGTCATTGTAAATTATGTGTAGCTGATATACAAAGAACAAGAGTTGTGTGTGCAAATATATGAATAAGCTGTCCCTCATGGAATTAATTATGTGCATGCCTTTGCTTGTTCAGACCACTGAAGCTAGATGTAATGTGTATGATGGAGGAATGGAGCTACAGTACAAGTATTATATTGCAAATATCTAATTTTCATGGAAAAAATTATGTGGGTGGCTTCCATTTCAGCTAGGTAGCTTTTAAACAAATAGAAACCTCAAATAGGAAAACTAGACATCTTAAAGGCATAAAACTGACAAGAGAAATTCCTTTAATCCCTTATTTTAGCTTCTAAAAATATCTCTAGGGTATTTAAAATCATGAAAAGAGAAATTGTAATAGAGAAGAAGAAACTGGTACAGAGATCTGTATTTTTTTCATTCTATATTCAAGTTCAGTGTTTCCAATCAACAAGATAGAGCTACCAGTTTAGAATTATGAAAGGCAAGATGGTTATTAAAGTCACCTTTAATAATAAAAGTGACTTATCAACTAGTCCAATTAACATGATAGGACAAGAAAATTCAGTAAAAAAGTATGGGAAAAGAGAGAGAGAGAGAACCTCTGGAAGGTATTTTGGTGTATTTCCTCACAGACGTGTGATGTACGTGCGATGAGGGGTTTTTTTTAATGTTTTGGGGTTTTGAGGTGCTTGTGTCTATCAACAACTGGTAGCTATAGACTTAATCTGGATGACTAAATAGAGACTGTCTAAAATTCAGTAAAGTTAATATCTATTTCTTTCTGCATTTGCAAGCTGAGTTTTAAAATCCCACTAAGTTTAAAGGAACCTGGGCAGAAAATGAATATTTTTTTATTCAGACTGAACTGTCACCATATTTTACACTGGCTTGGTATTGGTTTTTTTTCCAAAATGCATAGCCTATCACCTATTTTTTACTGTTCCTGGATTGCTGTCCATAAGTGAACAAATGATCATTTGTCCTTTGGTTTACTCAGAATAATGACTGACTTGCTATATATATTTTTCCAAAAACTTCTCATATTTATGTAGTAAAAATACTTAATGTGCTTATGCATGGATTAGCAGTTGCAACAAGACATGACCTTGTAGTATGTGATAACAGAACACAGAAATAGGGGAAAGCACAGATGGAAAGATCTGGGAAAAGATCTGCTTTTACTGACAAAGGTTACAGGGCAGAACAGGAGGTTACTAATTTTGTAAATCATCAGGCTACAGATGCCTTGGGAAGTGACATCTTTTCTTCCCTACTTCAGAGGCCTCCTGGTATGTCCATGCTTCAACCACAGACCAAGAGTATAGGAGATTATCATTGTATTACTTTAGAGACCACATTATAGAAACATGGATTTGCTAGGGACAATAAAATTCAGATTAAACCTGATTTAAAATGTAATCTGTCTCTGCTGGATGCTCTCTTGTTCAGTTGCCCACATTCTTCACCCTCTCTGGGGAAATCTCTTCTGTGGAAGAGTTTTATCACAGTCTAGCAACTGACACTTGGACAATAATGATTTGATGTGCTAAATCATTCTGCCATTTTTTTACTTCCCAATGATTTTGACAGGGCTTTACTGAAAAACCAAAAGAACAATAGCTTTTTGTAACTTAACCTGTTGTTCAATGGCTGAATGGAAAGCCATTGGAAAGATGAAATATACTAAAACCAATGCCTAATATGTGATATTTTTAATCACCAAAGTTTATAATCTTCAGAATTCAGTTATTCTTTGCCTATGATATTAGAACTGTTCTTTATTTTTCAGGGTTTGTAGTCAATTTCCGGTTTTCAAGTCCCCTATAATTTCTGAAAATTACCATTTTGAAGGTCTGCATTTTTCTATATGTTATATAAGTATGATTTCTTTTCATGCAATGTCCCCAATATTTTAAGTATGGTCTATTTTCACAACGCCAGCTTAAACTACTTGCATATTATTCTCACCTTTGTAGTCTTATTGACCTCAGTTAAATGTTGAGTGTTTTAGTGCCTCTCCCTGAGAAGACCTGCATTTTCAGAGCACATTTATTCAGTGTAAAAAGAAAAAAATACGTAACAGTGAAAAATAAAGTAGTAAGATTGCACTCATCCCCCTTTTTTTTTTTAGAAATTGATATTATATACACAATTACAGTATGGTGACTGCAGAGTTCTTTAGTGTCTTCTATGATTAAATACTTTGCATTAAAGGTACTGTGCTGTATGGCGTTTTCACAGGGGTATTTTTAAAAACATTTTATAGACTCAACTAATTTATGTTGGAAGGGATTTCTGGAGGTCATCTCCTCCAGTCCAACCCCCCCAAAGAAAGTAGATCCAACTACAGAATTATTTTCCATCTCACATGTTTGTGTGTTTGTCTGCTACTTACAGAACGTCCATCAAAGAACAGAAGTATTACCTGGGCCAAATTTTAAATTGCCTATATTATACTATTGATACATAAAAATTAGTACAATTAACTTGTTTTTGAGGTTATTAAATACATTTCACCAGGAAAGTGAAATGCAAAATATTGTAGTTAAAGCATATTTCCTTTTTTTCTTCTTGTAACCGGAAATATCTTATCAGTGTTTATCAGGTGAAAGCCAGAAGCCTGAGGAAAGAACAGTAGGATATCCCACCTGCATTCCAGCTATTGCTCCAGAGGAGTGCAGTTCTCTCGTAGGTCCAGTACCTGCAAGCCCTGTGCAGATGTTTCAAATACTCACCACTGTCTAAAGCATTCAGGAATTTGAATCACTTCTCTCACACATGCTGTTAATCTTGCTGATGGCACCGATGACATCCCAGTGACCCTTTAGCAGGTTCAGGAGCAGAACTTTGGAAGGGTGTTTTTTTCCAGTAAATAATACAAACTTGAGCCTATATCTAAACAGTTCAGACTGTTTTCAGTTTGAAGGTAGTGATTAACTGGAATGGTTAGGCTGCTGTCTGAAAAACAACATTATTTAATTTTTCTAGTATTATGTGTAATATAAATTAATATGTTATACACAATGGTGAGTGTAAGGAGAGAAGATAAAACAGTCCACATGCAACCTATGGCCAGATTGTCCCAGCAGACTGCATCGTGTGGATGAACCACCTCGTTTGAATCCAGCTTCACTCTGACTTGACAACGGAATACTACCCTGGAGAATAAAGACCACCACCACTAATGTGACAGGCCTGCTAGAGAGGAGGTCCAACAGATTTATAAATACTCTGTCTTATTTTTCTATCAGCACAATTTGGACATATCTTTCATTTCAGCATAGCCAACTCTTAACTTTGTTCCCTGGCCATTCTGCATGCTGGAATGTTCCTGCAGTTTGGCTTCCAAGTCTGATAAACAGTCAGAAAAGAAATTATTGTCTGCTGCAGCTCCTTTATGGGTATGCAAACAACATTCTGTAAACAAAATACTTATGGCAAGTGATCCTATTACTCTAGTCTCAGAAATTTTCATCCTAATCTTTCAAAATGTTGTATGTGCACTTCCACAATGGTTTATAGCTATTCTAATATATATATATACTAACATGGTTGGTATTTTTCAAAAAAACATATTATACACATTTAATACTTTTAGTATTGCTTCCTAGCAAAGTTGACTACCTTCACCTTTAAGAAATAACTGTTTTCTAGAAGAGTATCTGCAGAGCTCTCTACAAGTAGAAGTTAATACTGTTCTTACTGATGATTGATGGCAGTGTCCCTGTTAGTTTGGAGAATTCTTTGTCAGTGAGCTGTTTTGTAATCTGCAGAAACTGAAAAAGTCCCTTAACTTTTAATTTTCAAATAATATTTAATAGTGATATATGCCAATATAATTTTCAGATGTAAACTTCCAATATTCTGTCTTCTTAATATGTTGGCAATGAGACTGTGTTTATATGGTGCAAGACTGTGCCACACAGAGATGCACAAAATCAGTTCTGAATGAATTTCCTTGGGTGTTGGAGGGTCTGTGTCCATTGCTGACCCCTAAGCACTCTCTGTGAAGCCAGGAGGGTTCAGAGAATGTGTTCAGAGAGCATAGGCATTCCCAATAACAAAAAGTGTAATAACTTAATTGGTCAGTTAATGCCCTGAAGATTTAACATGGAAAATACATGTCCTATGCTGAATTCATACTGTAATATTAAATAGATGCAAATGATTATATGCAATACAAAATAAAACTAAAGTTTGAAGAAGAGTTTGAATTTGTACATGTAAGAACTTGAATGTACATTCATTCAGGGGAAAAGGAGTGCAATCTTAATACCAGGACTCTTAAAATTATTATACAAATTATTAAAAAAGCCTTTATTTATATAATACTGATCATGCATCTTAATATAAATGTGGGATACATTATGTCTCTTGGCTACCTGGCACTGAAATTGTTTCTTCATGCCTTCTGCCTTGGGAAAAACTCTGACTCATCTGTCTCACTGATTTGATATTTTGAGATCCTGTAACTGTTGTTTAGTCTCTCAAAGCTCTACTGACCTAAACTGTGTGAATGAATTACTTACACACTATGTTACTACTACTGTTCTTATTCTACAGTTCTTATTCTACATATACTCAGTACTGTACCTAGGCTAAAGGTACTAAAAATTAGCTAAACCTAGTAAAAGAGTTAGGGTCAAATGACCCCTGGACACCATAGCAGTGCATCAAAGGCAATTAATGGATTAATTCTCAGTTGTCTCTTGAATTTTTGTACATGGCAAAAGCCACCATTGCAGTACTGCACAGAAAATAGGATCTAGAATTGGAACAGATCTTCTGGATCAAGTCCACTGTTTTCCTTTTATCTTCATGTAATCACATTCATAAATTTGTTATGTTTTTGTCAATTAGCAGAATGAAAATACCATAATTATGTTTCACCACTGTTTCTGATTTTGTTTCTTCTTTCTTGCCTTCATGTTGGAGAAGAAGGGAGCAGGCAACATTGAATGGTGAAAAGCTGGAAGAGATGCTTGAAGAGCAGTTTCATGAACTTCAGGATTTTTACAAACCACATAATTGTTACTGATTTCAGAGGTTTTTCTACAGATGGTAGGCATGGTGATTTCCCTGTCACAGAGGAACAGTTTAATAAATTTAGATTAAAATTTTCTTTTGTTCATATTCTCATTTTTCACAGTGATTTTGTGCAATGATATGTAGGGGTATGGTATGAATACTGATATGTATTGGCATTATTTAGGCCCCTGACTAAAAAAGATACATGTTCAAGTTCACAAAACTGTACTGGGTGATGCCTTAGGTTTTAGCTTTTATAGTTTGCAAATTCTGTATTCTCTGTATTCCTAGTGGGTAACTTTGAACTGTCTTGCAGCCTGTTAGCTGCTGTCCTCTCATGCTAAGATGGACATAACAAAGCCTCTCCGGGCTTGCTCTTCAAGGACACTCAGACTGTCCTAGGCCCAAAATGTGTAAACCAGCATCTCAAGAAGGGGGGCAAGTTGGGGGGGTGGTTACCTTACTAGCTGAAGTTTAATTGGCAAATTTATGCTGATATGCAAATGGACCAAACCTGTAACAGTGGGAAGAGCTCATGACCTGTCGTCCATCTTGGGGTCCATTCCGGAAATAGCCTCTGGCTCCCCAGGGTGTACCTTTGACGGCCTCTTAAATAAATATCACCTTTATTCCCTTACCCTGTCTAGTCTCTGTTTCCAGGTTGGCCTTTTAGGCATCATGGGGAGAAAAATACTTGAGAGTATTTCTGTAAAAGTGGTAGGCAGCTCGAGCAAATGACAGTCTTTGTAGCAGAACACAATTTGAATCCAATATAGACTCTTTGGAAATTTGTTAAACATAGAGGAATTGCTGAAAAAACATGAATTATGAAGAACATTTAGACAATTGGAATTCTAAGTACACTGGTACCTTTGAGAATTTTACTTTGTGATTTCTTTTTAAAAAGACTGGCACAAATTAAAAAATCACATATGGATAGAGCCCATTTCCACTTCTACAGAAAAATCTATGTTTTTTTAAAAAATGTGCTAGATGTGTTCTGCAAAGTATGCCAGCAGACCTTAAAAGGAATTGTCATCTTAGACAATACCCTCAAATATTTTGGTGTATGAACATGGCTTTAATCCATACTACACCTCCTGTTCTAAGTATATCTGGTAATTGCTCCAACCCCACAGTAGGCTAACTTTTAGTGAGATCTAGGGGTTTGTTTTATTAGAAAAAAGCAATACTTAATGATTATGCAATCTCTAAGCACCAGCTGAAGCATTTTTAATTCATTTACTGTATTTATATTTCCCCAGGCTCCCTCTAGTTTGATTTCTTTTTAAGTGAATGTTTACAGTAGCTGCAGGTGTCAGAGCTACCTGATTGCCTTGAGGGAACAGAAGATTTGCTGTTAGTTAAAGGTTATTGATACCAGGGAGCTCCTTGTTTTGTGTGGACTGAGGATTAATTTTCCATTAAAAAGTATATGTCTCATGCAATAAAAAAAAAATCTAGTCACACACACAGACACACGTGCACACAGAGACACAGTACTGGCTTTTGTTACTTTAGCTCATTCAAGGTGATAAGATTTTTACCTTAAAAAAGCTACCCAAATATACTGTTTTGTTAAAACTAAACATTTTTAGAAAGCCCTAGAGATCCAGGAAACATGTAACTTCAGAATGGAAAGGAGAATTTTAATAGCAGAACTTTCAGATTTCACAAATGCTCCTTTGAAAAAAAAGCATTTCACATGTTTAAAATACTTTTTTCAACAAGGGCAGGAATAAAATATGGCCTAGTCTGTACTGTGAGTTTTCTACATGATTTCCTGTGTCTGTCAGTGCATTGTTGGGAATTTGTTTGAGTTGGATATATATCTGCAAGCTTTTTATACAGTATCATCTTAACTCTCAGAACAGGCTAAACCATATACTGTTAGAACATTAATAACTGCCAGTAACACTTATGCTTTTTAGTGCTAATGTTAGGTTACTAGTAAGCAGTGCTGAATATTTAACTCCAGAGTAGATGGGATTGTAGTTAAAGACTGGGTTTTTTCCAGAATAATTACCAGCAAAAAAGTCCACCACAAATAAGAACAAGCTGAACTGCCATTCATTGCAACTGACTTTCTGGTTTGGGGTTTTTTGTTGGTTTGGGGTTTTTTTTCCCCTTCTCTATTGCTGTGCTAACCTAACCACATACATAAACAGCTCTAGCATACAATGTGTATGCTAAAATTAAACAGTACATCCTGAACAATTTTCTCTGATCTTCTCCCATACTGCCTAAAAGAACCAAGGGAGTCCCAGTTAATGTTTTGGAAACAATGTCAACAAAGGTAGAAAGCAATTCTGCAGAATTCTCACAGAACTTCAAAAGTGATACAAATTAATATTTGGAACTGGCACCTGAGACTTCCCACAGTAAAATTCCAAAATGGTGTTCCATAACCTCAAAGCATCCTCATCTACCTCATCAAGGCACTCAGACCTCACGGCCCTCACAGAACAGCCAGCATGGACAAGTGTTTTTGCAGCCTTCCAGCACCACGGTGTGACACCTCTATCTACAGTGCTCTGATGGCCTTCAGAACTTCACTGTTGGGCTTTAAAGTTCCCAGTTGTGCAGCTTCTCATTATGCCCTGACTCTCAACAATGCATTTTCATCAGCAATCTATTATCACTTATGTTGTATAGCCCATGTCAATTTGTATCACAAGGGCATTGGAGAAATGGTAGACAAGAAGAAAGAAAAAAATTAAGTAATAGAGATAAAAGATAAGATCAAACATACTGGAAATAAGTGTCCCTGTCTTAATAATCCCATTATGAAATGTAATCGTGAAAATTTTATGCAATACTCACAAGCACAAGACTTATATAGAAGGGAAACATATGAGTTATAAAACTTAGTATTGCTGTGCCTAACTCCTGAAAACCCTCTCACTTACAGAAATTCATAATTTTGGGTGAACTTGCCATGCTGGAAAAATTAGCTGTCCGGAAGGGAATTAATTGAAATCAGTTTGCAGTGCAGATTATATGATAAGCTAGCCAAGAGAAAATGCAATTTGCAGCTCTGACATCTGCTAGGTGCCCAGAGCACCCCAGTGCCCTCTTCCTCTGCCTGTAAAGAATGAGGAGAACATTCAGAGGTAATTTTTGGGCAGGGGCACCAGTACCCAAAGGGATTGCCCTTGTCCCAGAGGCTCTCCAGCATCAGCAGAACATGCCAGTTCCATCAGTCCTTCTGTGTGTACTTTCTTGCGAGAAGGTCATTTATGCCCCAAGTCCAATGAGTATAGAGCTCCTCAAATTGCTCCTCTGTCAGATTTGTGGCAGGAATTTCAGTTCGAGACTTCCATGAGCAAAATGTAACTGCCTATTCACTGGATACACTGCCATGGTGAACCTATTCCAAACCTATTCCACTTAGGGTTTTGGTTTAGTTTTAGGTCTCAAATTTCTTCTAGGCTATCTAGATAACTTAGAGCTTTTTTTGGGAGCCAGCAACCAAAATTAATCTCATTGGTTTCTGTGAATCAATATTTTGATCAATAAATCTCGAAGCTTTATACTAAAGAATTTATTTTTATCAGTGCAAAATTCAAAGCACAAAATAGTAGTGATGGAAACAAAATTAAGATCTACTGACTCTCATCTTGATGCCCAAATAGCAGAGCTCTCTGCAATTAGAAGGGGGGGAAAAGAAAGTGGATTGAAAGATAAATAAAATAGTAGATTGAAAAGATAATTAAAAGTAGATTGAAAGATAATTAAAATTTTAATAAAATAGTTTTAAAAACTTTTAAAATACTTGAATGCATGCAGTGAAACTTGAGCCTGAGAATAATTTTTTGAAGTGCCTGAAAATTGGTATGTTAAAAGCAATTCAGCATTCTTGCTTGACTGGGACACTCACTGGTTATAGCGATTGTTCCCATGTTCCCTCAGAAATATTTAAATAGCTGGAATAAAATAGCTTTTTATTCCAAATTTTGACTGAGAAGCAGGATGTTTTTCAGGGAGAGAACATACTCTTTCCCCAGCTTGTGCTATGGCAAAGTGAATGTGGTCACTCTTCTTGAAAGATGTCTCCGCATTTGACACTAACTTTCAAGACAGAATTTTTAAATGGGAACATTGTTTTGTTCTCTCAGTCTCACAAACTAAGAACTTCCTTCATATCTCATTTTGAGAGGGCAGACAGCTTACTATAAGAACATATAAGAAAAACTGGAAGTTGAATTGAATCCAAGTCCATACTGTGAGAATGTATATTTATATGACAAAGGCACAACTTATACAAATAAGCAATTTTAATTGAAAAATCCTGTCAAAATCCTAACTATTTGGACTGGTTTTGATTTCAGACATAAAAGAGTCTTAATTTTGTAGAAAAGACGTGATGGGACCATGTATTAGTCAAAGTTCTCAATTGTCAGTATAAATATTGTGATCTTGTCCAACAGTGAGGGGATTGTATTCATTTTGGCAATATTCAAAATGCAATCAACCATAGATTATGAATGCCTTTAGACACTGTGCAATGGTGCATAAAACCAGTCAATTATCTTTTTTGACTACGCTTATCTGGCACTGAGACTGGAAACCTGTGTTATTGTGAATTGTATGCACCTCAAAAATACATAGAAACTATTTTCTTGTTTCTGTTTGCTTAATTAGTATACATGACATTCCTAGTTGATCTGGGCATGGGAATCTTTACCATCCAATTTTCACATGTGTCCTACTTCTATGAAACTTATCCAGGACTTAAATAAACCAAGTTTATCATTCCCTAGAACCTTGTTGTGTGTCTCTTCTTGTCTCAGTCTCATGAGATACCTCACTATATTATTAATCTACGTGTGCAGCATGGAACTCACAATTGTGTAGAATACCATGAGATTTTTGCAGCATTTTGAACCCCTCAGGAAAGTAAAGAACTAAATGTGTTTGCACTAGTTTCCTGAATAATTACTTGAATTATTCCACCAGTATAGGTCAGCTTGGATCTTTGCCACCACTGCTACTTGTAATTCAGATCAGAAATATGCAATTGTGCCAAACTGTGCATCCTGTCAATGTGCTCATGTGAAGCTCAGCAGCACCATCAGGGCATTTCCTTGAATGTTATAAAGTGGCCTCCCACAGAGGAACAAAGGAGCCAGAGAAAGATACTGTATTCTCCGAGCTTCCTGCACATTGCTCTGCTTTATCCAAAGTGCAACCCCCCTCTCTTCTTGGCTATTTGTTTAAGACTTGATTCCCATCAGTATTCCAGTTCACCATTATATTAAAAATGGCACTTGCCATTTTATCACAACTATAAGGCATGGAAATTTTCTCCACATTCCTTACTATATGTTGCATTTAGAGGATGCTCTCTTCAATCACACTATTACTGCCTTGACAGTTTAGTCACTGTTATTCATGAGGACTTCTTGATGCTTATCTGCAAGTTGTTCAAAGAAGATCACACAGCGATGACCTTGAAATGAGAATGAATGAGGCCTTTGTGTTCTATAAATCACTAACAGTCAGCACAATGCTTGTATTTTTCTCCTGGGAGGAAAAAAAGATAGCTACCTGTGGCCATAAGCTTCTGTGCTTGTACATAATACCTGTTACTAATGCAAAATTAAATCTCTAGCAGATGAGGTGGAAAAAACACCCCTCAAATGAAAGTGAAAAGTAGTCAGTCGAGGTTGCTAGAGTAGAAGAAATACTGAGTGTCAGAGAAGGCAACGAATATACATGATTCAGAGTCTTTCAGCAACACTTTAAAGACATTCCAGGAGAGCCTAACATAATTAAAAGAGCTGTAGATACAGATAAATGCACTAAAGGACTAAGCAAATAGCACACTGGAGGAAAGTGTAAGTATTACTGAAGCACAGCTAAATAGCCCGCCATAGCAAAAATGAGGTACTGTTTAAATATTAGATTTTAAGTTAATGAAAAGCATTAGCCAGTAGTAGGCTTCTGGCACCTGCTATCACGTGGGATTTCAGGGCATCAAGAGGTTCCAAAAGGAATTAGACAAATGGATGGAAAATATCACAATAGGGTGAGGATGTACCTCTGGCTACCCTGATGCAAGAGTGGTGTATCATGGAAAAAGAAAGGAATGGGCCTCTGAGAACAGCTGGGTTTGTTAATTGCTGAATAGCTTTTCCTATTGCCACTGCTGAAGACAGAAAAGTTGGCTGGATAGACCATTGGTCTGACCCAGTAAAATCTTTTTTACATTCTTAAAATTAAAGTAAGAGCTTTAGGTAAATGCAAGGATCAGTCTGATAGGCATTAATAATCCTAAAAGTGAATGCAAAGCTTGAATAGTGCAGTTTGTTGTTAAAATAACTTAACTGATTACTTATCTTGGCCTCATAAAAGTCAAAATTGGGCTTGTCTAGTAAAAATAATTTCAGTAAACTATGTCCTCCTTTTACAGGAATACTGCTGCTTTCTGAATTGTAAGAATTTGTGGTTACTTTGTTTTAAATATACAGCTTGTGTATTTTAAGATTCTTTATTGTGTCATACAATGGGAAAGTACAACACGGTTGCATGTGCTTACAAATTTACAGCCAAACTTAACTTAGAAACCAGCATACAGAAATGTATTACACCTCTTTAGGAACATAGTGGTGTTTGGTAATGTTTCCTAACACTGCTGCAACGTGGAAAAGTCCAGGCTATTTAACTCATTTGTTGGCACAAAAAGGGGTGATTGTGTGAGGTTTTGCTGAGGATGAGCTCACAATAGATCTGCAAATTTTCAGCACATCAGCTATAATTATACACAGATGCGATTCTGTCTCCTTTTTTTTTTTGGTATTATAAAAGACACCCTATCTCTCTCTTTGCGTGCTTCATAAGAAATATAAACATAGCAGACAAAATGCATTTTTCAGGCAAATGTATAACATACATTGTCAATAATGCTGTCTTCAAAATTCTTCTTCAACTTTTTTTTTTTTTTGCCACTAGGAAATTCATTAGAATACCTAAGGAAATCTCTCAAAACCTTCATCCTATTACACCAAGGCGGAAAAAAAGCATATTCTAGAAATTAATTGTTCTGGACTCTGACTAAGGAGAAAAGTTTTGATCCAGGGCTTTTTACTTAGCTACCACATTACATACCTCAGGTGCATGCAATGAATCCTCGAGCATAAAAGAGCCTGCCCCAGTTGTGTATCCATTTTGTAGTTCACTTTGCTGGATGGGCTGAAATTTCCAGTCAGAGTCACAAAGCCCATCTAGGTAATCTCTGCTCTGCAGATAGGTCGAGGCGAGCCACGTGAATGATGTCTACTTTAGTAAGTAGTGCAGGCTAATGGGAAAGCATTTACGGCATGAGTTAGTGCTGGGAACTGAACAGCTACATCACACAGGATTTCAGGAAGGTGTTTCTGGGATGGATAGATAGATAGATAGATAAATAGATAGATAGATAGATAGATAGATAGCCTGGACCTGTGGCTGGAGAACATTAGGTGTGCTTTTGGAGCATATCTTCTAGATCAATCTTATCTAGAAGCTACCTGGTTTCTATGCTTTGAGATTGCTTTATGATGTAGATAAAAGCATGATAAATACTGCAGAAGTACAGGCTAAAATGTCAGTGATTAAATGCTGCTGTGGGGTATCATCATTTGAAAGTAGTTACATTTCAGTACTTTAAGCACAAAGGTCTTTGATAGTCTGAGTTACTTAGAGGCCATGCTTGTGAAGGATTTTCATCAGAATACTGCTTCTTACCTTTAGCTTGAGACTAAATATGGCTATGAAACTGTAAGATATCTGAGCAAAATCAAATTTTATAGTACAAAATTATGTATTTGCTTGCAAATATAAACATATATTTTAAGTACATTTATCCACCTTATGGATGGCCCACAACATAGCCCTTAGGACCCACCTGAAGGAATAAGGAACAGTTGTGTGCCTATTTCACAAATACCAACAGCAGATTCTTGAAACTCACAAACATTTTTTCATACTTGAATGCTCAAGGACAAATTTTACAGTTTATCAAACTGCCGTATCTGGAAAAAAACCATGGTAAACAGTGCTCTTTATTGCTGCATTACATTTTGCCCATTTTCATCTTTCGACAAGCAATGGAGTCAGGAAGATCTCAAGTGTCCATATTTTATTAGAACTGAAGAAATTCTGCATGGTTTAGAGAATATTGACACTAAATCAATTCAAGCTGGTTTAGGAAAAGATCACGCTTATATAAATATAAAATATTCAACAGTCTACTCAATGACAAAATTTTGAAAAAGGGAGGCCACTAAAAAGTGGGAAAATAGATCCTTTTGATTAATGACTCAATAGTGGAAGAATGTTGCCCATACCCATCTGTGTCCCAGACAGAGTGAAGGAGATGGTTTATCTCCTGCCAGGACAAAAGCCAGCACAAAAGGAAGATCTTACAATAGAGCATTCTGGTGAGTCTTCACTTATGGTACCCCATGGAGTCTGCAGTAACAATAGGGAAAGGAAATGTAACAGACTGAAAAGATTTCACGGAAAACCACAAGATGAGAATTTAAGGTTTTGTACTGAATGGGGCTGTAGGTGTATATTTGAGTGCAATCTGCTTGTGTTTATGAAAGAATACTGTATCACTTTGTCCTGGGTTACAATGTATTCTATTACCATCCTCATAAGCTGTTGACACCAGGTGTAGCAATGTTCCGTGCCTCCTCCCTCTGGACTATCTCCTGTTAATGGGCCCATCAGTGCCTTGCCTCATGACTCACCATCCGATTGTGAGATGCTGCGCCCAGGGGGAAGGAGCCAAGCATTCCCACCTGGATATAATCTGGGGTTTGGAACAGCGCAGGCAGCCTTACCTATTGGGATCCCAGAAGACAGGAGCTACATAAACACCACTGGACTTTCCAAGGAGGACCAGACCTTTTCTACAGGATCACTGCTTCAACAGAACCACTTCAAAGAGAACTGCAGCTACCACCTAATCGGACTGCTACCAACACCCTGCCTGGCAGGGTGTCAGATTGTACCCTGACTCTGTCAGGTTAAACCAGTGTCTCTGTATTATTGCTTTGTTATATATATATATATATTAGTAAAAGAACTGTTATTCCTATTCCTCGTATCTTTGCCTGAAAGCCCCTTAATTTCAAATTTATAATAATTTGGAGGAAAGGGGGTTGCATTTTCCAATCCAAGGTAGGCTCCTGCCCTCCTTAGCAGACACCTGTCTTTCAAACCAAGACACACTTTAAATTCCCTACTAGCAAAACAGTAGGTCAGGAAAAACCAAATAGAAAATAAAAATAGAATCTGTGGTTCCTGTAGTGTGTGGTTCATTATGTATATGACACTAAACTAAACTTTTGCCAAAGGCAATTTCTCTGTTGGACAAGTAGATACATAGTCAAGGGTAAAAAAAAGGTTGACTCCATACCACGTAGATCCCACACTCACAGTTGTAATTGATTTAGTTAGCTTTGAAGAGCATCAGTGTTTCTTTTCCTAGTGTACTCTCCAGCTTCTGCTTTGGATGAGGAGGGAGATAGGTTCTGGAGTAATCATGGTTCAGGAAATGCATTCACTGTTTCATGGCCTCCCTCTGCTCCTGCCCTGTGCAGTCCTCCCAACAGACATTGCCCGAGCACGGCTCTACGCCTTGGCCTCATCCATCTTTTAGCCATTTCTCAAGCAGCATGATTTGTGGGGAGTGACCTCCTACGTAGAAAACTGGCCCAGAATGGCAAATAAATAACAGTTACAAA